>CM038711.1:1826710-1871193 GCA_021613375.1 Megaleporinus macrocephalus | reverse complement strand
ATTCCTACAGTAAAATTACTTGTTCATCATTCGATGGGTACAAGTGAGAGTGTTCTTCAGCAATATCGAATTGACACTTTTCACAAGTTTGTCATCACATTACTCCAAATTGCTACAGTAAAATTATTTGTTCATCATACCATGGCTACAAATGAAAGTTTTCTACAGGAATAAGGTAGTATACGTTGATAACAATTTGATTTGTCTATTTTATGGGACCTCATATTGTGATCAACTCAGAATGGAATTGACACTTTTCAGAAGTTTGTCATCCCATTACTTCAAATTCCTACAGTAAAATTATTGGTACCTCATAGCATGGGTATGCAAGAGAGTGATCTTCAGGAATATGCTGGTATAATTTGACAACACATTGATTTGTCTATTTTATGGGACCTCAAATGTAGATAAATTCAGAACCGAATTGACACTTTTCACAAGTTTGTTATCCCATTACTCCCAATTGCTACAGTACAATTACTTGTTCATTATTTGATGGGTTCAAGTGAGAGTGTTCTTCAGGAATATCGAATTGACACTTTTCATAAGTTTGTCATCACATTACTCCAAATTGCTACAGTAAAATTATTTGTTCATCATACCATGGCTACAAGTGAAAGTTTTCTACAGGAATAAGGTAGTATACGTTGATACTAATTTGATTTGTCTATTTTATGGGACCTCATATTGTGATCAACTCAGAATAGAATTGACACTTTTCACAAGTTTGTCATCCCATTACTTCAAATTCCTACAGTAAAATTATTGGTTCCTCATAGCATGGGTATATAAGAGAGTGTTCTTCAGGAATAGGCTGGTATAATTTGACAACATATTGATTTGTCTATTTCATGGGACCTCAAATTTAGATAAATTCAGAACCGAATTGACTCTTTTCACAAGTTTGTCATCCCATTACTCCAAATTGCTACAGTAAAATTATGTGTTCATCACAAGATGGGTACAAGTGAGAGTGTTCTTCAGGAATATTGTAGTATAAGTTGATAACAATTTGTTTTTTCTATTTTATGGGACCTCAAATAGTGATTAATTCAGAACCAAATTGACACTTTTCACAAGTTTGTCATCCCATTACTCCAAATTGCTACAGTAAAATTACTTGTTCATCACACAGTGGGTACAAGTGAGAGTGTTCTTCAGGAACATTGTAGTATAAGTTGATAACAATTTGATTTGTCTATTTTATGGGACCTCAAATTGTGGTCAATTCAGAACCGAATTGACTGTTTTCACAAGTTTGTCATCCCATTACTTCAAATTCCTACAGTAAAATTACGTGTTCCTCATAGCACGGGCATAAAAGAGAGTGATATTTTTAGGAATATGCTTGTATAAGATGATAACAATTTGATTTGTCTATTTTATGGGACCTCAAATTGTGGTCAATTCAGAACCGAATTGACACTTTTCACAAGTTTGTCATCACATTACTCCAAATTCCAACAGTAAAATTACTTGTTCATCATTCGATGGGTACAAGTGAGAGTGTTCTTCAGGAATATCTTAGTATAAGTTGATAAAAATTTGTTTTTTCTATTTTATGGGACCTCAAATAGTGATTAATTCAGAACCAAATTGTCATCCCATTACTCCAAATTGCTACAGTAAAATTGCTTGTTCATCACACAGTGGGTACAAATGAGAGTGTTCTTCAGGAATATTGTAGTATAAGTTGATAACAATTTGATTTGTTTATTTAATGGGACCTCAAATTGTGATCAATTCAGAACCGAATTGACTGTTTTCACAAGTTTGTCATCCCATTACTCCAAATTCCTACAGTAAAATTACTTGTTCATCATTCGATGGGTACAAGTGAGAGTGTTCTTCAGCAATATCGAATTGACACTTTTCATAAGTTTGACATCACATTACTCCAAATTGCTACAGTAAAATAATTTGTTAATCATACCATGGCTACAAGTGAAATTTTCTACAGGAATAAAAAAGTATAAGTTGATAACAATTTGATTTGTCTATTTTATGGGACCTCATATTGTGATCAATTCAGAACCGAATTGACTGTTTTCACAAGTTTGTCATCCCATTACTCCAAATTTCTACAATAAAATTACTTGTTCCTCATAGCATGGGCATAAAAGAGAGTGATATTTTTAGGAATATGCTTGTATAAGATGATAATTTGATTTGTCTATTTCATGGGACCTCAAATTGTGGTCAATTCAGAACCGAATTGACACTTTTCACAAGTTTGTCATCACATTACTCCAAATTGCTACAGTAAAATTATTTGTTCATTATACCATGTCTAAAAGTGAGAGTGTTCTACTGGAATAAGGTAGTATACGTTGATAACAATTTGATTTGTCTATTTTATGGGACCTCATATTGTGATCAACTCAGAATGGATTTGACACTTTTCATAAGTTTGTCATCCCATTACTCCAAATTCCTACAGTAAAATTATTTGTTCCTCATAGCATGGGTATATAAGAGAATGTTCTTCAGGAATAGCCTGGTATAATTTGACAACACATTGATTTGTCTATTTTATGGGACCTCAAATTGTGATAAATTCAGAACCGAATTGACACTTATCACAAGTTTGTTATCCCATTACTCCCAATTGCTACAGTACAATTACTTGTTCATTATTTGATGGGTACAAGTGAGAGTGTTCTTCAGGAATATGCTGGTATAAGTTGATAACAACTGAATTTGTCTATCTTATGGGACCTCAAATTGTGATCGATTCAGAACCGAATTGACTGTTTTCACAAGTTTGTCATCCCATTACTCCAAGTTCCTACAGTAAAATTACTTGTTCCTCATAGCATGGGAATAAAAGAGAGTGATATTTTTAGGAATATGCTTGTATAAGATGATAACAATTTGATTTGTCTATTTTATGGGACCTCAAATTGTGGTCAATTCAGAACCGAATTGAAACTTTTCATAAGTTTGTCTTTACATTACTCCAAATTGCTTCAGTAAAATTATTTGTTCATCATACCATGGCTACAAGTGAAAGTTTTCTACAGGAATAAGGTAGTATACGTTGATAACAATTTGATTTGTCTATTTCATGGGACCTCATATTGTGATCAATTCAGAACCGAATTGACTGTTTTCACAAGTTTGTCATCCCATTACTCCAAATTTCGACAATAAAATTACTTGTTCCTCATAGCATGGGCATAAAAGAGAGTGATCTTCAAGATTAGGCTGGTATAATTTGAAAACACATTGATTTGTCTATTTTATGGGACCTCAAATTTAGATAAATTCAGAACCGAATTGACACTTTTCACAAGTTTGTTATCCCATTACTCCCAATTGCTACAGTACAATTACTTGTTCATTATTTGATGGGTACAAGTGAGAGTGTTCTTCAGGAATATGCTGGTATAAGTTGATAACAACTGAATTTGTCTATTTTATGGGACCTCAAACTGTGATCAATTCAGAACCGAATTGACTGTTTTCACAAGTTTGTCATCCCATTACTCCAAATTCCTACAGTAAAATTACTTGTTCATCGTTCGATGGGTACAAGTGAGAGTGTTCTTCAGGAATATCGAATTGACTCTTTTCATAAGTTTGTCATCACATTACTCCAAATTGCTACAGTAAAATTATTTGTTCATCATACCATGGCTACAAGTGAAAGTTTTCTACAGGAATTAGGTAGTATACGTTGATAACAATTTGATTTGTCTATTTTATGGGACCTCATATTGTGATCAACTCAGAACGGAATTGACACTTTTCACAAGTTTGTCATCCCATTACTTCAAATTCCTACAGTAAAATTATTTGTTCCGCATAGCATGGGTATATAAGAGAGGGTTCTTCAGGAATAGGCTGGTAAAATTTGACAACACATTGATTTGTCTATTGTATGGGACCTCAAATTATGATCAATTCAGAACCGAATTGACTCTTTTCACAAGTTTGTCATCCCATTACTCCAAATTGCTACAGTAAAATTATGTGTTCATCACATAATGGGTACAAGTGAGAGTGTTCTTCAGGAATATTGTAGTATAAGTTGATAACAATTTGTTTTTTCTATTTTATGGGACCTCAAATAGTGATTAATTCAGAACCAAATTGACACTTTTCACAAGTTTCTCATCCCATTACTCCAAATTGCTACAGTAATATTGCTTGTTCATCACACAGTGGGTACACGTGAGATTATTCTTCAGGATTATTGTAGTATAAGTTGATAACAATTTCATTTGTCTATGTTATGGGACCACAAATTGTGATCAATTCAGAACCGAATTGACTGTTTTCACAAGTTTGTCATCCCATTACTCCAAATTCCTACAGTAAAATTACTTGTTCATCATTCGATGGGTACAAGTGAGAGTGTTCTTCAGCAATATCGAATTGACACTTTTCACAAGTTTGTCATCACATTACTCCAAATTGCTACAGTAAAATTATTTGTTCATCATACCATGGCTACAAATGAAAGTTTTCTACAGGAATAAGGTAGTATACGTTGATAACAATTTGATTTGTCTATTTTATGGGACCTCATATTGTGATCAACTCAGAATGGAATTGACACTTTTCAGAAGTTTGTCATCCCATTACTTCAAATTCCTACAGTAAAATTATTGGTACCTCATAGCATGGGTATGCAAGAGAGTGATCTTCAGGAATATGCTGGTATAATTTGACAACACATTGATTTGTCTATTTTATGGGACCTCAAATGTAGATAAATTCAGAACCGAATTGACACTTTTCACAAGTTTGTCATCCCATTACTCCCAATTGCTACAGTACAATTACTTGTTCATTATTTGATGGGTTCAAGTGAGAGTGTTCTTCAGGAATATCGAATTGACACTTTTCATAAGTTTGTCATCACATTACTCCAAATTGCTACAGTAAAATTATTTGTTCATCATACCATGGCTACAAGTGAAAGTTTTCTACAGGAATAAGGTAGTATACGTTGATACTAATTTGATTTGTCTATTTTATGGGACCTCATATTGTGATCAACTCAGAATAGAATTGACACTTTTCACAAGTTTGTCATCCCATTACTTCAAATTCCTACAGTAAAATTATTGGTTCCTCATAGCATGGGTATATAAGAGAGTGTTCTTCAGGAATAGGCTGGTATAATTTGACAACATATTGATTTGTCTATTTCATGGGACCTCAAATTTAGATAAATTCAGAACCGAATTGACTCTTTTCACAAGTTTGTCATCCCATTACTCCAAATTGCTACAGTAAAATTATGTGTTCATCACAAGATGGGTACAAGTGAGAGTGTTCTTCAGGAATATTGTAGTATAAGTTGATAACAATTTGTTTTTTCTATTTTATGGGACCTCAAATTGTGATTAATTCAGAACCAAATTGACACTTTTCACAAGTTTGTCATCCCATTACTCCAAATTACTACAGTAAAATTACATGTTCATCACACAGTGGGTACAAGTGAGAGTGTTCCTCAGGAATATTGTAGTATAAGTTGATAACAATTTGATTTGTCTATGTTATGGGACCTCAAATTGTGATCAATTCAGAACCGAATTGACTGTTTTCACAAGTTTGTCATCCCATTACTTCAAATTCCTACAGTAAAATTACGTGTTCCTCATAGCACGGGCATAAAAGAGAGTGATATTTTTAGGAATATGCTTGTATAAGATGATAACAATTTGATTTGTCTATTTTATGGGACCTCAAATTGTGGTCAATTCAGAACCGAATTGACACTTTTCACAAGTTTGTCATCACATTACTCCAAATTCCAACAGTAAAATTACTTGTTCATCATTCGATGGGTACAAGTGAGAGTGTTCTTCAGGAATATCTTAGTATAAGTTGATAAAAATTTGTTTTTTCTATTTTATGGGACCTCAAATAGTGATTAATTCAGAACCAAATTGTCATCCCATTACTCCAAATTGCTACAGTAAAATTGCTTGTTCATCACACAGTGGGTACAAATGAGAGTGTTCTTCAGGAATATTGTAGTATAAGTTGATAACAATTTGATTTGTTTATTTAATGGGACCTCAAATTGTGATCAATTCAGAACCGAATTGACTGTTTTCACAAGTTTGTCATCCCATTACTCCAAATTCCTACAGTAAAATTACTTGTTCATCATTCGATGGGTACAAGTGAGAGTGTTCTTCAGCAATATCTAATTGACACTTTTCATAAGTTTGACATCACATTACTCCAAATTGCTACAGTAAAATAATTTGTTAATCATACCATGGCTACAAGTGAAATTTTCTACAGGAATAAAAAAGTATAAGTTGATAACAATTTGATTTGTCTATTTTATGGGACCTCATATTGTGATCAATTCAGAACCGAATTGACTGTTTTCACAAGTTTGTCATCCCATTACTCCAAATTTCTACAATAAAATTACTTGTTCCTCATAGCATGGGCATAAAAGAGAGTGATATTTTTAGGAATATGCTTGTATAAGATGATAATTTGATTTGTCTATTTCATGGGACCTCAAATTGTGGTCAATTCAGAACCGAATTGACACTTTTCACAAGTTTGTCATCACATTACTCCAAATTGCTACAGTAAAATTATTTGTTCATTATACCATGTCTAAAAGTGAGAGTGTTCTACTGGAATAAGGTAGTATACGTTGATAACAATTTGATTTGTCTATTTTATGGGACCTCATATTGTGATCAACTCAGAATGGATTTGACACTTTTCATAAGTTTGTCATCCCATTACTCCAAATTCCTACAGTAAAATTATTTGTTCCTCATAGCATGGGTATATAAGAGAATGTTCTTCAGGAATAGCCTGGTATAATTTGACAACACATTGATTTGTCTATTTTATGGGACCTCAAATTGTGATAAATTCAGAACCGAATTGACACTTATCACAAGTTTGTTATCCCATTACTCCCAATTGCTACAGTACAATTACTTGTTCATTATTTGATGGGTACAAGTGAGAGTGTTCTTCAGGAATATGCTGGTATAAGTTGATAACAACTGAATTTGTCTATCTTATGGGACCTCAAATTGTGATCGATTCAGAACCGAATTGACTGTTTTCACAAGTTTGTCATCCCATTACTCCAAGTTCCTACAGTAAAATTACTTGTTCCTCATAGCATGGGAATAAAAGAGAGTGATATTTTTAGGAATATGCTTGTATAAGATGATAACAATTTGATTTGTCTATTTTATGGGACCTCAAATTGTGGTCAATTCAGAACCGAATTGAAACTTTTCATAAGTTTGTCTTTACATTACTCCAAATTGCTTCAGTAAAATTATTTGTTCATCATACCATGGCTACAAGTGAAAGTTTTCTACAGGAATAAGGTAGTATACGTTGATAACAATTTGATTTGTCTATTTCATGGGACCTCATATTGTGATCAATTCAGAACCGAATTGACTGTTTTCACAAGTTTGTCATCCCATTACTCCAAATTTCGACAATAAAATTACTTGTTCCTCATAGCATGGGCATAAAAGAGAGTGATCTTCAAGATTAGGCTGGTATAATTTGAAAACACATTGATTTGTCTATTTTATGGGACCTCAAATTTAGATAAATTCAGAACCGAATTGACACTTTTCACAAGTTTGTTATCCCATTACTCCCAATTGCTACAGTACAATTACTTGTTCATTATTTGATGGGTACAAGTGAGAGTGTTCTTCAGGAATATGCTGGTATAAGTTGATAACAACTGAATTTGTCTATTTTATGGGACCTCAAACTGTGATCAATTCAGAACCGAATTGACTGTTTTCACAAGTTTGTCATCCCATTACTCCAAATTCCTACAGTAAAATTACTTGTTCATCGTTCGATGGGTACAAGTGAGAGTGTTCTTCAGGAATATCGAATTGACTCTTTTCATAAGTTTGTCATCACATTACTCCAAATTGCTACAGTAAAATTATTTGTTCATCATACCATGGCTACAAGTGAAAGTTTTCTACAGGAATTAGGTAGTATACGTTGATAACAATTTGATTTGTCTATTTTATGGGACCTCATATTGTGATCAACTCAGAATAGAATTGACACTTTTCACAAGTTTGTCATCCCATTACTTCAAATTCCTACAGTAAAATTATTGGTTCCTCATAGCATGGGTATATAAGAGAGGGTTCTTCAGGAATAGGCTGGTAAAATTTGACAACACATTGATTTGTCTATTTTATGGGACCTCAAATTTAGATAAATTCAGAACCGAATTGACACTTTTCACAAGTTTGTCATCCCATTACTCCAAATTACTACAGTAAAATTACATGTTCATCACGCAGTGGGTACAAGTGAGAGTGTTCTTCAGGAATATTGTAGTATAAGTTGATAACAATTTGATTTGTCTATTTTATGGGACCTCAAATTGTGATTAATTCAGAACCAAATTGACACTTTTCACAAGTTTCTCATCCCATTACTCCAAATTGCTACAGTAATATTGCTTGTTCATCACACAGTGGGTACACGTGAGATTATTCTTCAGGATTATTGTAGTATAAGTTGATAACAATTTCATTTGTCTATGTTATGGGACCTCAAATTGTGATCAATTCAGAACCGAATTGACTGTTTTCACAAGTTTGTCATCCCATTACTCCAAATTCCTACAGTAAAATTACTTGTTCATCATTCGATGGGTACAAGTGAGAGTGTTCTTCAGCAATATCGAATTGACACTTTTCACAAGTTTGTCATCACATTACTCCAAATTGCTACAGTAAAATTATTTGTTCATCATACCATGGCTACAAATGAAAGTTTTCTACAGGAATAAGGTAGTATACGTTGATAACAATTTGATTTGTCTATTTTATGGGACCTCATATTGTGATCAACTCAGAATGGAATTGACACTTTTCAGAAGTTTGTCATCCCATTACTTCAAATTCCTACAGTAAAATTATTGGTACCTCATAGCATGGGTATGCAAGAGAGTGATCTTCAGGAATATGCTGGTATAATTTGACAACACATTGATTTGTCTATTTTATGGGACCTCAAATGTAGATAAATTCAGAACCGAATTGACACTTTTCACAAGTTTGTTATCCCATTACTCCCAATTGCTACAGTACAATTACTTGTTCATTATTTGATGGGTTCAAGTGAGAGTGTTCTTCAGGAATATCGAATTGACACTTTTCATAAGTTTGTCATCACATTACTCCAAATTGCTACAGTAAAATTATTTGTTCATCATACCATGGCTACAAGTGAAAGTTTTCTACAGGAATAAGGTAGTATACGTTGATACTAATTTGATTTGTCTATTTTATGGGACCTCATATTGTGATCAACTCAGAATAGAATTGACACTTTTCACAAGTTTGTCATCCCATTACTTCAAATTCCTACAGTAAAATTATTGGTTCCTCATAGCATGGGTATATAAGAGAGTGTTCTTCAGGAATAGGCTGGTATAATTTGACAACATATTGATTTGTCTATTTCATGGGACCTCAAATTTAGATAAATTCAGAACCGAATTGACTCTTTTCACAAGTTTGTCATCCCATTACTCCAAATTGCTACAGTAAAATTATGTGTTCATCACAAGATGGGTACAAGTGAGAGTGTTCTTCAGGAATATTGTAGTATAAGTTGATAACAATTTGTTTTTTCTATTTTATGGGACCTCAAATAGTGATTAATTCAGAACCAAATTGACACTTTTCACAAGTTTGTCATCCCATTACTCCAAATTGCTACAGTAAAATTACTTGTTCATCACACAGTGGGTACAAGTGAGAGTGTTCTTCAGGAACATTGTAGTATAAGTTGATAACAATTTGATTTGTCTATTTTATGGGACCTCAAATTGTGGTCAATTCAGAACCGAATTGACTGTTTTCACAAGTTTGTCATCCCATTACTTCAAATTCCTACAGTAAAATTACGTGTTCCTCATAGCACGGGCATAAAAGAGAGTGATATTTTTAGGAATATGCTTGTATAAGATGATAACAATTTGATTTGTCTATTTTATGGGACCTCAAATTGTGGTCAATTCAGAACCGAATTGACACTTTTCACAAGTTTGTCATCACATTACTCCAAATTCCAACAGTAAAATTACTTGTTCATCATTCGATGGGTACAAGTGAGAGTGTTCTTCAGGAATATCTTAGTATAAGTTGATAAAAATTTGTTTTTTCTATTTTATGGGACCTCAAATAGTGATTAATTCAGAACCAAATTGTCATCCCATTACTCCAAATTGCTACAGTAAAATTGCTTGTTCATCACACAGTGGGTACAAATGAGAGTGTTCTTCAGGAATATTGTAGTATAAGTTGATAACAATTTGATTTGTTTATTTAATGGGACCTCAAATTGTGATCAATTCAGAACCGAATTGACTGTTTTCACAAGTTTGTCATCCCATTACTCCAAATTCCTACAGTAAAATTACTTGTTCATCATTCGATGGGTACAAGTGAGAGTGTTCTTCAGCAATATCGAATTGACACTTTTCATAAGTTTGACATCACATTACTCCAAATTGCTACAGTAAAATAATTTGTTAATCATACCATGGCTACAAGTGAAATTTTCTACAGGAATAAAAAAGTATAAGTTGATAACAATTTGATTTGTCTATTTTATGGGACCTCATATTGTGATCAATTCAGAACCGAATTGACTGTTTTCACAAGTTTGTCATCCCATTACTCCAAATTTCTACAATAAAATTACTTGTTCCTCATAGCATGGGCATAAAAGAGAGTGATATTTTTAGGAATATGCTTGTATAAGATGATAATTTGATTTGTCTATTTCATGGGACCTCAAATTGTGGTCAATTCAGAACCGAATTGACACTTTTCACAAGTTTGTCATCACATTACTCCAAATTGCTACAGTAAAATTATTTGTTCATTATACCATGTCTAAAAGTGAGAGTGTTCTACTGGAATAAGGTAGTATACGTTGATAACAATTTGATTTGTCTATTTTATGGGACCTCATATTGTGATCAACTCAGAATGGATTTGACACTTTTCATAAGTTTGTCATCCCATTACTCCAAATTCCTACAGTAAAATTATGTGTTCCTCATAGCATGGGTATATAAGAGAATGTTCTTCAGGAATAGCCTGGTATAATTTGACAACACATTGATTTGTCTATTTTATGGGACCTCAAATTGTGATAAATTCAGAACCGAATTGACACTTATCACAAGTTTGTTATCCCATTACTCCCAATTGCTACAGTACAATTACTTGTTCATTATTTGATGGGTACAAGTGAGAGTGTTCTTCAGGAATATGCTGGTATAAGTTGATAACAACTGAATTTGTCTATCTTATGGGACCTCAAATTGTGATCGATTCAGAACCGAATTGACTGTTTTCACAAGTTTGTCATCCCATTACTCCAGATTCCTACAGTAAAATTACTTGTTCCTCATAGCATGGGCATAAAAGAGAGTGATATTTTTAGGAATATGCTTGTATAAGATGATAACAATTTGATTTGTCTATTTTATGGGACCTCAAATTGTGGTCAATTCAGAACCGAATTGAAACTTTTCATAAGTTTGTCTTTACATTACTCCAAATTGCTTCAGTAAAATTATTTGTTCATCATACCATGGCTACAAGTGAAAGTTTTCTACAGGAATAAGGTAGTAAACGTTGATAACAATTTGATTTGTCTATTTCATGGGACCTCATATTGTGATCAATTCAGAACCGAATTGACTGTTTTCACAAGTTTGTCATCCCATTACTCCAAATTTCGACAATAAAATTACTTGTTCCTCATAGCATGGGCATAAAAGAGAGTGATCTTCAAGATTAGGCTGGTATAATTTGAAAACACATTGATTTGTCTATTTTATGGGACCTCAAATTTAGATAAATTCAGAACCGAATTGACACTTTTCACAAGTTTGTTATCCCATTACTCCCAATTGCTACAGTACAATTACTTGTTCATTATTTGATGGGTACAAGTGAGAGTGTTCTTCAGGAATATGCTGGTATAAGTTGATAACAACTGAATTTGTCTATTTTATGGGACCTCAAACTGTGATCAATTCAGAACCGAATTGACTGTTTTCACAAGTTTGTCATCCCATTACTCCAAATTCCTACAGTAAAATTACTTGTTCATCGTTCGATGGGTACAAGTGAGAGTGTTCTTCAGGAATATCGAATTGACTCTTTTCATAAGTTTGTCATCACATTACTCCAAATTGCTACAGTAAAATTATTTGTTCATCATACCATGGCTACAAGTGAAAGTTTTCTACAGGAATTAGGTAGTATACGTTGATAACAATTTGATTTGTCTATTTTATGGGACCTCATATTGTGATCAACTCAGAATAGAATTGACACTTTTCACAAGTTTGTCATCCCATTACTTTAAATTCCTACAGTAAAATTATTGGTTCCTCATAGCATGGGTATATAAGAGAGTGTTCTTCAGGAATAGGCTGGTATAATTTGACAACACATTGATTTGTCTATTTTATGGAACCTCAAATTTAGATAAATTCAGAACCGAGTTGACTCTTTTCACAAGTTTGTCATCCCATTACTCCAAATTGCTACAGTAAAATTATGTGTTCATCACACAATGGGTACAAGTCAGAGTGTTCTTCAGGAATATTGTAGTATAAGTTGATAACAATTTGTTTTTTCTATTTTATGGGACCTCAAATAGTGATTAATTCAGAACCAAATTGACACTTTTCACAAGTTTCTCATCCCATTACTCCAAATTGCTACAGTAATATTGCTTGTTCATCACACAGTGGGTACACGTGAGATTATTCTTCAGGATTATTGTAGTATAAGTTGATAACAATTTCATTTGTCTATGTTATGGGACCTGAAATTGTGATCAATTCAGAACCGAATTGACTGTTTTCACAAGTTTGTCATCCCATTACTCCAAATTCCTACAGTAAAATTACTTGTTCATCATTCGATGGGTACAAGTGAGAGTGTTCTTCAGCAATATCGAATTGACACTTTTCACAAGTTTGTCATCACATTACTCCAAATTGCTACAGTAAAATTATTTGTTCATCATACCATGGCTACAAATGAAAGTTTTCTACAGGAATAAGGTAGTATACGTTGATAACAATTTGATTTGTCTATTTTATGGGACCTCATATTGTGATCAACTCAGAATGGAATTGACACTTTTCAGAAGTTTGTCATCCCATTACTTCAAATTCCTACAGTAAAATTATTGGTACCTCATAGCATGGGTATGCAAGAGAGTGATCTTCAGGAATATGCTGGTATAATTTGACAACACATTGATTTGTCTATTTTATGGGACCTCAAATGTAGATAAATTCAGAACCGAATTGACACTTTTCACAAGTTTGTTATCCCATTACTCCCAATTGCTACAGTACAATTACTTGTTCATTATTTGATGGGTTCAAGTGAGAGTGTTCTTCAGGAATATCGAATTGACACTTTTCATAAGTTTGTCATCACATTACTCCAAATTGCTACAGTAAAATTATTTGTTCATCATACCATGGCTACAAGTGAAAGTTTTCTACAGGAATAAGGTAGTATACGTTGATACTAATTTGATTTGTCTATTTTATGGGACCTCATATTGTGATCAACTCAGAATAGAATTGACACTTTTCACAAGTTTGTCATCCCATTACTTCAAATTCCTACAGTAAAATTATTGGTTCCTCATAGCATGGGTATATAAGAGAGTGTTCTTCAGGAATAGGCTGGTATAATTTGACAACATATTGATTTGTCTATTTCATGGGACCTCAAATTTAGATAAATTCAGAACCGAATTGACTCTTTTCACAAGTTTGTCATCCCATTACTCCAAATTGCTACAGTAAAATTATGTGTTCATCACAAGATGGGTACAAGTGAGAGTGTTCTTCAGGAATATTGTAGTATAAGTTGATAACAATTTGTTTTTTCTATTTTATGGGACCTCAAATAGTGATTAATTCAGAACCAAATTGACACTTTTCACAAGTTTGTCATCCCATTACTCCAAATTGCTACAGTAAAATTACTTGTTCATCACACAGTGGGTACAAGTGAGAGTGTTCTTCAGGAACATTGTAGTATAAGTTGATAACAATTTGATTTGTCTATGTTATGGGACCTCAAATTGTGGTCAATTCAGAACCGAATTGACTGTTTTCACAAGTTTGTCATCCCATTACTTCAAATTCCTACAGTAAAATTACGTGTTCCTCATAGCACGGGCATAAAAGAGAGTGATATTTTTAGGAATATGCTTGTATAAGATGATAACAATTTGATTTGTCTATTTTATGGGACCTCAAATTGTGGTCAATTCAGAACCGAATTGACACTTTTCACAAGTTTGTCATCACATTACTCCAAATTCCAACAGTAAAATTACTTGTTCATCATTCGATGGGTACAAGTGAGAGTGTTCTTCAGGAATATCTTAGTATAAGTTGATAAAAATTTGTTTTTTCTATTTTATGGGACCTCAAATAGTGATTAATTCAGAACCAAATTGTCATCCCATTACTCCAAATTGCTACAGTAAAATTGCTTGTTCATCACACAGTGGGTACAAATGAGAGTGTTCTTCAGGAATATTGTAGTATAAGTTGATAACAATTTGATTTGTTTATTTAATGGGACCTCAAATTGTGATCAATTCAGAACCGAATTGACTGTTTTCACAAGTTTGTCATCCCATTACTCCAAATTCCTACAGTAAAATTACTTGTTCATCATTCGATGGGTACAAGTGAGAGTGTTCTTCAGCAATATCGAATTGACACTTTTCATAAGTTTGACATCACATTACTCCAAATTGCTACAGTAAAATAATTTGTTAATCATACCATGGCTACAAGTGAAATTTTCTACAGGAATAAAAAAGTATAAGTTGATAACAATTTGATTTGTCTATTTTATGGGACCTCATATTGTGATCAATTCAGAACCGAATTGACTGTTTTCACAAGTTTGTCATCCCATTACTCCAAATTTCTACAATAAAATTACTTGTTCCTCATAGCATGGGCATAAAAGAGAGTGATATTTTTAGGAATATGCTTGTATAAGATGATAATTTGATTTGTCTATTTCATGGGACCTCAAATTGTGGTCAATTCAGAACCGAATTGACACTTTTCACAAGTTTGTCATCACATTACTCCAAATTGCTACAGTAAAATTATTTGTTCATTATACCATGTCTAAAAGTGAGAGTGTTCTACTGGAATAAGGTAGTATACGTTGATAACAATTTGATTTGTCTATTTTATGGGACCTCATATTGTGATCAACTCAGAATGGATTTGACACTTTTCATAAGTTTGTCATCCCATTACTCCAAATTCCTACAGTAAAATTATTTGTTCCTCATAGCATGGGTATATAAGAGAATGTTCTTCAGGAATAGCCTGGTATAATTTGACAACACATTGATTTGTCTATTTTATGGGACCTCAAATTGTGATAAATTCAGAACCGAATTGACACTTTTCACAAGTTTGTTATCCCATTACTCCCAATTGCTACAGTACAATTACTTGTTCATTATTTGATGGGTACAAGTGAGAGTGTTCTTCAGGAATATGCTGGTATAAGTTGATAACAACTGAATTTGTCTATCTTATGGGACCTCAAATTGTGATCGATTCAGAACCGAATTGACTGTTTTCACAAGTTTGTCATCCCATTACTCCAAGTTCCTACAGTAAAATTACTTGTTCCTCATAGCATGGGAATAAAAGAGAGTGATATTTTTAGGAATATGCTTGTATAAGATGATAACAATTTGATTTGTCTATTTTATGGGACCTCAAATTGTGATCAATTCAGAACCGAATTGACACTTTTCACAAGTTTGTCTTTACATTACTCCAAATTGCTTCAGTAAAATTATTTGTTCATCATACCATGGCTACAAGTGAAAGTTTTCTACAGGAATAAGGTAGTATACGTTGATAACAATTTGATTTGTCTATTTCATGGGACCTCATATTGTGATCAATTCAGAACCGAATTGACTGTTTTCACAAGTTTGTCATCCCATTACTCCAAATTTCGACAATAAAATTACTTGTTCCTCATAGCATGGGCATAAAAGAGAGTGATCTTCAAGATTAGGCTGGTATAATTTGAAAACACATTGATTTGTCTATTTTATGGGACCTCAAATTTAGATAAATTCAGAACCGAATTGACACTTTTCACAAGTTTGTTATCCCATTACTCCCAATTGCTACAGTACAATTACTTGTTCATTATTTGATGGGTACAAGTGAGAGTGTTCTTCAGGAATATGCTGGTATAAGTTGATAACAACTGAATTTGTCTATTTTATGGGACCTCAAACTGTGATCAATTCAGAACCGAATTGACTGTTTTCACAAGTTTGTCATCCCATTACTCCAAATTCCTACAGTAAAATTACTTGTTCATCGTTCGATGGGTACAAGTGAGAGTGTTCTTCAGGAATATCGAATTGACTCTTTTCATAAGTTTGTCATCACATTACTCCAAATTGCTACAGTAAAATTATTTGTTCATCATACCATGGCTACAAGTGAAAGTTTTCTACAGGAATTAGGTAGTATACGTTGATAACAATTTGATTTGTCTATTTTATGGGACCTCATATTGTGATCAACTCAGAACGGAATTGACACTTTTCACAAGTTTGTCATCCCATTACTTCAAATTCCTACAGTAAAATTATTTGTTCCGCATAGCATGGGTATATAAGAGAGGGTTCTTCAGGAATAGGCTGGTAAAATTTGACAACACATTGATTTGTCTATTGTATGGGACCTCAAATTATGATCAATTCAGAACCGAATTGACTCTTTTCACAAGTTTGTCATCCCATTACTCCAAATTGCTACAGTAAAATTATGTGTTCATCACATAATGGGTACAAGTGAGAGTGTTCTTCAGGAATATTGTAGTATAAGTTGATAACAATTTGTTTTTTCTATTTTATGGGACCTCAAATAGTGATTAATTCAGAACCAAATTGACACTTTTCACAAGTTTCTCATCCCATTACTCCAAATTGCTACAGTAATATTGCTTGTTCATCACACAGTGGGTACACGTGAGATTATTCTTCAGGATTATTGTAGTATAAGTTGATAACAATTTCATTTGTCTATGTTATGGGACCACAAATTGTGATCAATTCAGAACCGAATTGACTGTTTTCACAAGTTTGTCATCCCATTACTCCAAATTCCTACAGTAAAATTACTTGTTCATCATTCGATGGGTACAAGTGAGAGTGTTCTTCAGCAATATCGAATTGACACTTTTCACAAGTTTGTCATCACATTACTCCAAATTGCTACAGTAAAATTATTTGTTCATCATACCATGGCTACAAATGAAAGTTTTCTACAGGAATAAGGTAGTATACGTTGATAACAATTTGATTTGTCTATTTTATGGGACCTCATATTGTGATCAACTCAGAATGGAATTGACACTTTTCAGAAGTTTGTCATCCCATTACTTCAAATTCCTACAGTAAAATTATTGGTACCTCATAGCATGGGTATGCAAGAGAGTGATCTTCAGGAATATGCTGGTATAATTTGACAACAAATTGATTTGTCTATTTTATGGGACCTCAAATTTAGATAAATTCAGAACCGAATTGACACTTTTCACAAGTTTGTCATCCCATTACTCCCAATTCCTACAGTACAATTACTTGTTCATTATTGGATGGGTACAAGTGAGAGTGTTCTTCAGGAATATCGAATTGACACTTTTCATAAGTTTGTCATCACATTACTCCAAATTGCTACAGTAAAATTATTTGTTCATCATACCATGGCTACAAGTGAAAGTTTTCTACAGGAATAAGGTAGTATACGTTGATACTAATTTGATTTGTCTATTTTATGGGACCTCATATTGTGATCAACTCAGAATAGAATTGACACTTTTCACAAGTTTGTCATCCCATTACTTCAAATTCCTACAGTAAAATTATTGGTTCCTCATAGCATGGGTATATAAGAGAGTGTTCTTCAGGAATAGGCTGGTATAATTTGACAACATATTGATTTGTCTATTTCATGGGACCTCAAATTTAGATAAATTCAGAACCGAATTGACTCTTTTCACAAGTTTGTCATCCCATTACTCCAAATTGCTACAGTAAAATTATGTGTTCATCACAAGATGGGTACAAGTGAGAGTGTTCTTCAGGAATATTGTAGTATAAGTTGATAACAATTTGTTTTTTCTATTTTATGGGACCTCAAATAGTGATTAATTCAGAACCAAATTGACACTTTTCACAAGTTTGTCATCCCATTACTCCAAATTGCTACAGTAAAATTGCTTGTTCATCACACAGTGGGTACAAGTGAGAGTGTTCTTCAGGAACATTGTAGTATAAGTTGATAACAATTTGATTTGTCTATGTTATGGGACCTCAAATTGTGGTCAATTCAGAACCGAATTGACTGTTTTCACAAGTTTGTCATCCCATTACTTCAAATTCCTACAGTAAAATTACGTGTTCCTCATAGCACGGGCATAAAAGAGAGTGATATTTTTAGGAATATGCTTGTATAAGATGATAACAATTTGATTTGTCTATTTTATGGGACCTCAAATTGTGGTCAATTCAGAACCGAATTGACACTTTTCACAAGTTTGTCATCACATTACTCCAAATTCCAACAGTAAAATTACTTGTTCATCATTCGATGGGTACAAGTGAGAGTGTTCTTCAGGAATATCTTAGTATAAGTTGATAAAAATTTGTTTTTTCTATTTTATGGGACCTCAAATAGTGATTAATTCAGAACCAAATTGTCATCCCATTACTCCAAATTGCTACAGTAAAATTGCTTGTTCATCACACAGTGGGTACAAATGAGAGTGTTCTTCAGGAATATTGTAGTATAAGTTGATAACAATTTGATTTGTTTATTTAATGGGACCTCAAATTGTGATCAATTCAGAACCGAATTGACTGTTTTCACAAGTTTGTCATCCCATTACTCCAAATTCCTACAGTAAAATTACTTGTTCATCATTCGATGGGTACAAGTGAGAGTGTTCTTCAGCAATATCTAATTGACACTTTTCATAAGTTTGACATCACATTACTCCAAATTGCTACAGTAAAATAATTTGTTAATCATACCATGGCTACAAGTGAAATTTTCTACAGGAATAAAAAAGTATAAGTTGATAACAATTTGATTTGTCTATTTTATGGGACCTCATATTGTGATCAATTCAGAACCGAATTGACTGTTTTCACAAGTTTGTCATCCCATTACTCCAAATTTCTACAATAAAATTACTTGTTCCTCATAGCATGGGCATAAAAGAGAGTGATATTTTTAGGAATATGCTTGTATAAGATGATAATTTGATTTGTCTATTTCATGGGACCTCAAATTGTGGTCAATTCAGAACCGAATTGACACTTTTCACAAGTTTGTCATCACATTACTCCAAATTGCTACAGTAAAATTATTTGTTCATTATACCATGTCTAAAAGTGAGAGTGTTCTACTGGAATAAGGTAGTATACGTTGATAACAATTTGATTTGTCTATTTTATGGGACCTCATATTGTGATCAACTCAGAATGGATTTGACACTTTTCATAAGTTTGTCATCCCATTACTCCAAATTCCTACAGTAAAATTATTTGTTCCTCATAGCATGGGTATATAAGAGAATGTTCTTCAGGAATAGCCTGGTATAATTTGACAACACATTGATTTGTCTATTTTATGGGACCTCAAATTGTGATAAATTCAGAACCGAATTGACACTTATCACAAGTTTGTTATCCCATTACTCCCAATTGCTACAGTACAATTACTTGTTCATTATTTGATGGGTACAAGTGAGAGTGTTCTTCAGGAATATGCTGGTATAAGTTGATAACAACTGAATTTGTCTATCTTATGGGACCTCAAATTGTGATCGATTCAGAACCGAATTGACTGTTTTCACAAGTTTGTCATCCCATTACTCCAAGTTCCTACAGTAAAATTACTTGTTCCTCATAGCATGGGAATAAAAGAGAGTGATATTTTTAGGAATATGCTTGTATAAGATGATAACAATTTGATTTGTCTATTTTATGGGACCTCAAATTGTGGTCAATTCAGAACCGAATTGAAACTTTTCATAAGTTTGTCTTTACATTACTCCAAATTGCTTCAGTAAAATTATTTGTTCATCATACCATGGCTACAAGTGAAAGTTTTCTACAGGAATAAGGTAGTATACGTTGATAACAATTTGATTTGTCTATTTCATGGGACCTCATATTGTGATCAATTCAGAACCGAATTGACTGTTTTCACAAGTTTGTCATCCCATTACTCCAAATTTCGACAATAAAATTACTTGTTCCTCATAGCATGGGCATAAAAGAGAGTGATCTTCAAGATTAGGCTGGTATAATTTGAAAACACATTGATTTGTCTATTTTATGGGACCTCAAATTTAGATAAATTCAGAACCGAATTGACACTTTTCACAAGTTTGTTATCCCATTATTCCCAATTGCTACAGTACAATTACTTGTTCATTATTTGATGGGTACAAGTGAGAGTGTTCTTCAGGAATATGCTGGTATAAGTTGATAACAACTGAATTTGTCTATTTTATGGGACCTCAAACTGTGATCAATTCAGAACCGAATTGACTGTTTTCACAAGTTTGTCATCCCATTACTCCAAATTCCTACAGTAAAATTACTTGTTCATCGTTCGATGGGTACAAGTGAGAGTGTTCTTTAGGAATATCGAATTGACTCTTTTCATAAGTTTGTCATCACATTACTCCAAATTGCTACAGTAAAATTATTTGTTCATCATACCATGGCTACAAGTGAAAGTTTTCTACAGGAATTAGGTAGTATACGTTGATAACAATTTGATTTGTCTATTTTATGGGACCTCATATTGTGATCAACTCAGAACGGAATTGACACTTTTCACAAGTTTGTCATCCCATTACTTCAAATTCCTACAGTAAAATTATTTGTTCCGCATAGCATAGGTATATAAGAGAGGGTTCTTCAGGAATAGGCTGGTAAAATTTGACAACACATTGATTTGTCTATTTTATGGGACCTCAAATTTTGATCAATTCAGAACCGAATTGACACTTTTCACAAGTTTGTCATCCCATTACTCCAAATTGCTACAGTAAAATTACATGTTCATCACACAGTGGGTACAAGTGAGAGTGTTCTTCAGGAATATTGTAGTATAAGTTGATAACAATTTGATTTGTCTATTTTATGGGACCTCAAATTGTGATTAATTCAGAACCAAATTGACACTTTTCACAAGTTTCTCATCCCATTACTCCAAATTGCTACAGTAATATTGCTTGTTCATCACACAGTGGGTACAAGTGAGATTATTCTTCAGGATTATTGTAGTATAAGTTGATAACAATTTCATTTGTCTATGTTATGGGACCTCAAATTGTGATCAATTCAGAACCGAATTGACTGTTTTCACAAGTTTGTCATCCCATTACTCCAAATTCCTACAGTAAAATTACTTGTTCATCATTCGATGGGTACAAGTGAGAGTGTTCTTCAGCAATATCGAATTGACACTTTTCACAAGTTTGTCATCACATTACTCCAAATTGCTACAGTAAAATTATTTGTTCATCATACCATGGCTACAAATGAAAGTTTTCTACAGGAATAAGGTAGTATACGTTGATAACAATTTGATTTGTCTATTTTATGGGACCTCATATTGTGATCAACTCAGAATGGAATTGACACTTTTCAGAAGTTTGTCATCCCATTACTTCAAATTCCTACAGTAAAATTATTGGTACCTCATAGCATGGGTATGCAAGAGAGTGATCTTCAGGAATATGCTGGTATAATTTGACAACACATTGATTTGTCTATTTTATGGGACCTCAAATGTAGATAAATTCAGAACCGAATTGACACTTTTCACAAGTTTGTTATCCCATTACTCCCAATTGCTACAGTACAATTACTTGTTCATTATTTGATGGGTTCAAGTGAGAGTGTTCTTCAGGAATATCGAATTGACACTTTTCATAAGTTTGTCATCACATTACTCCAAATTGCTACAGTAAAATTATTTGTTCATCATACCATGGCTACAAGTGAAAGTTTTCTACAGGAATAAGGTAGTATACGTTGATACTAATTTGATTTGTCTATTTTATGGGACCTCATATTGTGATCAACTCAGAATAGAATTGACACTTTTCACAAGTTTGTCATCCCATTACTTCAAATTCCTACAGTAAAATTATTGGTTCCTCATAGCATGGGTATATAAGAGAGTGTTCTTCAGGAATAGGCTGGTATAATTTGACAACATATTGATTTGTCTATTTCATGGGACCTCAAATTTAGATAAATTCAGAACCGAATTGACTCTTTTCACAAGTTTGTCATCCCATTACTCCAAATTGCTACAGTAAAATTATGTGTTCATCACAAGATGGGTACAAGTGAGAGTGTTCTTCAGGAATATTGTAGTATAAGTTGATAACAATTTGTTTTTTCTATTTTATGGGACCTCAAATAGTGATTAATTCAGAACCAAATTGACACTTTTCACAAGTTTGTCATCCCATTACTCCAAATTGCTACAGTAAAATTTCTTGTTCATCACACAGTGGGTAAAAGTGAGACTGTTCTTCAGGAACATTGTAGTATAAGTTGATAACAATTTGATTTGTCTATGTTATGGGACCTCAAATTGTGGTCAATTCAGAACCGAATTGACTGTTTTCACAAGTTTGTCATCCCATTACTTCAAATTCCTACAGTAAAATGACGTGTTCCTCATAGCACGGGCATAAAAGAGAGTGATATTTTTAGGAATATGCTTGTATAAGATGATAACAATTTGATTTGTCTATTTTATGGGACCTCAAATTGTGGTCAATTCAGAACCGAATTGACACTTTTCACAAGTTTGTCATCACATTACTCCAAATTCCAACAGTAAAATTACTTGTTCATCATTCGATGGGTACAAGTGAGAGTGTTCTTCAGGAATATCTTAGTATAAGTTGATAAAAATTTGTTTTTTCTATTTTATGGGACCTCAAATAGTGATTAATTCAGAACCAAATTGTCATCCCATTACTCCAAATTGCTACAGTAAAATTGCTTGTTCATCACACAGTGGGTACAAATGAGAGTGTTCTTCAGGAATATTGTAGTATAAGTTGATAACAATTTGATTTGTTTATTTAATGGGACCTCAAATTGTGATCAATTCAGAACCGAATTGACTGTTTTCACAAGTTTGTCATCCCATTACTCCAAATTCCTACAATAAAATTACTTGTTCATCATTCGATGGGTACAAGTGAGAGTGTTCTTCAGCAATATCGAATTGACACTTTTCATAAGTTTGTCATCACATTACTCCAAATTGCTACAGTAAAATAATTTGTTAATCATACCATGGCTACAAGTGAAATTTTCTACAGGAATAAAGTAGTATAAGTTGATAACAATTTGATTTGTCTATTTTATGGGACCTCATATTGTGATCAATTCAGAACCGAATTGACTGTTTTCACAAGTTTGTCATCCCATTACTCCAAATTTCTACAATAAAATTACTTGTTCCTCATAGCATGGGCATAAAAGAGAGTGATATTTTTAGGAATATGCTTGTATAAGATGATAATTTGATTTGTCTATTTCATGGGACCTCAAATTGTGGTCAATTCAGAACCGAATTGACACTTTTCACAAGTTTGTCATCACATTACTCCAAATTGCTACAGTAAAATTATTTGTTCATTATACCATGTCTAAAAGTGAGAGTGTTCTACTGGAATAAGGTAGTATACGTTGATAACAATTTGATTTGTCTATTTTATGGGACCTCATATTGTGATCAACTCAGAATGGAATTGACACTTTTCACAAGTTTGTCATCCCATTACTCCAAATTCCTACAGTAAAATTATTTGTCCCTCATAGCATGGGTATTAAAGAGAGTGTTCTTCAGGAATAGGCTGGTATAATTTGACAACACATTGATTTGTCTATTTTATGGGACCTCAAATTGTGATAAATTCAGAACCGAATTGACACTTTTCACAAGATTGTTATCCCATTACTCCCAATTGCTACAGTACAATTACTTGTTCATTATTTGATGGGTACACGTGAGAGTGTTCTTCAGGAATATGCTGTTATAAGATGATAACAACTGAATTTGTCTATTTTATGGGACCTCAAATTGTGATCGATTCAGAACCGAATTGACTGTTTTCACAAGTTTGTCATCCCATTACTCCAGATTCCTACAGTAAAATTACTTGTTCATCATAGCATGGGAATAAAACAGAGTGATATTTTTAGGAATATGCTTGTATATGATGATAACAATTTGATTTGTCTATTGTATAGGACCTCAAATTGTGATCGATTCAGAACCGAATTGACTGTTTTCACAAGTTTGTCATCCCATTACTCCTAATTCCTATAGTAAAATTACTTGTTCATCATTCGGTGGGTACAAGTGAGAGTGTTCTTCAGGAATATCGAATTGACTCTGTTCATGAGTTTGTCATCACATTACTCCAAATTGCTACAGTAAAATTATTTGTTCATCATACCATGGCTACAAGTGAAAGTTTTCTACAGGAATAAGGTAGTATACGTTGATAACAATTTGATTTGTCTATTTTATGGGACCTCATATTGTGATCAACTCAGAATAGAATTGACACTTTTCACAAGTTTGTCATCCCATTACTTCAAATTCCTTCAGTAAAATTATTCGTTCCTCATAGCATGGGTATATAAGAGAGTGTTCTTCAGGAATAGTCTGGTATAATTTGACAACACATTGATTTGTCTATTTTATGGGACCTCAAATTTAGATAAATTCAGAACCGAATTGACTCTTTTCACAAGTTTGTCATCCCATTACTCCAAATTGCTACAGTAAAATTATGTGTTCATCACACAATTGGTACAAGTGAGAGTGTTCTTCAGGAATATTGTAGTGTAAGTTGATAACAATTTGTTTTTTCTATTTTATGGGACCTCAAATAGTGATTAATTCAGAACCAAATTGACACTTTTCACAAGTTTGTCATCCCATTACTCCAAATTGCTACAGTAAAATTGCTTGTACATCACACAGTGGGTACAAGTGAGAGTGTTCTTCAGGAACATTGTAGTATAAGTTGATAACAATTTGATTTGTCTATGTTATGGGACCTCAAATTGTGGTCAATTCAGAACCGAATTGACTGTTTTCACAAGTTTGTCATCCCATTACTTCAAATTCCTACAGTTAAATTGCGTGTTCCTCATAGCACGGGCATAAAAGAGAGTGATATTTTTAGGAATATGCTTGTATAAGATGATAACAATTTGATTTGTCTATTTTATGGGACCTCAAATTGTGGTCAATTCAGAACCGAATTGACACTTTTCACAAGTTTGTCATCACATTACTCCAAATTCCTACAGTAAAATTACTTGTTCATCATTCGATGGGTACAAGTGAGAGTGTTCTTCAGGAATATCGTAGTATAAGTTGATAAAAATTTGATTTTTCTATTTTATGGGACCTCAAATTGTGATCAATTCAGAACCGAATTGACACTTTTCACAAGTTTGTCATCCCATTACTCCAAATTCCTACAGTAAAATTACTTGTTCATCATTCGATGGGTACAAGTGAGAGTGTTCTTCAGGAATATCATAGTATAAGTTGATAAAAATTTGTTTTTTCTATTTTATGGGACCTCAAATAGTGATTAATACAGAACCAAATTGACGCTTTTCACAAGTTTGTCATCCCATTACTGCAAATTGCTACAGTAAAATTATTTGTTCATCATACGATGGCTACAAGTGAAAGTTTTCTACAGGAATAAAGTAGTATAAGTTGATAACAATTTGATTTGTCTATTTTATGGGACCTCATATTGTGATCAACTCAGAATGGAATTGACACTTTTCACAAGTTTGTCATCCCATTACTTCAAATTACTACAGTAAAATTATTGGTTCCTCATAGCATGCGTATATAAGAGAGTGATCTTCAAGATTAGGCTGGTATAATTTGAAAACACATTGATTTGTCTATTTTATGGGACCTCAAATTTAGATAAATTCAGAACCGAATTGACACTTTTCACAAGTTTGTTATCCCATTACTCCCAATTCCTACAGTACAATTACTTGTTCATTATTTGATGGGTACAAGTGAGAGTGTTCTTCAGGAATATGCTGGTATAAGTTGATAACAATTTGATTTGTCTATTTTATGGGACCTCAAATTGTGATCAATTCAGAACCGAATTGACACTTTTCACAAGTTTGTCATCCCATTACTCCAAATTCCTACAGTAAAATTACTTGTTCGTCATTCTATGGGTACAAGTGAGAGTGTTCTTCAGGAATATCGAAATGACACTTTTCATAAGTTTGTCATCACATTACTCCAAATTGCTACAGTAAAATTATTTGTTCATCATACCATGGCTACAAGTGAAAGTTTTCTACAGGAATAAGGTAGTATAAATTGATAACAATTTGATTTGTCTATTTTATGGGACCTCATATTGTGATCAACTCAGAATAGAATTGACTGTTTTCACAAGTTTGTCATCACATTACTCCAAATTTCTACAATAAAATTACTTGTTCCTCATAGCATGGGCATAAAAGAGAGTGATATTTTCAGGAATATGCTTGTATTAGATGATAAATTGATTTGTCTATTTCATGGGACCTCAAATTGTGGTCAATTCAGAACCGAATTGACACTTTTCACAAGTTTGTCATCCCATTACTCCAAATTCCTACAGTAAAATTACTTGTTCGTCATTCTATGGGTACAAGTGAGAGTGTTCTTCAGGAATATCGAAATGACACTTTTCATAAGTTTGTCATCACATTACTCCAAATTGCTACAGTAAAATTATTTGTTCATCATACCATGGCTACAAGTGAAAGTTTTCTACAGGAATAAGGTAGTATAAATTGATAACAATTTGATTTGTCTATTTTATGGGACCTCATATTGTGATCAACTCAGAATAGAATTGACACTTTTCACAAGTTTGTCATCACATTACTCCAAATTTCTACAATAAAATTACTTGTTCCTCATAGCATGGGCATAAAAGAGAGTGATATTTTCAGGAATATGCTTGTATTAGATGATAAATTTATTTGTCTATTTCATGGGACCTCAAATTGTGATCAATTCAGAACCGAATTGACACTTTTCACAAGTTTGTCATCACATTACTCCAAATTCCTACAGTAAAATTACTTGTTCATCATTCGATGGGTACAAGTGAGAATGTTCTTCAGGAATATCGTAGTATAAGGTGATAAAAATTTGATTTGTCTATTTTATGGGACCTCATATTGTGATCAACTCAGAACGGAATTGACACTTTTCACAAGTTTGTTATCCCATTACTCCAAATTGGTACAGTAAAATTGCTTATTCATCACAAAGTGGGTACAGGTGAGAGTGTTCTTCAAGAATATTGTAGTATAAGTTGATAACAATTTGATTTGTCTATGTTATGGGACCTCAAATTGTGATCAATTCAGAACCGAATTGACTGTTTTCACAAGTTTGTCATCCCATTACTCCAAATTCCTACAGTAAAATTACTTGTTCATCATTCGATGGGTACAAGTGAGAGTGTTCTTCAGGAATATTGTAGTATAAGTTGATAACAATTTGATTTGTCTATTTTATGGGACCTCAAATTGTGATCAATTCAGAACCAAATTGACAGTTTTCACAAGTTTGTCATCCCATTACTCCAAATTCCTACAGTAAAATTACTTGTTCATCATTCGATGGGTACAAGTGAGAGTGTTCTTCAGGAATATTGTGAAATAAGTTGATAAAAAAAAATTTTTTCTATTTTATGGGACCTCAAATCGTGATTAATTCAGAACCAAATTGACACTTTTCACAAGTTCGTCATCCCATTACTCCAAATTGCTACAGTAAAATTGCTTGTTCATCACACAGTGGGTACAAATGAGAGTGTTCTTCAGGAATATTGTAGTATACGTTGATAACAATTTGATTTGTTTATTTAATGGGACCTCAAATTGTGATCAATTCAGAACCGAATTGACTGTTTTCACAAGTTTGTCATCCCATTACTCCAAATTGCTGCAGTAAAATTGCTTGTTCATCACACAATGGGTAGAAGTGAGAGTGTTCTTCAGGAATATCGTAGTATAAGTTGATAACAATTTGTTTTTTCTATTTTATGGGACCTCAAATAGTGATTAATTCAGAACTAAATTGACACTTTTCAAAAGTTTGTCATCCCATTACTCCAAATTGCTACAGTAAAATTGTTGATTCATCACACAGTGGGTACACGTAAGAGTGTTCTTCAGGAATATTGTAGTATAATTTGATAACAGTTTGATTTGTCTATATTATGGGACCTCAATATATGATCAATTCAGGACTGAATTTACACTTTTCACATGTTTGTTATCCCATTACTCCAAATTGGTACAGTAAAATTGCTTATTCATCATACGAAGGGTACAAGTGAGAGTGTTCTTCAGGAATATCGTAGTATAAGTTGATAACAATTTGTTTTTTCTATTTTATGGGACCTCAAATAGTCATTAATTCAGAACCAAATTGACACTTTTCACAAGTCATCCCATTACTCCAAATTGCTACAGTAAAATTGCTTATTCATCACAAAGTGGGTAAACGTGAGAGTGTTCTTCAGGAATATTGTAGTAAAATTTGATAACAATTTGATTTGTCTATATTATGGGACCTCAAATTGTGATCAATTCAGGACTGAATTTACACTTTTCACATGTTTGTTATCCTATTACTCCAAATTGGTACAGTAAAATTGCTTATTCATCACAAAGTGGGTACAGGTGAGAGTGTTCTTCAGGAATATTGTAGTATAATTTGATAACAATTTGATTTGTCTATATTATGGGACCTCAATATATGATCAATTCAGGACTGAATTTACACTTTTCACGTTTGTTATCCCAGTACTCCAAATTGGTACAGTAATATTGCTTATTCATCACACGATGGGTACAAGTGACAGTGTTCTTCAGGAATATCGTAGTATAAGTTGATAACAATTTGTTTTTTTCTATTTTATGGGACCTCAAATAGTGATTAATTCAGAACCAAATTGACACTTTTCACAAGTTTGTCATCCCGTTACTCCAAATTGCTACAGTAAATTTGCTTATTCATCACACAATGGGTACAAGTGAGAGTGTTCTTCAGGAATATTGTAGTAGAATTTGATAACAATTTGATTTGTCTATATTATGAGACCTCAATATATGATCAATTCAGGACTGAATTTACACTTTTCACATGTTTGTTATCCCATTACTCCAAATTGGTACTGTAAAATTGCTTATTCATCACACATTGGGTACACGTGAGATTGTTCTTCAGTAATATTGTAGTATAAGTTGATAACAATTTGATTTGTCTATGTTATGGGACCTGAAATTGTGATCAATTCAGAACCGAATTGACTGTTTTCACAAGTTTGTCATCCCATTACTCCAAATTCCTACAGTAAAATTACTTGTTCATCATTCGATGGGTACAAGTGAGAGTGTTCTTCAGCAATATCGAATTGACACTTTTCACAAGTTTGTCATCACATTACTCCAAATTGCTACAGTAAAATTATTTGTTCATCATACCATGGCTACAAATGAAAGTTTTCTACAGGAATAAGGTAGTATACGTTGATAACAATTTGATTTGTCTATTTTATGGGACCTCATATTGTGATCAACTCAGAATGGAATTGACACTTTTCAGAAGTTTGTCATCCCATTACTTCAAATTCCTACAGTAAAATTATTGGTACCTCATAGCATGGGTATGCAAGAGAGTGATCTTCAGGAATATGCTGGTATAATTTGACAACACATTGATTTGTCTATTTTATGGGACCTCAAATGTAGATAAATTCAGAACCGAATTGACACTTTTCACAAGTTTGTTATCCCATTACTCCCAATTGCTACAGTACAATTACTTGTTCATTATTTGATGGGTTCAAGTGAGAGTGTTCTTCAGGAATATCGAATTGACACTTTTCATAAGTTTGTCATCACATTACTCCAAATTGCTACAGTAAAATTATTTGTTCATCATACCATGGCTACAAGTGAAAGTTTTCTACAGGAATAAGGTAGTATACGTTGATACTAATTTGATTTGTCTATTTTATGGGACCTCATATTGTGATCAACTCAGAATAGAATTGACACTTTTCACAAGTTTGTCATCCCATTACTTCAAATTCCTACAGTAAAATTATTGGTTCCTCATAGCATGGGTATATAAGAGAGTGTTCTTCAGGAATAGGCTGGTATAATTTGACAACATATTGATTTGTCTATTTCATGGGACCTCAAATTTAGATAAATTCAGAACCGAATTGACTCTTTTCACAAGTTTGTCATCCCATTACTCCAAATTGCTACAGTAAAATTATGTGTTCATCACAAGATGGGTACAAGTGAGAGTGTTCTTCAGGAATATTGTAGTATAAGTTGATAACAATTTGTTTTTTCTATTTTATGGGACCTCAAATTGTGATTAATTCAGAACCAAATTGACACTTTTCACAAGTTTGTCATCCCATTACTCCAAATTACTACAGTAAAATTACATGTTCATCACACAGTGGGTACAAGTGAGAGTGTTCCTCAGGAATATTGTAGTATAAGTTGATAACAATTTGATTTGTCTATGTTATGGGACCTCAAATTGTGATCAATTCAGAACCGAATTGACTGTTTTCACAAGTTTGTCATCCCATTACTTCAAATTCCTACAGTAAAATTACGTGTTCCTCATAGCACGGGCATAAAAGAGAGTGATATTTTTAGGAATATGCTTGTATAAGATGATAACAATTTGATTTGTCTATTTTATGGGACCTCAAATTGTGGTCAATTCAGAACCGAATTGACACTTTTCACAAGTTTGTCATCACATTACTCCAAATTCCTACAGTAAAATTACTTGTTCATCATACGATGGGTACAAGTGAGAGTGTTCTTCAGGAATATCATAGTATAATTTGCCAACAATTTGATTTGTCTATTTTATGGGACCTCAAATTGTGATCAATTCAGAACCGAATTGACACTTTTCACAAGTTTGTCATCCCATTACTCCAAATTCCTACAGTAAAATTACTTGTTCATCATTCGATGGGTACAAGTGAGAGTGTTCTTCAGGAATATCATAGTATAAGTTGATAAAAATTTGTTTTTTCTATTTTATGGGACCTCAAATAGTGATTAATTCAGAACCAAATTGACGCTTTTCACAAGTTTGTCATCCCATTACTCCAAATTGCTACAGTAAAATTATTTGTTCATCATACCATGGCTACAAGTGAAAATTTTCTACAGGAATAAAGTAGTATAAGTTGATAACAATTTGATTTGTCTATTTTATGGGACCTCATATTGTGATCAACTCAGAATGGAATTGACACTTTTCACAAGTTTGTCATCCCATTACTTCAAATTACTACAGTAAAATTATTGGTTCCTCATAGCATGCGTATATAAGAGAGTGATCTTCAAGATTAGGCTGGTATAATTTGAAAACACATTGATTTGTCTATTTTATGGGACCTCAAATTTAGATAAATTCAGAACCGAATTGACACTTTTCACAAGTTTGTTATCCCATTACTCCCAATTCCTACAGTACAATTACTTGTTCATTATTTGATGGGTACAAGTGAGAGTGTTCTTCAGGAATATGCTGGTATAAGTTGATAACAATTTGATTTGTCTATTTTATGGGACCTCAAATTGTGATCAATTCAGAACCGAATTGACACTTTTCACAAGTTTGTCATCCCATTACTCCAAATTCCTACAGTAAAATTACTTGTTCGTCATTCTATGGGTACAAGTGAGAGTGTTCTTCAGGAATATCGAAATGACACTTTTCATAAGTTTGTCATCACATTACTCCAAATTGCTACAGTAAAATTATTTGTTCATCATACCATGGCTACAAGTGAAAGTTTTCTACAGGAATAAGGTAGTATAAATTGATAACAATTTGATTTGTCTATTTTATGGGACCTCATATTGTGATCAACTCAGAATAGAATTGACTGTTTTCACAAGTTTGTCATCACATTACTCCAAATTTCTACAATAAAATTACTTGTTCCTCATAGCATGGGCATAAAAGAGAGTGATATTTTCAGGAATATGCTTGTATTAGATGATAAATTGATTTGTCTATTTCATGGGACCTCAAATTGTGGTCAATTCAGAACCGAATTGACACTTTTCACAAGTTTGTCATCCCATTACTCCAAATTCCTACAGTAAAATTACTTGTTCGTCATTCTATGGGTACAAGTGAGAGTGTTCTTCAGGAATATCGAAATGACACTTTTCATAAGTTTGTCATCACATTACTCCAAATTGCTACAGTAAAATTATTTGTTCATCATACCATGGCTACAAGTGAAAGTTTTCTACAGGAATAAGGTAGTATAAATTGATAACAATTTGATTTGTCTATTTTATGGGACCTCATATTGTGATCAACTCAGAATAGAATTGACACTTTTCACAAGTTTGTCATCACATTACTCCAAATTTCTACAATAAAATTACTTGTTCCTCATAGCATGGGCATAAAAGAGAGTGATATTTTCAGGAATATGCTTGTATTAGATGATAAATTGATTTGTCTATTTCATGGGACCTCAAATTGTGGTCAATTCAGAACCGAATTGACACTTTTCACAAGTTTGTCATCACATTACTCCAAATTCCTACAGTAAAATTACTTGTTCATCATTCGATGGGTACAAGTGAGAATGTTCTTCAGGAATATCGTAGTATAAGGTGATAACAATTTGATTTGTCTATATTATGGGACCTCAATATATGATCAATTCAGGACTGAATTTGCACTTTTCACATGTTTGTTATCCCATTACTCCAAATTGGTACAGTAAAATTGCTTATTCATCACAAAGTGGGTACAGGTGAGAGTGTTCTTCAAGAATATTGTAGTATAAGTTGATAACAATTTGATTTGTCTATGTTATGGGACCTCAAATTGTGATCAATTCAGAACCGAATTGACTGTTTTCACAAGTTTGTCATCCCATTACTCCAAATTCCTACAGTAAAATTACTTGTTCATCATACGATGGGTACAAGTGAGAGTGTTCTTCAGGAATATTGTAGTATAAGTTGATAACAATTTGATTTGTCTATTTTATGGGACCTCAAATTGTGATCAATTCAGAACCAAATTGACAGTTTTCACAAGTTTGTCATCCCATTACTCCAAATTCCTACAGTAAAATTACTTGTTCATCATTCGATGGGTACAAGTGAGAGTGTTCTTCAGGAATATTGTGAAATAAGTTGATAAAATTTATTTTTTCTATTTTATGGGACCTCAAATAGTGATTAATTCAGAACCAAATTGACACTTTTCACAAGTTTGTCATCCCATTACTCCAAATTCCTACAGTAAAATTACTTGTTCATCACACAATGGGTACAAATGAGAGTGTTCTTCAGGAATATTGTAGTATACGTTGATAACAATTTGATTTGTCTATTTAATGGGACCTCAAATTGTGATCAATTCAGAACCGAATTGACTGTTTTCACAAGTTTGTCATCCCATTACTCCAAATTGCTGCAGTAAAATTGCTTGTTCATCACACAATGGGTAGAAGTGAGAGTGTTCTTCAGGAATATCGTAGTATAAGTTGATAACAATTTGTTTTTTCTATTTTATGGGACCTCAAATAGTGATTAATTCAGAACTAAATTGACACTTTTCAAAAGTTTGTCATCCCATTACTCCAAATTGCTACAGTAAAATTGCTTATTCATCACACAGTGGGTACACGTGAGAGTGTTCTTCAGGAATATTGTAGTATAATTTGATAACAGTTTGATTTGTCTATATTATGGGACCTCAATATATGATCAATTCAGGACTGAATTTACACTTTTCACATGTTTGTTATCCCATTACTCCAAATTGGTACAGTAAAATTGCTTATTCATCATACGAAGGGTACAAGTGAGAGTGTTCTTCAGGAATATCGTAGTATAAGTTGATAACAATTTGTTTTTTCTATTTTATGGGACCTCAAATAGTCATTAATTCAGAACCAAATTGACACTTTTCACAAGTCATCCCATTACTCCAAATTGCTACAGTAAAATTGCTTATTCATCACAAAGTGGGTAAACGTGAGAGTGTTCTTCAGGAATATTGTAGTAAAATTTGATAACAATTTGATTTGTCTATATTATGGGACCTCAAATTGTGATCAATTCAGGACTGAATTTACACTTTTCACATGTTTGTTATCCTATTACTCCAAATTGGTACAGTAAAATTGCTTATTCATCACAAAGTGGGTACAGGTGAGAGTGTTCTTCAGGAATATTGTAGTATAATTTGATAACAATTTGATTTGTCTATATTATGGGACCTCAATATATGATCAATTCAGGACTGAATTTACACTTTTCACGTTTGTTATCCCAGTACTCCAAATTGGTACAGTAATATTGCTTATTCATCACACGATGGGTACAAGTGACAGTGTTCTTCAGGAATATCGTAGTATAAGTTGATAACAATTTGTTTTTTTCTATTTTATGGGACCTCAAATAGTGATTAATTCAGAACCAAATTGACACTTTTCACAAGTTTGTCATCCCGTTACTCCAAATTGCTACAGTAAATTTGCTTATTCATCACACAATGGGTACAAGTGAGAGTGTTCTTCAGGAATATTGTAGTAGAATTTGATAACAATTTGATTTGTCTATATTATGAGACCTCAATATATGATCAATTCAGGACTGAATTTACACTTTTCACATGTTTGTTATCCCATTACTCCAAATTGGTACTGTAAAATTGCTTATTCATCACACATTGGGTACACGTGAGATTGTTCTTCAGTAATATTGTAGTATAAGTTGATAACAATTTGATTTGTCTATGTTATGGGACCTGAAATTGTGATCAATTCAGAACCGAATTGACTGTTTTCACAAGTTTGTCATCCCATTACTCCAAATTCCTACAGTAAAATTACTTGTTCATCATTCGATGGGTACAAGTGAGAGTGTTCTTCAGCAATATCGAATTGACACTTTTCACAAGTTTGTCATCACATTACTCCAAATTGCTACAGTAAAATTATTTGTTCATCATACCATGGCTACAAATGAAAGTTTTCTACAGGAATAAGGTAGTATACGTTGATAACAATTTGATTTGTCTATTTTATGGGACCTCATATTGTGATCAACTCAGAATGGAATTGACACTTTTCAGAAGTTTGTCATCCCATTACTTCAAATTCCTACAGTAAAATTATTGGTACCTCATAGCATGGGTATGCAAGAGAGTGATCTTCAGGAATATGCTGGTATAATTTGACAACACATTGATTTGTCTATTTTATGGGACCTCAAATGTAGATAAATTCTGAACCGAATTGACACTTTTCACAAGTTTGTTATCCCATTACTCCCAATTGCTACAGTACAATTACTTGTTCATTATTTGATGGGTTCAAGTGAGAGTGTTCTTCAGGAATATCGAATTGACACTTTTCATAAGTTTGTCATCACATTACTCCAAATTGCTACAGTAAAATTATTTGTTCATCATACCATGGCTACAAGTGAAAGTTTTCTACAGGAATAAGGTAGTATACGTTGATACTAATTTGATTTGTCTATTTTATGGGACCTCATATTGTGATCAACTCAGAATAGAATTGACACTTTTCACAAGTTTGTCATCCCATTACTTCAAATTCCTACAGTAAAATTATTGGTTCCTCATAGCATGGGTATATAAGAGAGTGTTCTTCAGGAATAGGCTGGTATAATTTGACAACATATTGATTTGTCTATTTCATGGGACCTCAAATTTAGATAAATTCAGAACCGAATTGACTCTTTTCACAAGTTTGTCATCCCATTACTCCAAATTGCTACAGTAAAATTATGTGTTCATCACAAGATGGGTACAAGTGAGAGTGTTCTTCAGGAATATTGTAGTATAAGTTGATAACAATTTGTTTTTTCTATTTTATGGGACCTCAAATAGTGATTAATTCAGAACCAAATTGACACTTTTCACAAGTTTGTCATCCCATTACTCCAAATTGCTACAGTAAAATTACTTGTTCATCACACAGTGGGTACAAGTGAGAGTGTTCTTCAGGAACATTGTAGTATAAGTTGATAACAATTTGATTTGTCTATTTTATGGGACCTCAAATTGTGGTCAATTCAGAACCGAATTGACTGTTTTCACAAGTTTGTCATCCCATTACTTCAAATTCCTACAGTAAAATTACGTGTTCCTCATAGCACGGGCATAAAAGAGAGTGATATTTTTAGGAATATGCTTGTATAAGATGATAACAATTTGATTTGTCTATTTTATGGGACCTCAAATTGTGGTCAATTCAGAACCGAATTGACACTTTTCACAAGTTTGTCATCACATTACTCCAAATTCCAACAGTAAAATTACTTGTTCATCATTCGATGGGTACAAGTGAGAGTGTTCTTCAGGAATATCATAGTATAAGTTGATAAAAATTTGTTTTTTCTATTTTATGGGACCTCAAATAGTGATTAATTCAGAATCAAATTGACGCTTTTCACAAGTTTGTCATCCCATTACTCCAAATTGCTACAGTAAAATTATTTGTTCATCATTCGATGGGTACAAGTGAGAATGTTCTTCAGGAATATCGTAGTATAAGGTGATAAAAATTTGATTTGTCTATTTTATGGGACCTCATATTGTGATCAACTCAGAACGGAATTGACACTTTTCACAAGTTTGTCATCCCATTACTTCAAATTCCTACAGTAAAATTATTTGTTCCGCATAGCATGGGTATATAAGAGAGTGATCTTCAAGATTAGGCTGGTATAATTTGAAAACACATTGATTCGTCTATTTTATGGGACCTCAAATAGTGATTAATTCAGAACCAAATTGACGCTTTTCACAAGTTTGTCATCCCATTACTCCAAATTGCTACAGTAAAATTATTTGTTCATCATACCATGGCTACAAGTGAAAGTTTTCTACAGGAATAAAGTAGTATAAGTTGATAACAATTTGATTTGTCTATTTTATGGGACCTCATATTGTGATCAACTCAGAATGGAATTGACACTTTTCACAAGTTTGTCATCCCATTACTTCAAATTACTACAGTAAAATTATTGGTTCCTCATAGCATGCGTATATAAGAGAGTGATCTTCAAGATTAGGCTGGTATAATTTGAAAACACATTGATTTGTCTATTTTATGGGACCTCAAATTTAGATAAATTCAGAATCGAATTGACACTTTTCACAGGTTTGTTATCCCATTACTCCCAATTCCTACAGTACAATTACTTGTTCATTATTTGATGGGTACAAGTGAGAGTGTTCTTCAGGAATATGCTGGTATAAGTTGATAACAATTTGATTTGTCTATTTTATGGGACCTCAAATTGTGATCAATTCAGAACCGAATTGACACTTTTCACAAGTTTGTCATCCCATTACTCCAAATTCCTACAGTAAAATTACTTGTTCGTCATTCTATGGGTACAAGTGAGAGTGTTCTTCAGGAATATCGAAATGACACTTTTCATAAGTTTGTCATCACATTACTCCAAATTGCTACAGTAAAATTATTTGTTCATCATACCATGGCTACAAGTGAAAGTTTTCTACAGGAATAAGGTAGTATAAATTGATAACAATTTGATTTGTCTATTTTATGGGACCTCATATTGTGATCAACTCAGAATAGAATTGACACTTTTCACAAGTTTGTCATCACATTACTCCAAATTTCTACAATAAAATTACTTGTTCCTCATAGCATGGGCATAAAAGAGAGTGATATTTTCAGGAATATGCTTGTATTAGATGATAAACTGATTTGTCTATTTTATGGGACCTCAAATTGTGGTCAATTCAGAACCGAATTGACACTTTTCACAAGTTTGTCATCCCATTACTCCAAATTCCTACAGTAAAATTACTTGTTCATCATTCGATGGGTACAAGTGAGAGTGTTCTTCAGGAATATCGTAGTATAAGGTGATAACAATTTGATTTGTCTATTTTATGGGACCTCAATATATGATCAATTCAGGACTGAATTTGCACTTTTCACATGTTTGTTATCCCATTACTCCAAATTGGTACAGTAAAATTGCTTATTCATCACAAAGTGGGTACAGGTGAGAGTGTTCTTCAAGAATATTGTAGTATAAGTTGATAACAATTTCATTTGTCTATGTTATGGGACCTCAAATTGTGATCAATTCAGAACCGAATTGACTGTTTTCACAAGTTTGTCATCCCATTACTCCAAATTCCTACAGTAAAATTACTTGTTCATCATTCGATGGGTACAAGTGAGAGTGTTCTTCAGGAATATTGTAGTATAAGTTGATAACAATTTGATTTGTCTATTTTATGGGACCTCAAATTGTGATCAATTCAGAACCGAATTGACTGTTTTCACAAGTTTGTCATCCCATTACTCCAAATTCCTACAGTAAAATTACTTGTTCATCATTCGATGGGTAAAAGTGAGAGTGTTCTTCAGGAATATTGTAGTATAAGTTGATAAAAAAATTTTTTTTCTATTTTATGGGACCTCAAATAGTGATTAATTCAGAACCAAATTGACACTTTTCACAAGTTCGTCATCCCATTACTCCAAATTGCTACAGTAAAATTGCTTGTTCATCACACAGTGGGTACAAATGAGAGTGTTCTTCAGGAATATTGTAGTATATGTTGATAACAATTTGATTCATCTATTTAATGGGACCTCAAATTGTGATCAATTCAGAACCGAATTGACTTTTTTCACAAGTTTGTCATCCCATTACTCCAAATTGCTACAGTAAAATAACTTGTTCATCACACGATGGGTACAAGTGAGAGTGTTCTTCAGGAATATCGTAGTATAAGTTGATAACAATTTGTTTTTTCTATTTTATGGGACCTCAAATAGTGATTAATTCAGAACTAAATTGACACTTTTCACAAGTTTGTCATCCAATTACTCCAAATTGCTACAGTAAAATTGCTTATTCATCACACAGTGGGTACACGTTAGAGTGTTCTTCAGGAATATTGTAGTATAATTTGATAACAGTTTGATTTGTCTATATTATGGGACCTCAATATATGATCAATTCAGGACTGAATTTACACTTTTCACATGTTTGTTATCCCATTACTCCAAATTGGTACAGTAAAATTGCTTATTCATCACACGAAGGGTACAAGTGAGAGTGTTCTTCAGGAATATCATAGTATAAGTTGATAACAATTTGTTTTTTCTATTTTATGGGACCTCAAATAGTCATTAATTCAGAACCAAATTGACAATTTTCACAAGTTTGTCATCCCATTACTCCAAATTGCTACAGTAAAATTGCTTATTCATCACAAAGTGGGTAAACGTGAGAGTGTTCTTCAGGAATATTGTAGTAAAATTTGATAACAATTTGATTTGTCTATATTATGGGACCTCAATATATGATCAATTCAGGACTGAATTTACACTTTTCACATGTTTGTTATCCTATTACTCCAAATTGGTACAGTAAAATTGCTTATTCATCACAAGATGGGTACAAGTGAGAGTGTTCTTCAGGAATATCGTAGTATAAGTTGATAAAAATTTGTTTTTTCTATTTTATGGGACCTCAAATAGTGATTAATTCAGAACCAAATTGACACTTTTCACAAGTTTGTCATCCCATTACTCCAAATTGCTACAGTAAAATTGCTTATTCATCACACAGTGGGTACACGTGAGAGTGTTCTTCAGGAATATTGTAGTATAATTTGATAACAATTTGATTTGTCTATATTATGGGACCTCAATATATGATCAATTCAGGACTGAATTTACACTTTTCACGTTTGTTATCCCAGTACTCCAAATTGGTACAGTAATATTGCTTATTCATCACACGATGGGTACAAGTGACAGTGTTCTTCAGGAATATCGTAGTATAAGTTGATAACAATTTGTTTTTTTCTATTTTATGGGACCTCAAATAGTGATTAATTCAGAACCAAATTGACACTTTTCACAAGTTTGTCATCCCGTTACTCCAAATTGCTACAGTAAATTTGCTTATTCATCACACAATGGGTACAAGTGAGAGTGTTCTTCAGGAATATTGTAGTAGAATTTGATAACAATTTGATTTGTCTATATTATGAGACCTCAATATATGATCAATTCAGGACTGAATTTACACTTTTCACATGTTTGTTATCCCATTACTCCAAATTGGTACTGTAAAATTGCTTATTCATCACACATTGGGTACACGTGAGATTGTTCTTCAGTAATATTGTAGTATAAGTTGATAACAATTTGATTTGTCTATGTTATGGGACCTGAAATTGTGATCAATTCAGAACCGAATTGACTGTTTTCACAAGTTTGTCATCCCATTACTCCAAATTCCTACAGTAAAATTACTTGTTCATCATTCGATGGGTACAAGTGAGAGGGTTCTTCAGCAATATCGAATTGACACTTTTCACAAGTTTGTCATCACATTACTCCAAATTGCTACAGTAAAATTATTTGTTCATCATACCATGGCTACAAATGAAAGTTTTCTACAGGAATAAAGTAGTATACGTTGATAACAATTTGATTTGTCTATTTTATGGGACCTCATATTGTGATGAACTCAGAATGGAATTGACACTTTTCACAAGTTTGGAATCCCATTACTTCAAATTCCTACAGTAAAATTATTTGTTCCGCATAGCATAGGTATATAAGAGAGTGATTTTCAGGAATATGCTGGTATAATTTGACAACACATTGATTTGTCTATTTTATGGGACCTCAAATGTAGATAAATTCAGAACCGAATTGACACTTCACACGTTTGTTATCCCATTACTCCCAATTGCTACAGTACAATTACTTGTTCATTATTTGATGGGTTCAAGTGAGAGTGTTCTTCAGGAATATCGAATTGACACTTTTCATAAGTTTGTCATCACATTACTCCAAATTGCTACAGTAAAATTATTTGTTCATCATACCATGGCTACAAGTGAAAGTTTTCTACAGGAATAAGGTAGTATACGTTGATACTAATTTGATTTGTCTATTTTATGGGACCTCATATTGTGATCAACTCAGAATAGAATTGACACTTTTCACAAGTTTGTCATCCCATTACTTCAAATTCCTACAGTAAAATTATTGGTTCCTCATAGCATGGGTATATAAGAGAGTGTTCTTCAGGAATAGGCTGGTATAATTTGACAACATATTGATTTGTCTATTTCATGGGACCTCAAATTTAGATAAATTCAGAACCGAATTGACTCTTTTCACAAGTTTGTCATCCCATTACTCCAAATTGCTACAGTAAAATTATGTGTTCATCACAAGATGGGTACAAGTGAGAGTGTTCTTCAGGAATATTGTAGTATAAGTTGATAACAATTTGTTTTTTCTATTTTATGGGACCTCAAATAGTGATTAATTCAGAACCAAATTGACACTTTTCACAAGTTTGTCATCCCATTACTCCAAATTGCTACAGTAAAATTACTTGTTCATCACACAGTGGGTACAAGTGAGAGTGTTCTTCAGGAACATTGTAGTATAAGTTGATAACAATTTGATTTGTCTATTTTATGGGACCTCAAATTGTGGTCAATTCAGAACCGAATTGACTGTTTTCACAAGTTTGTCATCCCATTACTTCAAATTCCTACAGTAAAATTACGTGTTCCTCATAGCACGGGCATAAAAGAGAGTGATATTTTTAGGAATATGCTAGTATAAGTTGATAACAATTTGATGTGTCTATTTTATGGGACCTCAAATTGTGGTCAATTCAGAACCGAATTGACACTTTTCACAAGTTTGTCATCACATTACTCCAAATTCCTACAGTAAAATTACTTGTTCATCATTCGATGGGTACAAGTGAGAATGTTCTTCAGGAATATCGTAGTATAAGGTGATAAAAATTTGTTTTTTCTATTTTATGGGACCTCAAATTGTGATCAATTCAGAACCGAATTGACACTTTTCACAAGTTTGTCATCCCATTACTCCAAATTGCTACAGTAAAATTACTTGTTCATCACACAGTGGGTACAAATGAGAGTGTTCTTCAGGAATATTGTAGTATAAGTTGATAACAATTTGATTTGTTTATTTAATGGGACCTCAAATTGTGATCAATTCAGAACCGAATTGACTGTTTTCACAAGTTTGTCATCCCATTACTCCAAATTGCTGCAGTAAAATTGCTTGTTCATCACAGGATGGGTACACGTGAGAGTGTTCTTCAGGAATATCGTAGTATAAGTTGATAACAATTTGTTTTTTCTATTTTATGGGACCTCAAATAGTGATTAATTCAGAACCAAATTGACACTTTTCACAAGTTTGTCATCCCATTACTCCAAATTGCTACAGTAAAATTGCTTATTCATCACACAGTGGGTACACGTGAGAGTGTTCTTCAGGAATATTGTAGTATAATTTGATAACAATTTGATTTGTCTATATTATGGGACCTCAATATATGATCAATTCAGGACTGAATTTACACTTTTCACGTTTGTTATCCCAGTACTCCAAATTGGTACAGTAATATTGCTTATTCATCACACGATGGGTACAAGTGACAGTGTTCTTCAGGAATATCGTAGTATAAGTTGATAACAATTTGTTTTTTTCTATTTTATGGGACCTCAAATAGTGATTAATTCAGAACCAAATTGACACTTTTCACAAGTTTGTCATCCCGTTACTCCAAATTGCTACAGTAAATTTGCTTATTCATCACACAATGGGTACAAGTGAGAGTGTTCTTCAGGAATATTGTAGTAGAATTTGATAACAATTTGATTTGTCTATATTATGAGACCTCAATATATGATCAATTCAGGACTGAATTTACACTTTTCACATGTTTGTTATCCCATTACTCCAAATTGGTACTGTAAAATTGCTTATTCATCACACATTGGGTACACGTGAGATTGTTCTTCAGTAATATTGTAGTATAAGTTGATAACAATTTGATTTGTCTATGTTATGGGACCTGAAATTGTGATCAATTCAGAACCGAATTGACTGTTTTCACAAGTTTGTCATCCCATTACTCCAAATTCCTACAGTAAAATTACTTGTTCATCATTCGATGGGTACAAGTGAGAGTGTTCTTCAGCAATATCGAATTGACACTTTTCACAAGTTTGTCATCACATTACTCCAAATTGCTACAGTAAAATTATTTGTTCATCATACCATGGCTACAAATGAAAGTTTTCTACAGGAATAAAGTAGTATACGTTGATAACAATTTGATTTGTCTATTTTATGGGACCTCATATTGTGATCAACTCAGAATGGAATTGACACTTTTCACAAGTTTGTCATCCCATTACTTCAAATTCCTACAGTAAAATTATTGGTACCTCATAGCATGGGTATGCAAGAGAGTGATCTTCAGGAATATGCTGGTATAATTTGACAACACATTGATTTGTCTATTTTATGGGACCTCAAATGTAGATAAATTCAGAACCGAATTGACACTTCACACGTTTGTTATCCCATTACTCCCAATTGCTACAGTACAATTACTTGTTCATTATTTGATGGGTTCAAGTGAGAGTGTTCTTCAGGAATATCGAATTGACACTTTTCATAAGTTTGTCATCACATTACTCCAAATTGCTACAGTAAAATTATTTGTTCATCATACCATGGCTACAAGTGAAAGTTTTCTACAGGAATAAGGTAGTATACGTTGATACTAATTTGATTTGTCTATTTTATGGGACCTCATATTGTGATCAACTCAGAATAGAATTGACACTTTTCACAAGTTTGTCATCCCATTACTTCAAATTCCTACAGTAAAATTATTGGTTCCTCATAGCATGGGTATATAAGAGAGTGTTCTTCAGGAATAGGCTGGTATAATTTGACAACATATTGATTTGTCTATTTCATGGGACCTCAAATTTAGATAAATTCAGAACCGAATTGACTCTTTTCACAAGTTTGTCATCCCATTACTCCAAATTGCTACAGTAAAATTATGTGTTCATCACAAGATGGGTACAAGTGAGAGTGTTCTTCAGGAATATTGTAGTATAAGTTGATAACAATTTGTTTTTTCTATTTTATGGGACCTCAAATAGTGATTAATTCAGAACCAAATTGACACTTTTCACAAGTTTGTCATCCCATTACTCCAAATTGCTACAGTAAAATTACTTGTTCATCACACAGTGGGTACAAGTGAGAGTGTTCTTCAGGAAA
>CM038711.1:1811195-1825716 GCA_021613375.1 Megaleporinus macrocephalus | reverse complement strand
AATATTCCTGAGGAACACTCTCACTTGTACCCATTGTGTGATGAACAAGTAATTTTACTGTAGCAATTTGGAGTAATGGGATGACAAACTTGTGAAAAGTGTCAATTTGGTTCTGAATTAATCACAATTTGAGGTCCCATAAAATAGACAAATCAAATTGTTATCAACTTATACTACGATATTCCTGAAGAACACTCTCACTTGTACCCATTTAATGATGAACAAGTAATTTTACTATAGGAATTTGGAGTAATGGGATGACAAACTTGTGAAAACAGTCAATTCGGTTCTGAATTTATCACAATTTGAGGTCCCATAACATAGACCAATCAAATTGTTATCAACTTATACTACAATATTCCTGAAGAACACTCTCACGTGTACCCACTGTTTGATGAATAAGCAATTTTACTGTACCAATTTGGAGTAATGGGATAACAAACATGTGAAAAGTGTAAATTCAGTCCTGAATTGATCATATATTGAGGTCCCATAATATTGACAAATCAAATTGTTATCAAATTATACTACAATATTCCTGAATAACACTCTCACGTGTACCCACTGTGTGATGAACAAGCAATTTTACTGTAGCAATTTGGAGTAATGGGATGACAAACTTGTGAAAAGTGTGAATTTGGTTCTGAATTAATCACTATTTGAGGTCCCATAAAATAGACAAATCAAATTATCAACTTATACTACAATATTCCTGAAGAACACTCTCACTTGTACCCATCGTGTGATGAACAAGTAATTTTACTGTAGCAATTTGGAGTAATGGGATGACAAACTTGTGAAAAGTGTCAATTCGGTTCTGAATTGATCACAATTTGAGGTCCCATACAATAGACAAATCAAATTGTTATCAAATTATACTACAATATTCCGGAAGAACACTTTCACGTGTACCCACTGTGTGATGAATAAGCCATTTTACTGTAGCAATTTGGAGTAATGTGATGACAAACTTATGAAAAGTGTCAATTCGGTTCTGAATTGACCACAAATTGAGGTCCCATAAAATAGACAAATCAAATTGTTATCATCTTATACAAGCATATTCCTAAAACTATCACTCTCTTTTATGCCCATGCTATGAGGAACAAGTAATTCTACTGTAGAAATTTGGAGTAATGGGATGACAAACTTTTGAAAACAGGCAATTCGGTTCTGAATTGATCACAATTTGAGGTCCCATAAAATAGACAAATCAAATTGTTATCAACTTATACTACAATATTCCTGAAGAACACTCTCACATGTACCCACTGTGTGATGAATAAGCAATTTTACTGTACCAATTTGGAGCAATGGGATAACAAACATGTGAAAAGTGTAAATTCAGTCCTGAATTGATCATATATTGAGGTCCCATAATATAGACAAATCAAAATGTTATCAAATTATACTACAATATTCCTGAAGAACACTCTCACGTGTACCCACTGTGTGATGAATAAGCAATTTTACTGTAGCAATTTGGAGTAATGTGATGACAAACTTATGAAAAGTGTCAATTCGATATTGCTGAAGAACACTCTCACTTGTACCCATCGAATGATGAACAAGTAATTTTACTGTAGGAATATGGAGTAATGGGATGACAAACTTGTGAAAACACTCAATTCGGTTCTGAATTGATCACAATTTGAGGTCCTATAACATAGACAAATCAAATTGTTATCAACTTATACTACAATAATCCTGAAGAATACTCTCACGTGTACCCACTGTGTGATGAACAAGCAATTTTACTGTAGCAATTTGGAGTAATGGGATGACAAACTTGTGAAAAGTGTCAATTTGGTTCTGAATTAATCACTATTTGAGGTCCCATAAAATAGAAAAAACAAATTGTTATCAACTTATACTACAATATTCCTGAAGAACACTCTCACTTGTACCCATTTTGTGATGAACACATAATTTTACTGTAGCAATTTGGAGTAATGGGATGACAAACTTGTGAAAAGAGTCAATTCGGTTCTGAATTTATCTAAATTTGAGGTCCCATAAAATAGACAAATCAATGTGTTGTCAAATTATACCAGCCTATTCCTGAAGAACAATCTCTTTTATACCCATGCTATGAGGAACCAATAATTTTACTGTAGGAATTTGAAGTAATGGGATGACAAACTTGTGAAAAGTGTCAATTCTATTCTGAGTTGATCACAATATGAGGTCCCATAAAATAGACAAATCAAATTGTTATCATTGTATACTACCTTATTCCTATAGAAAACTTTCACTTGTAGCCATGGTATGATGAACAAATAATTTTACTGTAGCAATTTGGAGTAATGTGATGACAAACTTATGAAAAGTGTCAATTCGGTTCTGAATTGACCACAATTTGAGGTCCCATAAAATAGACAAATCAAATTGTTATCATCTTATACAAGAATATTCCTAAAAATCTCACTCTCTTTTATCCCCAGGCTATGAGGAACAAGTAATTTTACTATAGGAATTAGGAGTAATGGGATGACAAACTTGTGAAAACAGTCAATTCGGTTCTGAATCGATCACAATTTGAGGTCCAATACAATAGAGAAATAGAATTTTTATCAACTTATTTCACAATATTCCTGCAGAACACTCTCACTTGTACCCATCGAATGATGAACAAGTAATTTTACTGTAGCAATTTGGAGTAATGGGATGACAAACTTGTGAAAAGTGTCAATTTGGTTCTGAATTTATCTAAATTTGAGGTCCCATAAAATAGACAAATCAATGTGTTGTCAAATTATACCAGCCTATTCCTGAAGAACGATCTCTTATATACCCATGCTATGAGGAACCAATAATTTTACTGTAGGAATTTGAAGTAATGGGATGACAAACTTGTGAAAAGTGTCAATTCTATTCTGAGTTGATCACAATATGAGGTCCCATAAAATAGACAAATCAAATTGTTATCAACGTATACTACCTTATTCCTATAGAAAACTTTCACTTGTAGCCATGGTATGATGAACAAATAATTTTACCGTAGCAATTTGGAGTAATGTGATGACAAACTTATGAAAAGTGTCAATTCGGTTCTGAATTGACCACAATTTGAGGTCCCATAAAATAGACAAATCAAGTTGTTATCAACGTATACTACCTTATTCCAGTAGAACACTCTCACTTTTAGACATGGTATAATGAACAAATAATTTTACTGTATCAATTTGGAGTAATGTGATGACAAACTTATGAAAAGTGTCAATTCGGTTCTGAATTGACCACAATTTGAGGTCCCATAAAATAGACAAACCAAATTGTTATCATCTTATACAAGCATATTCCTAAAAATATCACTCTCTTTTATTCCCATGCTATGAGGAACAAGTAATTTTACTGTAGGAACTTGGAGTAATGGGATGACAAACTTGTGAAAACAGTCAATTCGGTTCTGAATTGATCACAATTTGAGGTCCCATAAAATAGACAAATCAAATTGTTATCAACTTATACTACAATATTCCTGAAGAACACTCTCTTATGTATCCATGCTATGATGAACAAGTAATTTTACTGTAGCAATTTGGAGTAATGGGATGACAAACTTGTGAAAAGTGTCAATTTGGTTCTGAATTAATCACAATTTGAGGTCCTATAAAATAGAAAAAACTAATTTTTATCAACTTATACTATGATATTCCAGAAGGACACTCTCACTTGTACCCATCGAATGATGAACAAGTAATTTTACTGTAGGAATGTGGAGTAATTGGATGACAAACTTGTGAAAACAGTCAATTCGTTTCTGAATTGATCACAATTTGAGGTCCCATAACATAGACAAATCAAATTGTTATCAACTTATACTACAATATTCCTGAAGAACACTCTCACGTGTACCCACTGTGTGATGAATAACCAATTTTACTGAACCAATTTCGAGTAATGGGATAACAAACATGTGAAAAGTGTAAATTCAGTCCTGAATTGATCATATATTGAGGTCCCATAATATAGACAAATCAAATTGTTATCAAATTATACTACAATATTCCTGAAGAACACTCTCACATGTACCCACTGTGTGATGAATAAGCAATTTTACTGTAGCAATTTGGAGTAATGGGATGACAAACTTGTGAAAAGTGTCTATTTGGTTCTGAATTAATCACAATTTGAGGTCCCATAAAATAGAAAAATCACATTCTTGTCAACTTATACTTCGATATTCCTGAAGGACACTCTCACTTGTACTCATCGTGTGATGAACAAGCAATTTTACTGTAGGAATTTGGAGTAATGGGATGACAAACTTGTGAAAACAGTCAATTCGGTTCTGAATTGATCACAATTTGAGGTCCCATAACATAGACAAATCAAATTGTTATCAACTTATACTACAATATTCCTGAAGAACACTCTCACATGTACCCAATGTGTGATGAACAAGCAATTTTACTGTAGCAATTTGGAGTAATGGGATGACAAACTTGTGAAAAGTTTCAATTTGGTTCTGAATTGATCATATATTGAGGTCCCATAATATAGACAAATCAAATTGTTATCAAATTATACTACAATAATCCTGAAGAATACTCTGACGTGTACCCACTGTGTGATGAACAAGCAATTTTACTGTAGCAATTTGGAGTAATGGGATGACAAACTTGTGAAAAGTGTCAATTTGGTTCTGAATTAATCACTATTTGAGGTCCCATAAAATAGACAAATCAATGTGTTTTCAAATTATACCAGCCTATTCCTGAAGAACACTCTCTTATATACCCATGCTATGAGGAACCAATAATTTTACTGTAGGAATTTGAAGTAATGGGATGACAAACTTGTGAAAAGTGTCATTTCTATTCCGAGTTTATCACAATATGAGGTCCCATAAAATAGACAAATCAAACTGTTATCAACGTATACTACCTTATTCCTGTAGAAAACTTTCACTTGTAGCCATGGTATGATGAACAAATAATTTTACTGTAGCAATTTGGAGTAATGTGATGACAAACTTATGAAAAGTGTCAATTCGGTTCTGAATTGACCACAATTTGAGGTCCCATAAAAAAGACAAATCAAATTGTTATCATCTTATACAAGCATATTCCTAAAACTATCACTCTCTTTTATGCCCATGCTATGAGGAACAAATAATTTTACTGTAGGAATTTGGAGTAATGGGATGACAAACTTGTGAAAACAGTCAATTCGGTTCTGAATTGATCACAATTTGAGGTCCCATAAAATAGACAAATCAAATTGTTATCAACTTATACTACAATATTCCTGAAGAACACTCTCACTTGTACCCACTGTGTGATGAACAAGTAATTTTACTGTAGCAATTTGGAGTAATGGGATAACAAACATGTGAAAAGTGTAAATTCAGTCCTGAATTGATCATATATTGAGGTCCCATAATATAGACAAATCAAAATGTTATCAAATTATACTACAATATTCCTGAAGAACACTCTCACGTGTACCCACTGTGTGATGAATAAGCAATTTTACTGTAGCAATTTGGAGTAATGTGATGACAAACTTATGAAAAGTGTCAATTCGATATTCCTGAAGAACACTCTCACTTGTACCCATCGAATGATGAACAAGTAATTTTACTGTAGGAATTTGGAGTAATGGGATGACAAACTTGTGAAAACAGTCAATTCGGTTCTGAATTGATCACAATTTGAGGTCCCATAAAATAGACAAATCAAATTGTTATCAACGTATACTACCTTATTCCTATAGAAAACTTTCACTTGTAGCCATGGTATGATGAACAAATAATTTTACCGTAGCAATTTGGACTAATGTGATGACAAACTTATGAAAAGTGTCAATTCGGTTCTGAATTGACCACAATTTGAGGTCCCATAAAATAGACAAATCAAATTGTTATCATCTTATACAAGCATATTCCTAAAAATATCACTCTCTTTCTTGCCCATGCTATGAGGAACAAGTAATTTAACTTTAAAAAATTGGAGTAATGGGATAACAAACATGTGAAAAGTGTAAATTCATTTCTGAATTGATCATATATTGACGTCCCATAAAATAGTAAAATCAAATTGTTATCTCCTTATTCTATGACATTCCTGAAGAACACTCTCACTTGTACCTATCGTATAATGAACAAGCAATTTTACTCTAGCAATTTGGAGTAATGGGATAACAAACTTGTGAAAAGTGTCAATTTGGTTCTGAATTAATCACAATTTGAGGTCCCATAAAATAGAAAAATCAAATTTTTATCAACTTATTTCACAATATTCCTGAAGAACACTCTCACTTGTACCCATCGAATGATGAACAAGTAATTTTACTGTAGGAATTTGGAGTAATGGGATGACAAACTTGTGAAAAGTGTCAATTCCATTCTGAGTTGATCACAATATGAGGTCCCATAAAATAGACAAATCAAATTGTTATCAACGTATACTACCTTATTCCTGTAGAAAACTCTCACTTGTAGCCATGGTATGATGAACAAATAATTGTACTGTAGCAATTTGGAGTAATATGATGACAAACTTCTGAAAGTGTCAATTCGGTTTTGAATTTAACCACAATTTCAGGTCCCATAAAATAGACAAATCAAATTGTTATCATCTTATACAAGCATATTCCTAAAAATATCACTCTCTTTCATACCCGGGCTATGAGGAACAAGTAATTTAACTGTAGAAATTTGGAGTAATGGGATAACAAACATGTGAAAAGTGTAAATTCAGTTCTGAATTGATCATATATTGAGGTCCCATAAAATAGTAAAATCAAATTCATATCTACTTATTCTATGATATTCCTGAAGAACACTCTCACTTGTACCCATCGAATGATGAACAAGTAATTTTACTGTAGCAATTTGGAGTAATGGGATGACAAACTTGTGAAAAGTGTCAATTTGGTTCTGAATCGATCACAATTTGAGGTCCTATACAATAGACAAATCAAATTGTTATCATCATATACAAGCATATTCCTAAAAATATCACTCTCTTTTATTCCCATGCTATGAGGAACAAGTAATTTTACTGTAGGAACTTGGAGTAATGGGATGACAAACATGTGAAAAGTGTAAATTCATTTCTGAATTGATCATATATTGAGGTCCCATAAAATAGTAAAATCAAATTGTTATCTACTTATTCTATGATATTCCTGAAGAACACTCACACTTGTACCTATCGTATAATGAACAAGCAATTTTACTCTAGCAATTTGGAGTAATTGTATGACAAACTTGTGAAAAGTGTCAATTCAGTTCTGAAATAATCACTATTTGAGATCCCATAAAATAGAAAAAATAAATTTTATCAACTTTTACTACGATATTCCTGAAGAACACTCTCACTTGTACCCACCGAATGATGAACAAGTAATTTTACTGTAGCAATATGGAGTAATGTGATGACAAACTCTTGAAAAGTGTCAATTCTGTTCTGAATTGACCACAATTTGAGGTCCCATAAAAGAGACAAATTAAATTGTTATCATCTTATACAAGCATATTCCTAAAAATATCACTCTCTTTTATGTCCATGCTATGAGGACAACGTAATTTTACTGTAGGAATTTGGAGCAATGGGATGACAAACTTGTGAAAACAGTCAATTCGGTTCTGAATTTATCTAAATTTGAGATCCCATAAAATAGACAAATCAATGTGTTGTCAAATTATACCAGCCTATTCCTGAAGAACACTCTCTTATATACCCATGCTATGAGGAACCAATAATTTTACAGTAGGAATTTGAAGTAATGGGATGACAAACTTCTGAAAAGTGTCAATTCCATTCTGAGTTGATCACAATATGAGGTCCCATAAAATAGACAAATCAAATTGTTATCAACGTATACTACCTTATTCCTGTAGAACACTCTCACTTTTAGACATGGTATAATGAACAAATAATTTTACTGTAGCAATTTGGAGTAATGTGATGACAAACTTGTGAAAAGTGTCAATTCAGTTCTGAATTGACCACAATTTGAGGTCCCATAAAATAGACAAATCAAATTGTTATCAACGTATACTACAATATTCCTGAAGAACACTCTCACTTGTACCCACTGTGTGATGAATAAGCAATTTTACTGTAGCAATTTTGAGTAATGGGATGACAAACTTGTGAAAAGTGTCAATTTGGTTCTGAATTAATCAATATTTGAGGTCCCATAAAATACAAAAAACTAATTATTATCAACTTGTACTACAATATTCCTGAAGAACACTCTCACTTGTACCCATCGTGTGATGAACACATAATTTTAGTGTAGCAATTTGGAGTAATGGGTTGACAAACTTGTGAAAACAGTCAATTCGGTTCTGAATTTATCTAAATTTGAGGTCCCATAAAATAGACAAATCAATGTGTTGTCAAATTATACCAGCCTATTCCTGAAGAACACTCTCTTATATACCCATGCTATGAGGAACCAATACTTTTACTGTAGGAATTTGAAGTAATGGGATGACAAACTTGTGAAAAGTGTCAATTCCATTCTGAGTTGATCACAATATGAGGTCCCAAAAAATAGACAACTCAAATTGTTATCAACGTATACTTCCTTATTCCTGTAGAACACTCTCACTTTTAGACATGGTATAATGAACAAATAATTTTACTCTAGCAATTTGGAGTAATGGGATGACAAACTTGTGAAAAGTGTCAATTCGGTTCTGAATTGATCACAATTTGAGGTCCCATAAAATAGACAAATCAAATTGTTATCATCTTATACAAGCATATTCCTAAAAATATCACTCTCTTTTATTCCCATGCTATGAGGAACAAGTAATTTAACTTTAGAAATTTGGAGTAATGGGATAACAAACATGTGAAAAGTGTAAATTCATTTCTGAATTGATCACATATTGAGGTCCCATAAAATAGTAAAATCAAATTGTTGTCAAATTGTTCTATGATATTCCTGAAGAAAACTCTCACTTGTACCTATCGTATAATGAACAAGTAATTTCACTGTAGGAATTTGGAGTAATGGGATGACAAACTTGTGAAAAGTGTCAATTTGGTTCTGAATTGATCACAATTTGAGGTCCCATGAAATAGAAAAATCAAATTCTTGTCAACTTATACTTCGATATTCCTGAAGAACACTCTCACTTGTACTCATTGTATGATGAACAAATAATTTTACTGTAGCAATTTGGAGTAATGGGATGACAAACTTTTGAAAAGTGTCAATTCCATTCTGAGTTGATCACAATATGAGGTCCCATAAAATAGACAACTCAAATTGTTATCAACGTATACTACCTTATTCCTGCAGAAAACTCTCACTTGTAGCCATGGTATGATGAACAAATAATTTTACTGTAGCAATTTGTAGTAATATGATGACAAACTTCTGAAAGTGTCAATTCGGTTTTGAATTTAACCACAACTTGAGGTCCCTTAAAATAGACAAATCAAATTGTTATCATCTTATACAAGCATATTCCTAAAAATATCACTCTGTTTCATACCCGGGCTATGAGGAACAAGTAATTTAACTGAAGAAATTTGGAGTAATGGGATAACAAACATGTGAAAAGTGTAAATTCAGTTCTGAATTGATCATATATTGAGGTCCCATAAAATAGTAAAATCAAATTGTTATCTACTTATTCTATAATATTCCTGAAGAACACTCACACTTGTACCTATCGAATGATGAACAAGTAAATTTACTGTAGCAATTTGGAGTAATGTGATGACAAACTTTTGAAAAGTGTAAATTCGGTTCTGAATTGATCACAATTTGAGGTCCCATAAAATAGACAAATTAAATTGTTATCATCTTATACAAGCATATTCCTAAAAATATCACTCTCTTTTATGCCCTTGCTATGAGGACAACGTAATTTTACTGTAGGAATTTGGAGCAATGGGATGACAAACTTGTGAAAACAGTCAATTCGGTTCTGAATTTATCTAAATTTGAGGTCCCATAAAATAGACAAATCAATGTGTTGTCAAATTATACCAGAATATTCCTGAAGAACACTCTCTTATGTACCCATGCTATGAGGAACAAATAATTTTACTGTAGGGATTTGGAGAAATGGGATGACAAACTTGTGAAAAGTGTCAATTCCATTCGGAGTAGATCACAATATGAGGTCCCATAAAATAGACAAATCAAATTGTTATCAACTTATACTATGATATTCCTAAAGAACACTCTCACATGTGCCAATCAAATAATGAACAAGTAATTGTACTGTAGCAATTGGGAGTAATGGGATAACAAACTTGTGAAAAGTGTCAATTCAGTTCTGAATTGATCACAATTTGAGGTCCCATAAAATAGACAAATCAATATGTTGTCAAATTATACCAGCCTATTCCTGAAGAACACTCTCTTATATACCCATGCTATGAGGAACAAATAATTTTACTGTAGGAATTTGGAGTAATGGGATGACAAACTTGTGAAAAGTGTCAATTCCATTCTGAGTTGACCACAATTTGAGGTCCTATAAAATAGACAAATCAAATTGTTATCAACGTATACTGCTTTATTCCTGTAGAAAACTTTCACTTGTACCAAATTTGTGATGAACAAGTAATTTTACTGTAGCAATTTGGAGTAATGGGATGAGAAACTTGTGAAAAGTGTCAATTCCATTCTGAGTTGATCACAATATGAGGTCCCATAAAATAGACAAATCAAATTTTTATCCATGTATACTACCTTATTCCTGTAGAAAACGCTCACCTGTAGCCATGGTATGACGTACAAGTAATTTTACTGTAGTAATTTGGAGTAATGTGATGACAAACTTGTGAAAGTGTCAAAACGGTTCTGAATTTAACCACAATTTGAGGTCCAAATTGTTCAAATTGTTATCAACGTATACTACAATATTCCTAAAAATATCACTCTCTTTTATTCCCATGCTATGAGGAACAAGTAATTGTACTGTAGGAATCTGGAGTAATGGGATGACAAACTTGTGAAAACAGTCATTTTGGTTGTGAATCGATCACAATTTGAGGTCCCATGAGATAGACAATTTAAATTGTTATCAACTTATACTACCATATTCCTGAAGAACACTCTCTTTTATGCCCATGCTATGAGGAACAAGTCATTTTACTGTAGGAATTTGGAGTAATGGGATGACAAACCTGTGAAAAGTGTCAATTTGGTTCTGAATTGATCACAATTTGAGGTCCCATAAAATAGACAAATCAAATTGTTATCAACTTATACTACCATATTCCTGAAGAACGCTCTCACTTGTACCCACTGTGTGATGAATAAGCAATTTTACTGTAGCAATTTGGAGCAATGGGGTAACAAACATGTGAAAAGTTTAAATTTAGTCCTGAATTGATCATATATTGAGGTCCTATAATATAGACAAATCAAATTGTTATCAACATATACTACAATATTCCTGAAGAACACTCTCACTTGTACCCACTGTGTAATAAATAAGCAATTTTACTGTAGCAATTTGGAGCAATGGGATGACAAACTTGTGAAAAGTGTCAATTCGGTTCTGAATTGATCATAATTTGAGGTCCCATACAATAGACAAATCAATGTGTTGTCAAATTTTACCAGCCTATTCCTGAAGAACCCTCTCTTATATACCCATGCTATGCGGAACAAATAATTTTACTGTAGGAATTTGAAGTAATGGGATGACAAACTTGTGAAAAGTGTCATTTCTATACTGAGTTTATCACAATATGAGGTCCCATAAAATAGACAAATCAAACTGTTATCAACGTATACTACCTTATTCCTGTAGAAAACTTTCATTTGTAGCCATGGTATGATGAACAAATAATTTTACTGTAGCAATTTGGAGTAATGTGATGACAAACTTATTAAGAGTGTCAATTCGGTTCTGAATTGACCACAATTTGAGGTCCCATAAAATAGACAAATCAAATTGTTATCATCTTATACAAGCATATTCCTAAAACTATCACTCTCTTTTATGCCCATGCTATGAGGAACAAGTAATTCTACTGTAGAAATTTGGAGTAATGGGATGACAAACTTTTGAAAACAGTCAATTCGGTTCTGAATTCATCACAATTTGAGGTCCCATAAAATAGACAAATCAAATTGTTATCAACTTATACTACAATATTCCTGAAGAACACTCTCACATGTACCCACTGTGTGATGAATAAGCAATTTTACTGTACCAATTTGGAGCAATGGGATAACAAACATGTGAAAAGTGTAAATTCAGTCCTGAATTGATCATATATTGAGGTCCCATAATATAGACAAATCAAAATGTTATCAAATTATACTACAATATTCCTGAAGAACACTCTCACGTGTACCCACTGTGTGATGAATAAGCAATTTTACGGTAGCAATTTGGAGTAATGTGATGACAAACTTATGAAAAGTGTCAATTCGATATTGCTGAAGAACACTCTCACTTGTACCCATCGAATGATGAACAAGTAATTTAACTGTAGGAATATGGAGTAATGGGATGACAAACTTGTGAAAACACTCAATTCGGTTCTGAATTGATCACAATTTGAGGTCCTATAACATAGACAAATCAAATTGTTATCAACTTATACTACAATAATCCTGAAGAATACTCTCACGTGTACCCACTGTGTGATGAACAAGCAATTTTACTGTAGCAATTTGGAGTAATGGGATGACAAACTTGTGAAAAGTGTCAATTTGGTTCTGAATTAATCACTATTTGAGGTCCCATAAAATAGAAAAAACAAATTGTTATCAACTTATACTACAATATTCCTGAAGAACACTCTCACTTGTACCCATTTTGTGATGAACACATAATTTTACTGTAGCAATTTGGAGTAATGGGATGACAAACTTGTGAAAAGAGTCAATTCGGTTCTGAATTAATCTAAATTTGAGGTCCCATAAAATAAACAAATCAATGTGTTGTCAAATTATACCAGCCTATTCCTGAAGAACAATCTCTTTTATACCCATGCTATGAGGAACAAGTAATTTTACTGTAGGAATTTGAAGTAATGGGATGACAAACTTGTGAAAAGTGTCAATTTGGTTCTGAATTAATCACAATTTGAGGTCCCATAAAATAGAAAAAATAAATTTTATCAACTTTTACTACGATATTCCTGAAGAACACTCTCACTTGTACCCACCGAATGATGAACAAGTAATTTTACTATAGGAATTTGGAGTAATGGGATGACAAACTTGTGAAAACAGTCAATTCGGTTCTGAATTGATCACAATCAACTTATAATGGACAATGGATCACAATCAACTTATACTACAATATTCCTGAAGAACACTCTCACGTGTACCCACTGTGTGTTGAATAAGCAATTTTACTGAACCAATTTCGAGTAATGGGATAACAAACATGTGAAAAGTGTAAATTCAGTCCTGAATTGATCATATATTGAGGTCCCATTATATAGACAAATCAAATTGTTATCAAATTATACTACAATATTCCTGAAGAACACTCTCACGTGTACCCACTGTGTGATGAATAAACAATTTTACTGTAGCAATTTGGAGTAATGGGATGACAAACTTGTGAAAAGTGTCAATTTGGTTCTGAATTGATCACAATTTGAGGTCCCATAAAATAGACAAATCAAATTGTTATCAACTTATACTACGATATTCCTGAAGAACACTCTCACTTGTACCCATGCTATGATGAACAAGTAATTTTACTGTAGGAATTTGGAGTAATGGGATGACAAACTTGTGAAAAGTGTCAATTCGATATTGCTGAAGAACACTCTCACTTGTACCCATCGAATGATGAACAAGTAATTTTACTGTAGGAATTTGGAGTAATGGGATGACAAACTTGTGAAAACACTCAATTCGGTTCTAAATTGATCACAATTTGAGGTCCCATAACATAGACAAATCAAATTGTTATCAACTTATACTACAATAATCCTGAAGAATACTCTCACGTGTACCCACTGTGTGATGAACAAGCAATTTTACTGTAGCAATTTGGAGTAATGGGATGACAAACTTGTGAAAAGTGTCAATTTGGTTCTGAATTAATCACTATTTGAGGTCCCATAAAATAGAAAAAACAAATTGTTATCAACTTATCCTACAATATTCCTGAAGAACACTCTCACTTGTACCCATTGTGTGATGAACAAGTAATTTTACTGTAGCAATTTGGAGTAATGGGATGACAAACTTGTGAAAAGTGTCAATTCGGTTCTGAATTGATCATAATTTGAGGTCCCATACAATAGACAAATCAATGTGTTGTCAAATTTTACCAGCCTATTCCTGAAGAACCCTCTCTTATATACCCATGCTATGAGGAACCAATAATTTTACTGTAGGAATTTGAAGTAATGGGATGACAAACTTGTGAAAAGTGTCAATTCTATTCTGAGTTGATCACAATATGAGGTCCCATAAAATAGACAAATCAAATTGTTATCAACGTATACTACCTTATTCCTACAGAAAACTTTCACTTGTAGCCATGGTATGATGAACAAATAATTTTACCGTAGCAATTTGGAGTAATGTGATGACAAACGTATGAAAAGCG
>CM038711.1:1771065-1810195 GCA_021613375.1 Megaleporinus macrocephalus | reverse complement strand
GTTCATCGCAGCTAAGACATTGATCCTTACAGTGAAGAACAGTTACAGTGTTGCGGCGCTGCAGTGCAGATAAATGTTTAAAATGATTTAGTTTGGGTTAGTTTGAGTTAGTTCAGTTTGGGATAGTTTAGTTTGAGTTAGTTTGAGTTTGGGCTAGTTCAGTTTGAGTTAGTTTGAGTTTGGGCTAGTTTAGTTTGGGTTAGTTTAGTTTGGGTTAGTTTGAGTTTGAGTTAGTTCAGTTTGGGCTAGTTTAGTTTGAGTTAGTTTGAGTTTGGGCTAGTTTAGTTTGAGTCTGGGTTAGTTTAGTTTGGGTTAGTTTGAGTTTGGGCTAGTTTAGTTTGAGTTTGGGCTAGTTTAGTTTGAGATAGTTTAGTTTGGGTTAGTTTGAGTTTGGGTTAGTTTAGTTTGGGTTAGTTTAGTTTGGGCTAGTTTAGTTTGAGTTTGGGCTAGTTTAGTTTGAGATAGTTTAGTTTGGGTTAGTTTGAGTTTGGGTTAGTTTAGTTTGGGTTAGTTTAGTTTGGGCTAGTTTAGTTTGAGTTTGGGTTAGTTTGAGTTTGGGTTAGTTTGAGTTAGTTTAGTTTGGATTAGTTTGGTTTGGGTAAGTTTAGTTTGGGCTAGTTTAGTTTGGGTTAGTTTGAGTTTGGGTTAGTTTAGTTTGGGTTAGTTTAGTTTGGGCTAGTTTAGTTTGGGCTAGTTTAGTTTGGGCTAGTTTAGTTTGGGTTACTTTGAGTTGGTTTGAGTTAGATTAGTTTGGATTAGTTTAGTTTGAGTTAGTTCAGTTTGTGCTAGTTTAGTTTGAGTTAGTTTGAGTTTGGGCTAGTTTAGTTTGAGTTTGGGTTAGTTTAGTTTGAGTTAGATTAGTTTGGATTAGTTTAGTTTGAGTTAGTTCAGTTTGTGCTAGTTTAGTTTGAGTTAGTTTGAGTTTGGGCTAGTTTAGTTTGAGTTTGGGTTAGTTTAGTTTGAGTTAGTTTGAGGTTGGGCTAGTTTAGTTTGAGTTTGGGTTAGTTTGAGTTTGGGTTAGTTTGAGTTAGTTTAGTTTGGGTTAGTTTAGTTTGGGTTAGTTTAGTTTGGGCTAGTTTAGTTTGGGCTAGTTTAGTTTGGGCTAGTTTAGTTTGGGTTACTTTGAGTTGGTTTGAGTTAGATTAGTTTGGATTAGTTTGGTTTGGGTAAGTTTAGTTTGGGCTAGTTTAGTTTGGGTTAGTTTAGTTTGGGTTAGTTTCGTTTGGGTTAGAGTTTGGGCTAGTTTGAGTTTGGGTTAGTTTAGTTTGGGTTAGTTTGAGTTTGGACTAGTCTGAATTTGGGTTAGTTTAGTTTGGGCTAGTTTAGTTTGGGTTAGTTTGAGTTTGGGCTAGTTTGAGTTTGGGTTATAAAGATTCAAGAGTTTTATTGTCATGTGTACAGCAGAACAGACAGTTACACTGTACAATGAAATTCTTACTTTGCTGCTCCTCCATTCACCAATAGATAAAGATAACAAATAAGAGAAATAAAAAATATATATACAAAATATAACAATATAAGTTGAAGAATAAAAGTATTTTTATAGTTAAAGAATAAACAATAAAAGTTGTGTGCTTTTATGTGCAAGTATGAAGAGCAGCAGCCATAAAGTGCAAGTTGCAAGAAACAAATGTAAACAATAATGTTCGTGTGAGTAGAGAATGTAAACAGTAATCTGACAGTACAGTGAGTGTAACAGTATTCTGACAGTACAGAGAATGTAAACAGTATTCTGACTGTACAGTGAATGTAAACAGTATTCTGACTATACAGAGAATGTAAACAGTATTCTGACAGTACAGAGAATGTAAACAGTATTCTGAAAGTACAGTGAATGTAAACAGTATTCTGACAGTACAGAGAATGTAAACAGTATTCTGACAGTACAGTGAGTGTAAACAGTATTCTGACAGTACAGTGAGTGTTAACAGTATTCTGACTGTACAGTGAATGTAAGCAGTATTCTGACTGTACAGTGAATGTAAACAGTATTCTGACTGTACAGTGAGTGTAAACAGTATTCTGACAGTACAGAGAATGTAAGCAGTATTCTGACTGTACAGTGAGTGTTAACAGTATTCTGACAGTACAGAGAATGTAAACAGTATTCTGACAGTACAGTGAGTGTTAACAGTATTCTGACTGTACAGTGAATGTAAGCAGTATTCTGACTGTACAGTGAATGTAAACAGTATTCTGACAGTACAGAGAATGTAAACAGTATTCTGACTGTACAGTGAATGTAAACAGTATTCTGACTGTACAGTGAGTGTAAACAGTATTCTGACAGTACAGTGAGTGTTAACAGTATTCTGACTGTACAGAGAATGTAAGCAGTATTCTGACTGTACAGTGAGTGTTAACAGTATTCTGACAGTACAGAGAATGTAAACAGTATTCTGACTGTACAGTGAGTGTTAACAGTATTCTGACAGTACAGTGAGTGTTAACAGTATTCTGACTGTACAGAGAATGTAAGCAGTATTCTGACTGTACAGTGAATGTAAGCAGTATTCTGACTGTACAGTGAATGTAAACAGTATTCTGACTGTACAGTGAGTGTAAACAGTATTCTGACAGTACAGTGAGTGTTAACAGTATTCTGACTGTACAGTGAATGTAAGCAGTATTCTGACTGTACAGTGAATGTAAACAGTATTCTGACTGTACAGTGAATGTAAGCAGTATTCTGACTGTAAAGTGAATGTAAACAGTATTCTGACAGTACAGTGAATGTAAGCAGTATTCTGACTGTACAGTGAGTGTTAACAGTATTCTGACAGTACAGTGAGTGTAAACAGTATTCTGACAGTACAGTGAATGTAAACAGTATTCTGACAGTACAGTGAGTGTAAACAGTATTCTGACTGTACAGTGATTGTAAGCAGTATTCTGACAGTACAGTGAGTGTAAACAGTATTCTGACTGTACAGTGAATGTAAGCAGTATTCTGACTGTACAGTGAGTGTTAACAGTATTCTGACAGTACAGTGAGTGTTAACAGTATTCTGACAGTACAGAGAATGTAAACAGTATTCTGACTGTACAGTGAATGTAAACAGTATTCTGACTGTACAGTGAGTGTAAACAGTATTCTGACAGTACAGTGAGTGTTAACAGTATTCTGACTGTACAGTGAACGTAAGCAGTATTCTGACTGTACAGTGAGTGTAAACAGTATTCTGACAGTACAGTGAGTGTAAACAGTATTCTGACTGTACAGTGAATGTAAGCAGTATTCTGACTGTACAGTGAATGTAAACAGTATTCTGACTGTACAGTGAATGTAAGCAGTATTCTGACTGTACAGTGAACGTAAGCAGTATTCTGACTGTACAGTGAGTGTAAACAGTATTCTGACTGTACAGTGAGTGTAAACAGTATTCTGACTGTACAGTGAATGTAAGCAGTATTCTGACTGTACAGGGAATGTAAACAGTATTCTGACAGTACAGTGAATGTAAGCAGTATTCTGACTGTACAGTGAGTGTTAACAGTATTCTGACTGTACAGTGAGTGTAAACAGTATTCTGACAGTACAGTGAATGTAAACAGTATTCTGACTGTACAGTGAGTGTAAACAGTATTCTGACTGTACAGTGTTAACAGTATTCAGACAGTACAGTGAGTGTAAACAGTATTCTGACTGTACAGTGAATGTAAGCAGTATTCTGACTGTACAGTGAATGTAAACAGTATTCTGACAGTACAGTGAATGTAAACAGTATTCTGACTGTACAGTGAATGTAAACAGTATTCTGACAGTACAGTGAGTGTAAACAGTATTCTGACTGTACAGTGAATGTAAGCAGTATTCTGACTGTAAAGTGAATGTAAACAGTATTCTGACAGTACAGTGATTGTAAGCAGTATTCTGACTGTACAGTGAGTGTTAACAGTATTCTGACAGTACAGTGAGTGTAAACAGTATTCTGACAGCACAGTGAATGTAAACAGTATTCTGACTGTACAGTGAATGTAAACAGTATTCTGACTGTACAGTGAGTGTAAACAGTATTCTGACTGTACAGTGAGTGTTAACAGTATTCTGACAGTACAGTGAGTGTTAACAGTATTCTGACAGTACAGAGAATGTAAACAGTATTCTGACTGTACAGTGAGTGTAAACAGTATTCTGACTGTACAGTGAACGTAAGCAGTATTCTGACTGTACAGTGAGTGTAAACAGTATTCTGACTGTACAGTGAATGTAAGCAGTATTCTGACTGTACAGGGAATGTAAACAGTATTCTGACAGTACAGTGAATGTAAGCAGTATTCTGACTGTACAGTGAGTGTTAACAGTATTCTGACAGTACAGTGAGTGTAAACAGTATTCTGACAGTACAGTGAATGTAAACAGTATTCTGACTGTACAGTGAATGTAAACAGTATTCTGACTGTACAGTGAGTGTAAACAGTATTCTGACTGTACAGTGAATGTAAGCAGTATTCTGACTGTACAGTGAATGTAAACAGTATTCTGACAGTACAGTGAGTGTAAACAGTATTCTGACAGTACAGTGAATGTAAACAGTATTCTGATTGTACAGTGAATGTAAACAGTATTCTGACTGTACAGTGAGTGTTAACAGTATTCTGACTGTACAGTGAATGTAAGCAGTATTCTGACTGTACAGTGAATGTAAACAGTATTCTGACAGTACAGTGAGTGTAAACAGTATTCTGACTGTACAGTGAATGTAAGCAGTATTCTGACTGTACAGTGAACGTAAGCAGTATTCTGACTGTACAGTGAGTGTAAACAGTATTCTGACTGTACAGTGAGTGTTAACAGTATTCTGACTGTACAGTGAATGTAAGCAGTATTCTGACTGTACAGGGAATGTAAACAGTATTCTGACAGTACAGTGAATGTAAGCAGTATTCTGACTGTACAGTGAGTGTTAACAGTATTCTGACAGTACAGTGAGTGTAAACAGTATTCTGACTGTACAGTGAATGTAAACAGTATTCTGACAGTACAGTGAATGTAAACAGTATTCTGCCTGTACAGTGAATGTAAACAGTATTCTGACTGTACAGTGAATGTAAGCAGTATTCTGACTGTACAGGGAATGTAAACAGTATTCTGACAGTACAGTGAATGTAAGTAGTATTCTGACTGTACAGTGAGTGTTAACAGTATTCTGACAGTACAGTGAGTGTAAACAGTATTCTGACTGTACAGTGAATGTAAACAGTGTTCTGACTGTACAGTGAATGTAAACAGTATTCTGACAGTACAGTGAGTGTAAACAGTATTCTGACTGTACAGTGAATGTAAGCAGTATTCTGACTGTACAGTGAATGTAAACAGTATTCTGACAGTACAGTGAATGTAAACAGTATTCTGACTGTACAGTGAGTGTAAACAGTATTCTGACTGTACAGTGAGTGTAAGGTGCAGTTTAATCAGACCAGTTAAAACCAGTTCAGGTAGGAGAGGTTGGAGAGGTAGTGCGTGAGGTGTTTAGAAGCCTGATGGCCTGTGAGTAGAAACTGTTTGTCAGTCTTGTGGTTCTGGACTTCACACTCCTGTAACGTCTGCCTGAAGGTAAACGTGTGAAGAGTGTGTGCTGGGGGTGTGTACTGTCCCTGATTATGTTGTGGGCCCTCCTGGTGACCCTGGTGTGGTAGATGTTCTGTAGTGAGGGGAAGGCTGCTCCTGAGATGGACTGTGCAGTTTTGATCACACGCTGGAGAGCCTTTCTGTCCTGAGCAGTAGAGTTTCCATACCAGACGATGATGGAGCGGGTTAGTTTCTTTTGGGTTAGTTTGAGTTTGGGCTAGTTTGAGTTTGGGTTAGTTTCTTTTGGGTTAGTTTGAGTTTGGGTTAGTTTAGTTTGGGTTAGTTTGGGTTAGTTGAGTCGTGTTGTGTCGTGGATTTAAGAGTTTTTATGCATTTGAAAGGTTTCACTGCAGAGAAAATGATGTTGGTTTTCACTGTTTAACTGGTTTTTACTGGTTTTCTCTGCTTGTTTCTTGAGTACTTGTCAGTAACAGTGTAATAATCATACGGACGAATAGAAACGTAGAGGATACAGATCTCCTCCTACAGACTGAAGGAGTATTTATTATTCCACTGTGTGTTCATGTGTGATCTGTTCTGAATTCTGAATTTAACTGCAATAATAATAAAACGTAATTAACAGTAATTACCGCAGCGCCGTCCTAATCTCACACCGGTAACGAGCGTGTGGAGCGCTTCCAGCGCGTGTTCATTACAGAAACTCAGACACCACGCAGCATTCCAACAAATTTATTCTGTAAAAGTCTCGTGAATAAACAGGAAAAACAGTTTACACTGAACTACAAACGTTGAAAATGTAAGAGAACATTACAAGCATAACAAAGTCCAGAAGAAACAGAGTCTACGTGATGAGCTGTTACACTTACCACAGATGGGTCTCTACGATCATAAAAATAAATAGAATATATTCTTTTATAGAAACACAGAAGAAAGAAAAACGCAGCTCCTTGGCGAGCGTGTTGGGTAGAGTGTGCGGGTGATCGCAGTAATAGTTTCGTTATGAAGAGCTAAAGTAACGAGCGGACGAGTCTCCGAGCTCCGGGACGAGTACGGCTCAAAACTGAGGAAGAAGGCGCGGAGGCGAGAAACGAGGAATGATCTCTAGTTCACGGAAAAATACAGCAACAGATGCGCATGCGACTAAAAAGCCTAAGAACATCCAAACCCACTACACAGGAACCAGGGTTACTCACTTCTCCTACACAGAACATCACTCTGGACCAGCGCTCCAGACCTACAGCCAGTCGAGACCACCTCACGCACGCCGCTTTCTCCGCTACGCAGAAACCAAACGCGAGGATGATGTTCTACGGACGAACGTTCTGGAAGATCTAACAGCGAAACAGAAACGGACAGCGCTGAGCGGCACGGTGAGGGGCGGGGTCAATGGTCGGGGTTAATGGTCAAAGTCGAAGGTCACTGAACGGTCAGATAAAGGAGGCGGGTTAGAGTCCGTGGAGAGGATGACAGACGTGCCGTCACAGGTTCCGGATTTGTCCGACACTAGAGGGCGCCCCCGAGTGAGTCGAGGTGGGGTTTTAATATGAAGCTAATTTACAGCTTGTTAGCGTTTAAACAATCTGAATATAAAAGAATTCTTCCAGCCAATCAGCACTCAGTACCAGCAGCGGGAGCTTCCGGTTACCTGTCTTACAGGTGTGTTGTTCTGATTACAGGAACGTCCTGATCAGACGCTACTGCTCATTACCTTTTCATTGTTTAGCCACATTTACCCACAATGCTTTGCTCTTGGACGCCCTCGGGTGGGTTAAAGTCACGTGTATGACACATTGGTAGAAACAGGAAGTGGACAGGCTCCCCTAAAACCAGGTGTGCGTCCGACCTCGCCTACTAAGTCAGTAGGTACTAGACTGGAGTCAGTAGGTACTAGACTGGAGTCAGTAGGTACTAGACTGGAGTCTGTAGGTACTAGACTGGAGTCTGCAGGTACTAGACTGGAGTCAGTAGGTACTAGACTGGAGTCTGTAGGTACTAGATTGGAGTCTGTAGGTACTAGATTGGAGTCAGTAGGTACTAGATTAGAGTCAGTAGGTACTAGACTGGAGTCAGTAGGTACTAGACTGGAGTCAGCAGGTACTAGACTGGAGTCTGCAGGTACTAGACTGGAGTCTGTAGGTACTAGATTAGAGTCAGTAGGTACTAGACTGGAGTCTGTAGGTACTAGATTGGAGTCTGTAGGTACTAGATTGGAGTCAGTAGGTACTGCTGGAGTGGTGGACCAGTAGCAGTTCAGGACGCGGGTCTCGTACTGCAGGACATCAGACCAGCCCCATAAACGTCCCGCTGTTCGGTAACAACTTCATCTGCTGACTGATCTAGAACCTGTTTGTGATCTAGAACCTGTTTGTGAGGCTGAGCTGGTGCGTATGAGGATCTGTACTCGGACGGTGTCGAGCTGGAACTCAGAGACGACCAATCAGGAGGAGGTGCTCAGCAGCAGCTCCGTACACACACGTACCGCTCTCCACCACTCATCCGCACCCCCAGGTGAATTATGGGATAGCACAGTGTGCCGCGGTCGCACACATAGAACCGACTCAGGAGGTCATCCGGGTACCGCTCACATACTCCTCCATACCACTGAGTACTCCTCCATACCACTGAGTACTCCTCCATACTACTGGGTACTCCTCCATACTACTGGGTACTCCTCCATACTACTGGGTACTCCTCCATACCACTGAGTACTCCTCCATACCACTGAGCACTCCTCCATACTACTGAGTACTCCTCCATACCACTGAGCACTCCTCCATACTACTGGGTACTCCTCCATACCACTGAGTACTCCTCCATACTACTGAGTACTCCTCCATACTACTGAGTACTCCTTCATACTACTGAGTACTCCTCCATACTACTGAGTACTCCTCCATACCACTGAGTACTCACACATACCACTGAGTACTAACACATACCACTGAGCACTCCTCCATACTACTGAGTACTCCTCCATACCACTGAGTACTCCTCCATACTACTGAGTACTTACACATACTACTGAGTACTCTTCCATACCACTGAGTACTTCTCCATACTACTGAGTCCTCACACATACTACTGAGTACTCCTCCATACCACTGAGTACTCCTCCATACCACTGAGTACTCCTCCATACTACTGAGTACTCCTCCACACTACTGAGTACTCCTCCATACTACTGAGTACTCCTCCATACCACTGAGTACTCCTCCATACCACTGAGTACTCCTCCATACTACTGAGTACTCCTCCATACTACTGAGTACTCCTCCATAATACTGAGTACTCCTCCACACTACTGAGTACTCCTCCATACCACTGAGTACTCCTCCATACTACTGAGTACTCACATATACTCACCATGCTCGCCTCCTGATTCCACTACTGAGTACTCCTCTATACTACTGAGTACTCCTCCATACCACTGAGTACTCCTCCATACCACTGAGCACTCCTCCATACCACTGAGCACTCCTCCATACTACTGAGTACTCCTCCATACCACTGAGTACTCCTCCATACTACTGAGTACTCCTCCATACTACTGAGTACTCCTCCATACCACTGAGTACTCACACATACTACTGAGTACTCACACATACTACTGAGTACTCCTCCATACCACTGAGTACTCCTCCATACCACTGAGTACTCACACATACTACTGAGTACTCCTCCACACCACTGAGCACTCCTCCATACTACTGAGCACTCCTCCATACCACTGAGTACTTCTCCATACTACTGAGTACTCCTCCATACCACTGAGTACTCCTCCATACTACTGAGTACTTACACATACTACTGAGTACTCACACATACCACTGAGTACTCACACATACTACTGAGTACTCCTCCATACCACTGAGTACTTCTCCATACTACTGAGTACTCCTCCATACCACTGAGTACTTCTCCATACTACTGAGTACTCCTCCATACTACTGAGTACTCCTCCATACCACTGAGTACTCCTCCATACTACTGAGTACTCCTCCATACCACTGAGTACTCCTCCATACCACTGAGTACTCCTCCATACTACTGAGTACTCACACATACCACTGAGTACTCCTCCATACTACTGAGTACTCACACAAAGCACTGAGTACTCCTCCATACTACTGAGTACTCACACATACCACTGAGTACTCCTCCATACTACTGAGTACTCACACATACTCACCATGCTCGCCTCCTGATTCCACTACTGAGTCGCAGACAAGTACATGGTACACGGTCAGGGTGCACTTTCAGGGTTAAAGGTCAGGATTAAAGGTCAGGGTCAGGGTTAAAGGTCAGGGTGCACTGTCAGGGTTAAAGGTCAGGGTTAAAGGTCAGGATTAAAGGTCAGGGTGCACTGTCAGGGTTAAAGGTCAGGATTAAAGGTCAGGGTGCACTGTCAAGGTTAAAGGTCAGGATTAAAGGTCAGGGTGCACTGTCAGGGTGCACTGTCAGGGTTAAAGGTCAGGATTAAAGGTCAGGGTGCACTGTCAGGGTTAAAGGTCAGGGTGCACTGTCAGGGTTCAAGGTCAGGGTCAGGGTGGGGGGCAGTGAGGGATTCTGGGTATGTTTCTACACGAACACGGCTAAAAAACGAGGCTAAGTTAAACGACTATGTTTCTGTTAATCGCTCGTTAACGAGTGTAAATCACGCTCAGCGTTAAAGAAGCAGTAAGTAGCTCTTCATCAAGATCCCACCCGACCCACCTGCAGACCCCCGCAACCAGACACGCCCACTCTAACTGACCACCTCCCCACCAGCGGCGAGCTCTACTTACTGCTCCTGTAACGCTCCTCACTGGGCCGGCTCCGGGACGCGGGGGACCAGCTCTCCGTGGTTGCGGGAGTTTATCTGATCTGTGAATTTACATCAATGCGTTTTCTGTGAGTCTGATTTCGATTATACGTTTCCAATCACACCAACAACCAGGACAGGATCCGGCGTCCCTCAGGATCTAATGTTCCTCTCGGAGCAACTGGTTCTGCAGGAAAACAGGAAGAGCATGTAAACAGTTAGCGTCGATAGCAGGTGCTGATGTAAGGCTATAGAGCAGTAGTGCGCCACCTGGTGGTCTCTGAACGTTCACTGTAAGCAGTTAAGCACTGAGTCGTGTGGACTGTTAGAGCTGATATGATAGAACGTCAGGTCTGATCTGCAGGTGTGAGTGGAGGTCTGATCTGCAGGTGTGAGTGGAGGTCTGATCTGCAGGTGTGAGTGGAGGTCTGATCTGCAGGTGTGAGTGCAGGTCTGATCTGCAGGTGTGAGTGCAGGTCTGATCTGCAGGTGTGAGTGCAGGTCTGATCTGCAGGTGTGAGTGGAGGTCTGATCTGCAGGTGTGAGTGGAGGTCTGATCTGCAGGTGTGAGTGCAGGTCTGATCTGCAGGTGTGAGTGCAGGTCTGATCTGCAGGTGTGAGTGGAGGTCTGATCTGCAGGTGTGAGTGCAGGTCTGATCTGCAGGTGTGAGTGCAGGTCTGATCAGCAAGTGTGAGTGCAGGTCTGATCTGCAGGTGTGAGTGCAGGTCTGATCAGCAGATGTGAGTGCAGGTCTGATCAGCAGGTGTGAGTTCAGGTCTGATCTGCAGGTCTGATCAGCAAGTGTGAGCGCAGGTGTGATCTGCAGGTGTGAGCGCAAGTGTGATCTGCAGGTGTGAGCGCAGGTGTGATCTGCAGGTGTGAGTGGGAACGTAAACGGACCCCTTGACAGCACGTTTTCTTGTCTGCGGAGTTCTGCACGTCGTTGTCCTCGTCTCTCTTCTCCTCCTCGTCTTTCCCGTCTTTCTCCTCGTCCTCCTCACCCGAGCACTTCCTGGACAGCTTAGACGACTTCTAGAAGAAACAGTGAAGTACTGAAAACACACTTATACACACACACTTACACACACTCACATACACACGCACACACACTCACACACTTCCATACACACACACTCGCACACTTACATACTCACACACTTCCATACACACACTCGCACACTTACATACACACACAAACACTCTCGCACACTTCCATACACACACACTCGCACACTTCCATACACACGCACACACACTCGCACACTTCCATACACACACACACTTCCATACACACACTCGCACACACTTCCATACACACTCGCACACTTCCATACACACACTCGCACACTTCCATACACACTCACATACACACACACTTCCATACACACACACACACTTACATACACACACTCGCACACTTACATACACACACACACGCTTTCATACACACTCACTTCCATACACACACTCGCACACACTTCCATATACACTCAAACACTTACATACACACACTTACATACACACTCACACACACCTACATACACACATACACTTATACACACACACACACACTCGCACACTTACATACACTCACACACACACACATGTTTTTTTGGACCCTGTTCTGCAGCAGAAAGCTTAGCTTTAGGCTCCACCCCTGCTTCAGTCATAGCTCCACCCCCACAGTCACCATCCACAGGCTATACAAACTTTAGACCTTGTTGCTAGGTAACAGCCATTGCTAAGTGAAGGCTAAGTTGAGTGTCTACAAACATAAAATCTTCAAGGCACACTCCTGACAAAAACACACCTGTATTCAGATTAAATCAAACCTGTATTCAGACTAAATCACACCTGTATTCAGATTAAATCAAACCTGTATTCAGACTAAATCACACCTGTATTCAGATTAAATCAAACCTGTATTCAGACTAAATCACACCTGTATTCAGACTAAATCACACCTGTATTCAGATTAAATCACACCTGTATTCAGATTAAATCACACCTGTATTCATATTAAATTACACCTGTATTCATATTAAATCACACCTGTATTCAGATTAAATCACACCTGTATTCAGATTAAATCACACCTGTATTCATATTAAATTACACCTGTATTCAGATTAAATCACACCTGTATTCATATTAAATTACACCTGTATTCAGATTAAATCACACCTGTATTCTGACATCACCTCTATTGACACGCAGTCGAGGAGGAACAGGGAACATCACTCTGGGTTTCAGGAGAGACGGCGTGACTCCTCCTGAGGAATTTCTTTAAAAACTAAAATCACTCATTAAGCGTATCGCTGGAGACGCGCCGCGAGCCTGCCGAGCTCCAGATCCCGTACCGGATCGGATTTATATGCGCTCCCTGCTGATCCCGAGAACCGCTGTATCAGACGTCCACCAGCGTCAGGATTTAGACTGCTGCTGATTTCTGAGCAGATGTTTAAACAGAGAGTTCCATTCATGCAGTTCGGCGCCCTCTCGTGGACGAAGGATATAAAAATCTGGTGCTTCTCAAATCAACTCCTGCCCTGTTCTACCCACCGGCTGTCCAAATATTAAACGGTACTCATCACACTACTCTGAGTAGTTCACCACAATCACTATCACTCTGAGTAGTTAATCACAATCACTATCACTCTGAGTAGTTAATCACAATCACTCTGAGTAGTTAATCACAATCACTATCACTGAGTAGTTAAGCACAATCACTCTTAGTTCTTCAGAATCACTCTGAGTAGTTAATCACAATCGCTATCACTCTGAGTAGTTAATCACAATCACAACCACTCTGAGTAGTTCATCAATCACTCTGAGTAGTTCATCACAATCACTATCACTCTGAGTAGTTAATCACAATCACAACCACTCTGAGTAGTTCATCACAATCACAACCACTCTGAGTAGTTCATCACAATCACTATCACTCTGAGTAGTTAATCACAATCACTCTAAGTAGTTCATCACAACCACTCTGAGTAGTTAATCACAACCACTGAGTAGTTAATCACAATCACTCTGAGTAGTTAATCACAATCACAACCACTCTGAGTAGTTCATCACAATCACTCTGAGTAGTTCATCACAATCACTCTGAGTAGTTCAGTACAATCACTCTGAGTAGTTCATCACAATCACTCTGAGTAGTTCATCACAATCACTCTGAGTAGTTAATCACAATCACTCTGAGTAGTTCATCACAATCACTATCACTCTGAGTAGTTAATCACAATCACTATCACTCTGAGTAGTTAATCACAATCACTCTGAGTAGTTAATCACAATCACTATCACTCTGAGTAGTTCATCACAATCACTCTGAGTAGTTCATCACAATCACTTTGAGAAGTTCATCACAATCACTTTGAGAAGTTCATCAGAATCACTCTGAGTAGTTCATCAGAATCACTCTGAATAGTTCATCACAATCACTCTGAGTAGTTCATCAGAATCACTCTGAGTAGTTCATCACAATCACTCTGAGTAGTTCACAATCACTCTGGGTAGTTCATCACAATCACTCTGGGTAGTTCCTCACAATCACTCTGGGTAGTTCCTCACAATCACTTTGAGTAGTTAATCACAATCACTCTGAGTAGTTAATCACAATCACTATCACTCTAAGTGTTTAATCACAATCACAACCACTCTGAGTAGTTCATCACAATCACTCTGAGTAGTTCATCACAATCACAATCACTCTGAGTAGTTCATCACAATCACTCTGGGGAGTTCATCACAATCACTCTGAGTAGTTCATCAGAATCACTCTGAGTAGTTCATCACAATCACTCTGAGTAGTTCATCAGAATCACTCTGAGTAGTTCATCACAATCACTCTGAGTAGTTCATCACAATCACTCTGAGTAGTTAATCACAATCACTGTCACTCTGAGTAAAAGTTAATCACAATCACTCTGAGTAGTTCTTCAGAATCACTCTAAGTAGTTAATCACAATCACTATCACTCTGAGTAGTTAATCACAATCACAACCACTCTGAGTAGTTCATCACAATCACTCTGAGTAGTTCATCACAATCTATCACTGAGTAGTTAATCACAATCACTCTGAGTAGTTCTTCAGAATCACTCTGAGTAGTTCTTCAGAATCACTCTGAGTAGTTAATCACAATCACTATCACTCTGAGTAGTTAATCACAATCACTCTGAGTAGTTCATCACAATCACTCTGAGTAGTTCATCACAATCACTGAGTAGTTCATCACAATCACTGAGTAGTTCATCACAATCACTCTGAGTAGTTCATCACAATCACTCTGAGTAGTTCATCACAATCACTATCACTCTGAATAGTTCATCACAATCACTATCACTCTGAGTAGTTCATCACAATCACTTTGAGAAGTTCATCACAATCACTCTGGGTAGTTCATCACAATCACTCTGAGTAGTTAATCACAATCACTATCACTGAGTAGTTCATCGCAATCACTGAGTAGTTCATCACATTCACTCTGAGTAGTTCATCACATTCACTCTGAGTAGTTAATCACAATCACTATCACTCTGAGTAGTTAATCACAATCACTATCACTGAGTGGTTAATCACAATCACAACCACTCTGAGTAGTTCATCAGAATCACTGAGTAGTTCATCAGAACTACTCAGAACTACTAATATGAGTGACAAATATAAGTCTAAATAAAAAAAACTTTAATTGGTTGAGCAGTGAGTGTTGCAGCTGTATAAGCAGACAATACGCTTCATCAGAACACATTCATCACATTCATCACACTCATCACATTCACTCTATTATATTTATTATGTTTAATGCGAGTGAAACTAGGAAAACACTTTAATATCGGTGCTGTTAACATTCTTACTTATGAAAGACTCCCACTACACACTACAGTACACACTGCATGCTTTAGTACACACTACACACTATAGTACACACTACAGGACACTGCATGCTTTAGTACACACTATAGTATGTACTACACAGTATACACTATAGTATACACTACACACTATAGTATGTACTACACAGTATACACTAAACACTATAGTATACACTACACACTATTGTATACACTACACACTATAGTATGTACTACACAGTATACATTACACACTATAGTATGTACTATACAGTATACACTACACACTAGTATACACTACACACTATAGTATGTACTACACAGTATACACTAAACACTATAGTATACACTACACACTATAGTATGTACTACACAGTATACATTACACACTATAGTATGTACTACACAGTATACACTACAGTATACACTACACACTGGCGCTGGTGGAGCAGGCGTTACCTTTGAGGATGCAGTCCTTTTCCGTTTGGATCCAACCTTCTCCTCCTTCATCTTCCCCTCCTCCTCCTCCCCGATAGAGTCGCCCTCCTCCGCCCCACTGCTGCCGTCTGCCGGGTCGGCGTCGCCCCCCTCGCCCTCCGACCAACCCTGCTGCATGCTCTACACACACACACACGGTTAAACATCCCATAATAACCATCACACACAAATCCTGAACAAAGCACAAGATCAGAGAGTATTTCTAAACACTGAGTAATACAACCTTAACAGAGAGTACTCCCTCAGTACTTTACTCTCTCAGTACTTTACTCTTCCAGTACTTTACTCTCTCAGTACTTTACTCAGTACTTTACACTCATATTACTTTACTCTCTCAGTACTTTACACTCATATTACTTTACTCTCTCAGTACTTCACTCTCCCAGTACTTCACTCTTCCAGTACTTTACTCTCTCAGTACTTTACTCTCTCAGTACTTTACACTCATATTACTTTACTCTCTCAGTACTTTACTCTCTCAGTACTTTACACTCATATTACTTTACTCTCTTAGTACTTTACTCTCGCAGTACTTTACTCTCGCAGTACTTTACTCTCCCAGTACTTTACACTCATATTACTTTACTCTCTCAGTACTTTATTCTCTCAGTACTTTACTCTCTCAGTACTTTACTCTTCCAGTACTTTACTCTTCCAGTACTTTAGTCTTCCAGTACTTCACTCTCCCAGTACTTCACTCTCCCAGTACTTCACTCTCCCAGTACTTTACTCTCTCAGTACTTTACTCTCATAGTACTTCACTCTCCCAGTACTTCTCTCTCAGTACTTTACTTTCTTAGTACTTCACTCTCTCAGTACTTTACACTCATATTACTTTACTTTCACACAATCATCTCACGCCGATCAGCGCTCTCCTCCGTATCTCACTCAGGAGGAAGAGGAGACACACCTGGTAGCCGGTGAACTTCACTCCGGGGTTATTCTCGATCTCCCAGAGACCCTCGTTAAAACCTTTCCTCTTGTTTGATTTCCCGAACTTCTCTTTGTACTCCTTATAGGGCAGCAAATCCTTCGGCCCGAGAAACGCCCTGAGAGAGACAACACACACGGCAAGCCTTTACACTACACACTACACTACACACTGTAAAGCACACTACAGTAAACACTACACACTGCAGTTCACACTACACACTGTAGAGCACACTACACTACAGTACACACTACACACTACACTGTAGAGCACACTACAGTACACACTACACTACACACTGTAAAGCACACTACACTACAGTTCACACTACACACTGTAGAGCACACTACACTACAGTAAACACTACACACTGCAGTTCACACTACACACTGTAGAGCATACTACAATACAGTACACACTGCAGTACACACTACAGTACACACTACACTACACACCATAGTGCACACTACAGTACACACTGCACTACAGTACACACTACACACTGCAGTACAAACTACACTACACACTGTAAAGCACACTACACTACAGTAAACACTACACACTGCAGAGCACACTACACACTGTAGAGCACACACTACAGTACACACTGTAGAGCACACTGCTCTACAGTACACACTACAGTTCACACTACACTACACACTGTAGAGCACACTACACTACACACTGCAGTACACACTACAGTACACACTACACACTGTAAAGCACACTACACTACAGTAAACACTACACACTGCAGTTCACACTACACTACACACTGTAGAGCACACTACAGTACACACTGCAGTACACACTACAGTACACAGTACACTACACACTGTAAAGCACACTACATTACAGTACACACTGCACACTGCAGTTCACACTACACTACACACTGTAGAGCACACTACACTACAGTACACACTGTAGAGCACACTACAGTACACTACACACTGTAGAGCACACTACACTACAGTACACACTACACTACACACTGTAAAGCACACTACAGTAAACACTACACACTGCAGTTCACACTACACACTGTACAGCACACTACACTACAGTACACACTACACAGTAGAGCACACTACAGTACACACTACACTACACACTGTAAAGCACACTACACTACAGTTCACACTACACACTGTAGAGCACACTACAGTACACACTGCAGTACACACTACACACTACACACTGTAGAGCACACTACAGTACACACTGCACTACAGTACACACTGCACTACAGTACACACTACACACTGCAGTACAAACTACACTACACACTGTAAAGCACACTACACTACAGTAAACACTACACACTGCAGTTCACACTACACTACACACTGTAGAGCACACTACACTACAGTACACACTACACACTGCAGTACAAACTACACTACACACTGTAAAGCACACTACACTACAGTAAACACTGCACACTGCAGTTCACACTACACTACACACTGTAGAGCACACTACACTACAGTACACACTACACTACACACTGTAGAGCACACTACAGTACACACTACACTACACACTGTAGAGCACACTACACTACAGTACACACTACACACTGCAGTACAAACTACACTACACACTACATACTACAGTACACACTACACACTGCAGTACACACTACACTACACACTACAGTAAACACTACAGTACACACGACACTACACAATATAGAGCACACTACAGTACATACTACACACTGCAGTTCACACTACACACTGTAGAGCACACTACACTACAGTACACACTACACACTACAGTACACACTACAGTACACACTGTAGAGCACACTGCACTACAGTACACTACACACTGCAGTACAAACTACACTACACACTGCAGTACACACTACATACTACAGTACACACTACACTACACACTACAGTACACACTACACTACACACTGTAGAGCACACTACACTACAGTACACACTACACACTGCAGTACAAACTACACTACACACTGTAAAGCACACTACACTACAGTAAACACTGCACACTGCAGTTCACACTACACTACACACTGTAGAGCACACTACACTACAGTACACACTACACTACACACTGTAGAGCACACTACAGTACACACTACACTACACACTGTAGAGCACACTGCACTACAGTACACACTACACACTGCAGTACAAACTACACTACACACTGCAGTACACATTACATACTACAGTACACACTACACACTGCAGTACACACTACACACTACAGTACACACAACACTACACAATGTAGAGCACACTACAGTACGCACTACACACTGCAGTTCACACTACACACTGTAGAGCACACTACACTACAGTACACACTACACACTACAGTACACACTGTAGAGCACACTGCACTACAGTACACTACACACTGCAGTACAAACTACACTACACACTGCAGTACACACTACATACTACAGTACACACTACACTACACACTACAGTAAACACTACAGTACACACTACACTACACACTGTAGAGCACACTACACTACAGTACACACTACACACTGCAGTACAAACTACACTACACACTGCAGTACACACTACATACTACAGTACACACTACACACTGCAGTACACACTACACTACACACTACAGTAAACACTACAGTACACACGACACTACACAATGTAGAGCACACTACAGTACAAACTACACACTGTAGAGCACACTACACTACAGTACACACTACACACTACAGTACACACTACAGGACACACTGTAGAGCACACTGCACTACAGTACACTACACACTGTAGAGCACACTACACTACAGTACACACTACAGTGTACACTATAGTACACACTACAGTACACACTACACACTGCTGTCCAAACTATAGTACACACTATAATACACACTGCACACTACAGTACACAATACACATAACACACTCCAGTACACAATACACACTACAACCTGCAGTACACATTACACTACACACTGCAGTACACACTACACTACACTACACACTATAGCACACACAAAACACTGTAGTACACACTAGACACTACACTACACACTGCAGTTCACAGTACACACTTCACAGTACAGTACACACAACACACTCCAGTACACAGTACACACTACAACCTGCAGTACACATTACACTACACACTGCAGTACACACTATAGTACACACTAAACACTGTGGTACACACTAGACACTACACTACCCACTGCAGTACACACTACACAGTACAGTACACACTACATACTGCAGTACACACTACAGTAAACACCACACCCTACAGTACACACTACAGTACACACTACACACTGTAGTGCACACTACACACTGTAGAGCACACTACACTACAGTACACACTACACACTGTAGTGCACACTACACTACAGTACACACTACACTACAGAGTACACTACAGTGCACAGTACACACTGCAGTACACAGTACAGTACACACTACACACACCACACTGAAGTACACAGTACAAACTACAGTACACTACAACCTGCAGTACACATTACACTACACACTGCAGTACACCCTACACACTATAGTACACATTAAACACGGTAGTACACACTAAACACTACAAACTACAGAGTGCAGTACAGACTACAAACTACAGTGCACACTAAACACTGCAGTACACACTACAATACACACTATAGTACACACTAAACACTGTAGTACACTACTAGACACTACACTACCCACTGCAGTACACACTACACAGTACAGTACACACTACAGTACACACTACACTAAACACTAGCACACACTACATACTGCAGTACACACTACACTAAACACCACACTACACACTGTAGTGCACACTACACTACAGTACACACTACACTACAGAGTACACACTACACTACAGTACACACTGCAGTACACACTACACTACATACTGTAGAACACATCACACTGCAGTACACACTGCACACTACAATACACACTACACTAAACACTGCAGTCCAGACTACAGTACACATTACACACACCACACTACAGTACACAGTACAATATACAATACATCCTGCAGTACACATTACACTACACACTGTAGAACACACTACACACCGCAGTTCACACTGCACACTACAATACACACTACACACTGCAGTCCAGACTACAGTACACATTACACACACCACACTACAGTACACAGTACAATACACAATACATCCTGCAGTACACATTGCACTACACACTGCAGTCCACACAACACTGCAGTACACAAAACACACTACACACTGCAGTACACACTACAATACACACTATAGTACATACAACACTGCAGTACACAAAACACACTATACACTGCAGTACACACTACAATACACACTATAGTACACACTACAATACACACTATAGTACACAATACACACTATAGTACATACAACACTGCAGTACACAAAACACACTACACACTGCAGTACACACTACAATACACACTATTGTACACACTACAATACACACTATAGTACACAATACATACTATAGTACACACAACACACCGACACAAGAGACTTTCACAGAGCAAACTTACGTCTCGTGGGTGCCGAAGAAGAAGATGGGGTATTTGTTGGCTGGTGGCTTCACTGCACCTTCTGGAAGCTCATCAATCTGCAGCCAATCAAAACAGAGCACAGATCACTATTGTCCAATCAGAGCCAAGCAAAACTCACAGCTGTCCAATCACAACAGAGGTCAGATCACCACTGTCCACCACTCCTCAACACTACTCATACATAACACAACACCCTCTAACACTACATCACTATAAACACTACTCATACTTAACACAACACCCCTAACACTACATCACTATACACACTACTCATACTTAACACAACACCCCCTAACACTACATCACTATACACACTACTCATACTTAACACAACACCCCCTAACACTACATCACTATACACACTACTCATACTTAACACAACACCCCCTAACACTACATCACTATACACACTACTCATACTTAACACAACACCCCCTAACACTACATCACTAAGCACACTATTCATACTTAACACAACACCCTCTAACACTACATCACTATACACACTACTCATACTTAACACAACACCCCCTAACACTACATCACTATACACACTACTCATACTTAACACAACACCCCCTAACACTACATCACTATAAACACTACTCATATTTAACACAACACCCCTAACACTACATCACTATACACACTACTCATACTTAACACAACACCCTCTAACACTGCATCACTATAAACAATACTCATACTTGACAACACCCCCTAACACTGCATCACTATACACACTACTCATACTTGACAACACCCCTAACACTATTACTATAAACACTACTCATACTTAAGACAACACCCCTAACACTATTACTATAAACACTACTCATACATAACACAACACCCTCTAACACTACATCACTATAAACACTACTCATACTTAACACAACACCCCTAACACTACATCACTATACACACTACTCATACTTAACACAACACCCCCTAACACTACATCACTATACACACTACTCATACTTAACACAACACCCCTAACACTACATCACTATACACACTATTCATACTTAACACAACACCCCCTAACACTACATCACTATACACACTACTCATACTTAACACAACACCCCCTAACACTACATCACTAAGCACACTATTCATACTTAACACAACACCCTCTAACACTACATCACTATAAACACTACTCATACTTAACACAACACCCCTAACACTACATCACTATACACACTACTCATACGTAACACAACACCCCCTAACACTACATCACTATACACACTACTCATACTTAACACAACACCCCTAACACTACATCACTATACACACTACTCATACTTAACACAACACCCTCTAACACTACATCACTATACACACTACTCATACTTAACACAACACCCCCTAACACTACATCACTATACACACTACTCATACTTAACACAACACCCCCTAACACTACATCACTATAAGCACTACTCATACTTAACACAACACCCCTAACACTACATCACTATACACACTACTCATACGTAACACAACACCCCCTAACACTACATCACTATACACACTACTCATACTTAACACAACACCCCTAACACTACATCACTATACACACTACTCATACTTAACACAACACCCTCTAACACTGCATCACTATAAACACTACTCATACTTAACACAACTACTTTAAACACTACTCATACCTAACACAACACCCCCTAACACTACATCACTATAAACACTACTCATACTTGACAACACTCCCTAACACTGCATCACTATACACACACTACTCATACTTGACAACACCCCTAACACTATTACTATAAACACTACTCATACTTAACACAACACCCTCTAACACTACATCACTATAAACACCACTCATACTTAACACAATACCCCCCAACACTACATCACTATACACACTACTCACACTTAACACAACACCCCCTAACACTACATCACTATACACACTACTCATACTTAACACAACTACTTTAAACACTACTCATACCTAACACAACACCCCCTAACACTACATCACTATAAACATTACTCATACTTGACAACACCCCCTAACACTGCATCACTAAACACACTACTCATACGTAACACAACACCCCCTAACACTATATCACTATACACACTACTCATACTTAACACAACACCCCTAACACTACATCACTATACACACTACTCATACTTAACACAACACCCCTAACACTACATCACTATACACACTACTCATACTTAACACAACACCCTCTAACACTGCATCACTATAAACACTACTCATACTTAACACAACTACTTTAAACACTACTCATACCTAACACAACACCCCCTAACACTACATCACTATAAACACTACTCATACTTGACAACACTCCCTAACACTGCATCACTATACACACACTACTCATACTTGACAACACCCCTAACACTATTACTATAAACACTACTCATACTTAACACAACACCCTCTAACACTACATCACTATAAACACTACTCATACTTAACACAACACCCCCTAACACTACATCACTATACACACTACTCACACTTAACACAACACCCCCTAACACTACATCACTATACACACTACTCATACTTAACACAACTACTTTAAACACTACTCATACCTAACACAACACCCCCTAACACTACATCACTATAAACATTACTCATACTTGACAACACCCCCTAACACTGCATCACTATACACACTACTCACACTTAACACAACACCCCCTAACACTACATCACTATACACACTACTCATACTTAACACAACTACTTTAAACACTACTCATACCTAACACAACACCCCCTAACACTACATCACTATAAACATTACTCATACTTAACACAACACCCCTAACACTACATCACTATACACACTACTCATACTTAACACAACACCCCCTAACACTACATCACTATACACACTACTCATACTTCACACAACACCCCCTAACACTACATCACTATACACACTACTCATACTTAACACAACACCCCTAACACTACATCACTATAAACACTACTCATACTTAACACAACACCCCTAACACTACATCACTATACACACTACTCATACGTAACACAACACCCCCTAACACTACATCACTATACACACTACTCATACTTAACACAACACCCCTAACACTACATCACTATACACACTACTCATACTTAACACAACACCCCTAACACTACATCACTATACACACTACTCATACTTAACACAACACCCTCTAACACTGCATCACTATAAACACTACTCATACTTAACACAACTACTTTAAACACTACTCATACCTAACACAACACCCCCTAACACTACATCACTATAAACACTACTCATACTTGACAACACTCCCTAACACTGCATCACTATACACACACTACTCATACTTGACAACACCCCTAACACTATTACTATAAACACCACTCATACTTAACACAACACCCCCCAACACTACATCACTATACACACTACTCACACTTAACACAACACCCCCTAACACTACATCACTATACACACTACTCATACTTAACACAACTACTTTAAACACTACTCATACCTAACACAACACCCCCTAACACTACATCACTATAAACATTACTCATACTTGACAACACCCCCTAACACTGCATCACTAAACACACTACTCATACGTAACACAACACCCCCTAACACTACATCACTATACACACTACTCATACTTAACACAACACCCCTAACACTACATCACTATACACACTACTCATACTTAACAGAACACCCCTAACACTACATCACTATACACACTACTCATACTTAACACAACACCCTCTAACACTGCATCACTATAAACACTACTCATAGTTAACACAACTACTGTAAACACTACTCATACTTAACACAACACCCTCTAACACTACATCACTATAAACACTACTCATACTTAACACAACACCCCCTAACACTACATCACTATACACACTACTCACACTTAACACAACACCCCCTAACACTACATCACTATACACACTACTCATACTTAACACAACTACTTTAAACACTACTCATACCTAACACAACACCCCCTAACACTACATCACTATAAACATTACTCATACTTGACAACACCCCCTAACACTGCATCACTATACACACTACTCATACTTGACAACACCCCTAACACTATTACTATAAACACTACTCATACTTAAGACAACACCCCTAACACTATTACTATAAACACTACTCATACTTAAGACAACACCCCTAACACTATTACTATAAACACTACTCATACATAACACAACACCCCCTAACACTATTACTTTAAACACTACTCATACCTAACACAACACCCTCTAACACTACATCACTATAAACACTACTCATACTTAACACCACACCCCCTAACACTACATCACTATAAACACTACTCATACTTAACACCACACCCCCTTACACTACATCACTATAAACACTACTCATACTTAACACAAAATACAATGTAAATACTAAACCCTGTAAATACTAACACAGTAAATACTAAACCCTGTAAATACTAAACACTATAAATACCTACACTATATACTAAACACTGTACATATTAAACACTGTAAATACCAACATTAAATACCAAACAGTGTCAATACTAAACACTGTAAATACTAAACACTGTAAATACCAACACTAAATACCAAACACTCTAAATACCAACACTGTAAATACTAAGCACTGTATATATTAAACACTGTAAATACCAACATTAAATACCAAACAGTGTCAATACTAAACACTGTATATATTAAACACTGTAAATACTAAACACTGTAAATACCAACACTAAATACCAAACACTCTAAATACCAACACTGTAAATACTAAACACTGTAAATACCAACACTGTAAATACCAAACACTGTAAATACCAACACTGTAAATACCAAACACTGTAAATACTAACCACTGTAAATACTAACCACTGTAAATACCAACACTGTAAATACCAAACACTGTAAATACTAAACACTGTAAATACCTACACTATATACTAAACACTGTATATATTAAACACTGTAAATACTAAACACTGTAAATACCAACACTAAATACCAAACAGTGTCAATACTAAACACTGTATATATTAAACACTGTAAATACTAAACACTGTAAATACCAACACTAAATACCAAACACTGTAAATACCAAACACTGTAAATACCAAACACTGTAAATACCAACACTGTAAATATCAAACACTGTAAATATTAAACACTGTAAATACCAACACTGTAAATATCAACACTGTAAATACTAACCACTGTAAATACCAACACTGTAAATACCAACACTGTAAGTACCAACACTGTAAATATCAAACACTGTAAATATTAAACACTGTAAATACCAACACTGTAAATATCAACACTGTAAATACTAAACACTGTAAATACCAACACTGTAAATACTAACACTGTAAATACTAACACTGTAAATACCAAACACTGTAAATACCAAACACTGTAAATACCAACACTGTAAATACCAACACTGTAAATACCAAACACTGTAAATACCAAACACTGTAAATACCAACACTGTAAATACTAACCACTGTAAATACTAAACACTGTAAATACCAACACTGTAAATACCAACACTGTAAATACCAAACACTGTAAATACCAACACTGTAAATACCAACACTGTAAATACTAACCACTGTAAATACTAAACACTGTAAATACCAACACTGTAAATACCAAACACTGTAAATACCAACACTGTAAATACCAACACTGTAAATACCAAACACTGTAAATACCAACACTGTAAATGCCAACACTGTAAATACCAACACTGTAAATACTAACCACTGTAAATACTAAACACTGTAAATACCAACACTGTAAATACCAACACTGTAAATACCAAACACTGTAAATACCAAACACTGTAAATACCAACACTGTAAATACTAACCACTGTAAATACTAAACACTGTAAATACCAACACTGTAAATACAAACACTGTAAATACCAACACTGTAAATACCAACACTGTAAATACCAAACACTGTAAATACCAAACACTGTAAATACCAACACTGTAAATACCAAACACTGTAAATACCAACACTGTAAATACCAACACTGTAAATACCAAACACTGTAAATACCAAACACTGTAAATACCAACACTGTAAATACTAACCACTGTAAATACCAACACTGTAAATACTAACCACTGTAAATACTAAACACTGTAAATACCAAACACTGTAAATACCAACACTGTAAATACCAACACTGTAAATACCAAACACTGTAAATACCAACACTGTAAATACCAAACACTGTAAATACCAACACTGACTCCACATGTGCTGAGACGGTAGTGGCCTTATTTTTATTTCTCATCTGTTTTCCGGCATGTCCCGCCTCCGTGCGCTGGGATTGGCTGGTCGCTCGTATTCACATACGTTGTGCCTATTGGCGGAATTTTTGCGGGCACGACCGACTAGCCAATCCCAGAGTAGGTGGTGTCGCGCAACTAGCCAATCTAAATCGGGGGAGGCGGGATCTGCCGGAAAACCGGTGTAAAAAAAAGGACTTGTATATAAAACCGCGTTCACGCTGCAGTTTCCTGAATTAATAGAAATAAATTAATTAAAAACAGAACAGAGTCCAAACAAACACTCCAAACCAAACTCATCACCTGCTGCTCCTCCGGGTCCTAACACTGACCCTAACGCAGACTGACGTGACACACATGGATTTATAATATATCCACACATTTCATCAGAAAATATGAGGAAATGTGAAGATCAGCGTCGCTGCTGGAGGTTCTGTGGAGGTTCTGTGGAGGTTCTGTGGAGGTTCTGTGGAGGCAGCTCGGTGAGCTGAGGAGGAAACGAAGGCAGGATGAGGGGCGTCTCTGCTTTTAGCAAACGAGCTAATCAATTAGCCTGTGTGGTGATGATGTTGGGGTTAAACACAAAAAGCACGAAACCTGTGAAGATATTGTTCGATTTTATTGACGAATTAAGCCCTAATCGGTCGAATAAGGCGCAGAAATCCCTCCGGAGCGGATTAGAGGCGGAAGGAGGCGATAATCTCCGCAGAAGCTCCATAAACGCGCTTGTAGCTCACCTGAGAGAGAACGCCATAACCGGCCACACAGACTCGCGCACACAGATCTGAGGGGGAAATGGAGGAGCAGCCGCAGCAGCGCGGGCCGCTCTCATCGCCCTGCCCGCTGGAGAGAGCAGCTGAGCGGGCAGCGAGGCTGAAGGCGGCGGAGCGAGAGCTCCAGCAGCGGCGCGCTGCTCTGGCCGACCCCGCCTCCCTGCGCCTCAGTCCGGCTGCAGCCTGTACTCACCCTCGCCGGCCAGTGCGGGTAACCCTTCATTTTTGCGAAGACCAGATCTCCTGCCTTGTAGTCGCGGGGCCGAGGACGAGCCATGGCGCTGCGCACGATTCGGTTCTAAGGTCGGATTTCACACAATCGCAGCACCGCTGGCAGCGCTGGACCATCAATGTTTTGATTAGCAGCACCGCAGTTAATGAGGAAATAAATAATTAAATAAAAACAAACAGAGCGCGCGCGGGAGAGAGAAAAGGCCCGGAAAACACTTCTTCCCTCCTCTCTCTCTCGCTCGCTGTATCTCTCTCTCTCTGTATCTCTCTCTCTCTCTCTCTCTCTCTCTTTCTCTCTCTGTATCTCTCTCTCTCTCTGTATCTCTCGCTCTTTTTTCTCTCTCTGTATCTCTCTCTCTTTTTTCTCTCTCTCTCTCTCTCTCTTTCTCTAAAACAACACAGCTCAGATTCAGGACATAAACATCCACCATTTCAAACTGTTTTCTTTTCTTTTCTTTATGAATGATTTTCTTTTGCTGTCTGTCCTTCAATCAGAGAACACATTAAACTGATTGTCTTTTATTTCTTTTTTTTTGTTTTACTTCTAAACTGTCATGTTGTTCCTCAGCAGCTCTGACTGACCGTACTGAGCTCAATAAACACAAACACACTCACAGCAACTTAATTCAATTAACCAATCAGGTTAGAGCACTGACTACAAAACAGAGCACAAACCCTATATTAACCCCTCCCCTTTTCAGATTATCACTGTATCTGTTTGATTTTATTCTGCACGACTTTTAACAAGAAGACCAAACTGAGTAGAGACCCCTCACATAGAGCCGCGTCACACTAACCCAGAGAGCAGCTCGGATCGGTTGGCAGCTCATGACCCTCGGACCACCCAGATGAGGGTCCTGCGTGCAAGATGTAACTGGTTTAAGAGAATAAACAAACAAACTACTGGAGAGAAATAATAACTAGCCTGATAAAAGATTCAGACTGAAAAGATTTTCAAACTGAAAATAATTTTCAGAAAAACTGAATAAATAAACGGTGGAGAAAATAAATCACACTGTAAGTACAAAAAAATAACAAATGGGTTTATTTGGGCTTGTAGGGGTTTTTTTTATGAGTAGTGATACATGAACCCCAGTTACAATTTCATTTACGGCCTTTAGCAGACGCTCTTATCCAGAGCAACATATATACGTGCTAAGTGTTCAGTCAGAGTATGAATCTCTACCTACTACAAACAGGTTTAAGTCCAAACTACTCTTAAACTCAAACACTGCTATAAACACAGGGCCAGTGCTGATACCTAGAAACAAGACAATACAATACCTAGCAAGACTGGAACACCTACACCTACAGAACACCTACACCTACAGAACACCTACACCTACAGAACGCATACACCTACAGAACACCTACAGAACACCTACACCTACAGAACACCTACAGAACACCTACACCTACAGAACGCCTACACCTACAGAACACCTACAGAACACCTACACCTACAGAACACCTACACCTACAGAACACCTACAGAACACCTACACCTACAGAACGCCTACACCTACAGAACACCTACAGAACGCCTACACCTACAGAACACCTACAGAACACCTACACCTACAGAACACCTACACCTACAAAACACCTACACCTACAGAACACCTACACCTACAGAACGCCTACACCTACAGAACACCTACACCTACAGAACACCTACACCTACAGAACGCCTACAGAGAAGAGAATAAATACAAGACTACATACAGTACAAGTGCAGTACTTAGCCAGAGCTCCTAGAAGATAAAGTGTAATTACAGTTTATACCAGTACTTCAGTAGATCAGTGTTTATAAGTGCTTAACAAAGAGACGGTGGTCTTCGGTCTGCGTTTGAAGACCGTGAGAGAGTTCGCTGTTCGGACAGCCAGTGGAAGTTCGTTCCACCATCTGGGCTCCAGGACAGTGAAGCGTCTTGTTGCGTGTCTTCCATGAGTCTTGAGTGATGGCGGGTCAAGCCGAGCAGTACTTGAAGCGCGAAGGGCTCGAGGTGCGGTTCGACTTTTGAGCATTGCTGTAAGGTCAGGAGGAGCTGGTCTACTCTTAGCTTTGTAGGCAAGCTATAACCAGTTAGGTTATGACTTTGGGTCCTGGTTGGGTCAGATTGTTCCCCTGTTAGTCTACAGTTTGTGGACCCCAGTTAGGCTAAGGCTGGAGGCACAGTTAGGTTACAGGTGTGAACCCAAGGTGGGCCACTACTGTGAGGGCATCCTTTGTGTCACTTTCATAGGACCCATTTAGGCTACATTTGTGGTCCCAGTGAGTTAGTTATTTTTATTTTTACTGTGGGGCCACACACACACATGATTGTCTTACTATATTAGTGAGATCATCCAAAGGTTTCTATTGATATTTGTTTTACAAATATCACCTAAACACCTAAACCTAACTCTAACCTTAACCTCAGTACCTTATATAATACTACACCTACACCTAAACCTAACCTTAACCTCAGTACCTTATATAATACTACACCTACACCTAAACCTAACCTTAACCTCAGTACCTTATATAATACTACACCTACACCTAAATCTAACCTTAACCTCAGTACCTTATATAATACTACACCTACACCTAACCTTAACCTCAGTACCTTATATAATACTACACCTACACCTAACCTTAACCTCAGTACCTTATATAATACTACACCTACACCTAACCTTAACCTCAGTACCTTATATAATACTACACCTACACCTACACCTAACCTTAACCTCAGTACCTTATATAATACTACACCTACACCTAAATCTAACCTTAACCTCAGTACCTTATATAATACTACACCTACACCTAACCTTAACCTCAGTACCTTATATAATACTACACCTACACCTAACCTTAACCTCAGTACCTTATATAATACTACACCTAAATCTAACCTTAACCTCAGTACCTTATATAATACTACACCTACACCTAACCTTAACCTCAGTACCTTATATAATACTACATCTACACCTAACCTTAACCTCAGTACCTTTTATAATACTACACCTACACCTAACCTTAACCTCAGTACCTTATATAATACTACACCTACACCTAACCCTAACCTTAACCTCAGTGCCTTATATAATACTACACCTACACCTAACCCTAACCTTAACCTCGGTACCTTATATAATACTACACCTAAACCTAAACCTAACCTTAACCTCAGTACCTTAAATAATACTACACCTAAACTTAACCTTAACCTCAGTACCTTATATAATACTACACCTTTACCTAAACCTAACCTTAACCTTAGTAATTTATATAATACTATACCTAAACCTAACCCTAACCTTAACCTCAGTACCTTATATAATACTACACCTACACCTAAATCTAACCTTAACCTCAGTACCTTATATAATACTACACCTAAACCTAACTCTAACCTTAACCTCAGTACCTTATATAATACTACACCTACACCTAAATCTAACCTTAACCTTAACCTCAGTACCTTATATAATACTATACCTACACCTAAACCTAACCCTAACCTTAACCTCAGTACCTTGTATAATACTACACCTACACCTAAATCTAACCTTAACCTCAGTACCTTATATAATACCACACCTACACCTAAACCTAAACCTAACCTCAGTACCGTATATAATACTAAACCTAAACCTAACCTTAACCTCAGTACCTTATATAATACTACACCTACACCTAGACCTAACCTTAATCTCAGTACCTTATATAATACTACACCTACACCTAACCCTAACTTTAACCTCAGTAACGTATATAATACTACACCTACACCTAAACCTAACCTTAATCTCAGTACCTTATATAATACTAGACCTAAACCTAACCCTACCCTTAACTTCAGCACCTTATATAATACTACACCTACACCTAACCTTAACCTTAACCTCAGTACCTTATATAATACTACAACTAAACCTAAACCTAACCCTAACCTTAACCTCAGTACCTTATATAATACTACACCTAAACCTAACCTTAACCTCAGTACGTTATATAATACAACACCTAAACCTAACCTTAACCTCAGTACCTTAAAAAATACTACACCCACTCCTAAACCTAACCTTAACCCCAGTAACTTATATAATACTACTCCCACACCTAAACCTAACTTTAACCTCAGTACCTTACATAATACTACACCTAAACCTAACTTTAAACTAAGTACCTTATATAAAACTACACCTAGACCTAACCCTAACCTTAACGTTAGTACCTTATATAATACTATACCTACACCTAAACCTAACCCTAACTCTAACCTTAACCTCAGTACCTGATATAATACCACCGCTACACCTAAATCTAACCTTAACCTTAACCTCAGTACCTGTTATAATACTACACCTACACCTAAACCTAACCTCAGTGCCTTATATAATACCACACCTACACCTAAACCTAAACCTAATCTCAGTATCTTATATAATACTACACCTAAATCTAACCTTAACCTCAGTACCTTATATAATACTACACCTACACCTAAACCTAACCTCAGTAGCTTATATAATACTAACCCTACACCTAAACCTAACCTTAACCTCAGTATCTTATATAAAACTACACCTAAACCTAACTTTAACCTCAGTACCTTATATAATACTACACCTAAACCTAACCCTAACCTTAACCTCAGTACCTTATATAATACTACACCTACACCTAAACCTAACCTTAACCTCAGTACCTTATATAATACTACATCAACACCTAAGCCTAACCTTAACCTCAGTACCTTATATGATACTACACCTGAACTTAATCTTAATCTCAGTCCCTTATATAATACAACAGCTGCACCTAAACCTAATCTTAACCTCAGTACCGTATATAATACTACATCTAAACCTAATCTTAATCTCAATACCTTACATAATACTACACCTAAACCTAATCTTAACCTCAGTACCTTATATAATACTACAACTACACCTAAACCTAACCTTAACCTCAGTACCTTATATAATAATACAACTACACCTAAACCTGACCCTAACCTCAGTACCTTATATAATACTACACCTACACCTAACACTAACTTAACCTCAGTACCTTATATAATACTACAACTACACCTAAACCTAACCTTAACCTCAGTACCTTATATAGTACTACACCTACACCTAAACCTAACCTTAACCTCAGTATCTTAAATAATGCTACACGTATACCTAACCCTAACCTTAACCTCAGTACCTTATATAATACTACACCTACACCTAACCCTAACCTTAACCTCAGTATCTTATATAATAGTACACCTACACCTAAACCTAACCTTAACCTCAGTACCTTAAATAATGCTACACGTATACCTAACCCTAACTTTAACCTCAGTACCTTATATAGTACTACACCTACACCTAACCCTAACCTTAACCTTAACGTCGGTACCTTATATAATACTACACCTACACCTAAACCTAACCTTAACCTCAGTACCTTACATAATACTACACCTAAACCTAACCTTAACCTCAGTACCTTATATAATACTACAACTAAACCTAACCTTAACCTTAACATCGGTACCTTATATAATACTACACCTACACCTAAATCTAACCTTAACCTCAGTACCTTAAATAACACTACACCTAAACTTAACCTTAACCTCAGTACCTTATATAATACTACACCTACACCTAAACCTAACCTTAACCTCAGTACCTTACATAATACTACACCTAAACTTAACCTTAACCTCAGTACCTTATATAATAATACACCTAAACCTAAACCTAACCTTAACCTTAGTAATTTATATAATACTATACTTAAAGCTAACCCTAACCTTAACCTCAGTACCTTATATAATACTACACCTACACCTAAATCTAAACTTAACCTCAGTACCTTATATAATACTACACCTACACCTAAATCTAACCTTAACCTCAGTACCTTATATAATACTACACCTGCACCTAAACCTAACCCTAACCTTAACCTTAGTACCTTATATAATACTATACCTACACCTAACCCTAACCCTAACCTTAACCTCAGTACCTTGTATAATACTACACTTACACCTAAATCTAACCTTAACCTCAGTACCTTATATAATACCACACCTACGCCTAAACCTAACCTAAGTACCTTATATAATACTAAACCTACACCTAACCCTAACTTTATCCTCAGTAACGTATATAATACTACACCTACACCTAAACCTAACCTTAATTTCAGTACCTTATATAATACTAGACCTAAACCTAACCCTACCCTTAACTTCAGCACCTTATATAATACTACACCTACACCTAAACCTAACCTTAATCTCAGTACCTTGTATAATACTACACCTATACCTAACCTTAACCTTAACCTCAGTACCTTATATAATACTACAACTACACCTAAACCTAACCCTAACCTTAACCTCAGTACCTTATATAATACTACACCTAAATCTAACCTTAACCTCAGTACGTTATATAATACCACACCTAAACCTAACCTTAACCTCAGTACCTTAAAAAATACTACACCCACACCTAAACCTAACCTTAACCCCAGTAACTTATATAATACTACTCCCACACCTAAACCTAACTTTAATCCCAGTACCTTACATAATACTACACCTAAACCTAACTTTAAACTAAGTACCTTATTTAATACTACACCTAGACCTAACCCTAACCTTAACGTTAGTACCTTATATAATACTATACCTACACCTAAACCTAACCCTAAGTCTAACCTTAACCCCAGTACCTTATATAATACCACCGCTACACCTAAATCTTACCTTAACCTTAACCTCAGTACCTGTTATAATACTACACCTACACCTAAACCTAAACCTAACCTCAGTACCTTATATAATACCACACCTACACCTAAACCTAAACCTAATCTCAGTACCTTATATAAAACTACACCTAAACCTAATCTTAATCTCAATACCTTATATAATACTACACCTAAACCTAATCTTAATCTCAATACCTTATATAAAACTACACCTAAACCTAATCTTAATCTCAGTACCTTATATAATACTACACCTAAACCTAATCTTAATCTCAGTACCTTATATAAAACTACACCTAAACCTAATCTTAATCTCAATACCTTATATAATACTACACCTAAACCTAATCTTAATCTCAGTACCTTATATAAAACTACACCTAAACCTAATCTTAATCTCAATACCTTGTATAATACTACACCTAAACCTAATCTTAATCTCAGTACCCCAAAGACTAATTTTCTGCTGTATTTGATTTTTTTATTTGATGTTTGGAGAAAATGACCTGTCCTAAAGTGGGGACCAGAAAAAATTTACCATAAACATCAGACTGTACTAGACTAGTGATGTCCTCACAACTATTCCTCTACAAGAACACATACACACACACACACACACACACACACACACACAAACACTCACACACATACTATACACACACAGATACACACACCAACACACACACACACACTCCACACATACACATACACACACCAACACACACACACACATATACACACAACGACACACACACCGACACACACACAACACACATACACACACCAACACACACACACACACACATACACACACACATACACATACACATACACATACACACACACACTAACCCTAACCCTAACCTACACCTAACCCTAACCTTAACCTCAGTACCTTATATAATACTACACCTACACCTACACCTTACCTTAACCTCAGTACCTTATATAATACTACACCTACACCTAACCTTAACCTCAGTACCTTATATAATACTACACCTACACCTAAACCTAACCCTAACCTTAACCTCAGTGCCTTATATAATACTACACATACACGTAACCTCAACCTCAGTACCTTATATAATACTACACCTACACCTAACCCTAACCTTAACCTCAGTGCCTTATATAATACTACACATACACCTAACCTTAACCTCAGTACCTTATATAATACTACACCTACACCTAACCCTAACCTTAACCTCAGTACCTTATATAATATTGTACCTACACCTAAACCTAACCTTAACCTCAGTACTATATGTAGTTATATAAGGTGCTGAAGTTAAGGGTAGGGTTAGGTGTAGGTGAAAGTATTATATAAGGTACTGAGGTTAAGGTTAAGGTTAGGTTTAAGTCTAGAATTATATAAGGTACTGAGATTAAGGTTAGGTTTAGGTGTAGGTGTAGTATTATATACGTTACTGAGGTTAAAGTTAGGGTTAGGTGTAGGTGTAGTATTATATAAGGCACTTAGATTAAGGTTAGGTTTAGGTGTAGGTGTAGTATTAAATAAGGTACTGAGGTTAAGGTTAGGTGTAGGTGTAGTATTATATAAGGTACTGAGGTTAAGGTTAGGTTTAGGTTTAGTATTATATAAGGTACTGAGAATAGGTTTAGGTTTAGGCATAGGTGTGGTATTATATAAGGTACTGAGGTTAAGGTTAGATTTAGGTGTAGGTGTAGTATTATACAAGGTACTAAGGTTAAGATTAGGGTTAGGTTTAGGTGTAGGTGTAGTATTATATAAGGTACTGACTTTAAAGTTAGGTTTAGGTGTGGGTGTAGTATTATGTAAGGTACTGAGATTAAGGTTAGGTTTAGGTGTAGTATTATGTAAGGTACTGAGGTTAAGGTTAGATTTAGGTGTAGGTGTAGTATTATATAAGGTACCGATGTTAAGGTTAAGGTTAGGTTTAGGTGTAGTATTATATAAGGTACTGAGGTTAAGGTTAGGTTTAGGTGTAGTACTATGTAAGGTACTGAGGTTAAGGCTAGGTTTAGGTGTAGGTGCAGTATTATATAAGGTACTGAGGTTAAAGTTAGGTTTAAGTGTGGGTGTAATATTATTTAAGGTACTGAGGTTAAGGTTAAGGTTAGGTTTAGGTGTAGGTGTGGTATTATATAAGGTACCGACATTAAGGTTAAGGTTAGGGTTAGGTGTAGGTGTAGTATTATATAAGGTACTGAGGTTAAGGTTAAGGTTAGGTATACGTGTAACATTATTTAAGGTACTGAGGTTAAGGTTAGGTTTAGGTGTAGGTGTAGTATTATATAAGATACTGAGTTTAAGGTTAGGGATAGGTGTAGGTGTAGTATTATATAAGGTACTGAGGTTAAGGTTAGGGTTAGGTATACGTGTCGCATTATTTAAGATACTGAGGTTGAGGTTAGGTTTAGGTGTAGGTGTAGTATTATATAAGGTACTGAGGTTAAGGTTAGGTTTAGGTGTAGTTATAGTATTATATAAGGTACTGAGGTTGAGTTAGTGTTAGGTGTAGGTGTAGTATTATATAACGTTCTGAGGTTAGGGTCAGGTTTAGGTGTAGTTGTAGTATTATATAAGGTACTGAGGTTAAGGTTAGATTAAGGTGTAGGTGTAGTATTATATAAGGTACTGAGGTTAAGGTTAGGTTTAGGTGTAGTTGTAGTATTATATGAGGTACTAAACCCTAACACCTAAACCTAACCCTAACCTTACCCTCAGTACCTTGTATAATACTACACCTACACCTAAATCTAACCTTAACCTCAGTACCTTATATAATACCACACCTACGCCTAAACCTAACCTCAGTACCTTATATAATACTAAACCTAAACCTAACCCTAAGCTCAGTACCTTATATAATACTAAACCTACACCTAACCCTAACTTTAACCTCAGTAACGTATATAATACTACACCTACACCTAAACCTAACCTTAATCTCAGCACCTTATATAATACTACACCTAAACCTAAACCTTAACCTCAGTACGTTATATAATACCACACCTAAACCTAACCTTAAGCTTAGTACCTTAAAAAATACTACACCCACACCTAAACCTAACCTTAACCCCAGTAACTTATATAATACTACTCCCACACCTAAACCTAACTTTAACCCCAGTACCTTACATAATACTACACCTAAACCTAACTTTAAACTAAGTACCTTATTTAATACTACACCTAGACCTAACCCTAACCTTAACGTTAGTACCTTATATAATACTATACCTACACCTAAATCTAACCCTAAGTCTAACCTTAACCCCAGTACCTTATATAATACCACCGCTACACCTAAATCTAACCTTAACCTTAACCTCAGTACCTGTTATAATACTACACCTACACCTAAACCTAAACCTAACCTCAGTACCTTATATAATACCACACCTACACCTAAACCTAATCTCAGTACCTTATATAACACTAAACCTACACCTAAATCTAACCTTAACCTCAGTACCTTATATAATACTACATCTACACGTAACCCTAACCTTATGCTCAGTACCTTATATAGTACTACTCCTGAACTTAATCTTAATCTCAGTCCTTTATATAATACAACACCTACACCTAAATCTAAGCTTAACCTCAGTACCTTATATAATACTACACCTACACCTAAACCTAACCTCAGTAGCTTATATAACACTAAACCTACACCTAAACCTAACCTTAACCTCAGTACCTTATATAATACTACACCTAAACCTAACTTTAACCTCAGTACCTT
>CM038711.1:1748565-1766065 GCA_021613375.1 Megaleporinus macrocephalus | reverse complement strand
CTCTCCAACACACACCTGAACTAATCTAGACCCTCTACAACACACACCTGGACTAACCTAGACCCTCTCCAACACACACCCGGAATAATCTAGACCCTCTCCAACACATCCCTGGCCTAATCTAGACCCTCTACAAAACACACCTGGACTAAACTAGACCCTCTCCAACACACACCCGGAATAATCTAGACCCTTTCCAACACATACCTGGCCTAATCCAGACCCTCTCCAACACATACATGAACTAATCTAGACCCTCTTCAACACACACCTGGACTAATCTAGACCCATTCCAACACAAACCTGGACTTATCTAGACTTTCTCTAACAGACACCTGAACTAATCTAGACCCTCTCCAACACACACCTGGACTAATCTAGACCCTCTCCAACACACACCTGGACTAATCTAGACCCTCTCCAACACACACCTGGACTAACCTAGGCCCTCTCCAACACACACCTGAATTAATCTAGACCCTCTTCATCACACACCTGAACTAACCTAGACCCTCTCCAACACACACTTAAACTAATCTGAACTCTCTCTAACACACACCCGAACTAATCTAGACTCTCTCTAACACTCACCCGAACTAATCTAAACTCTCTTCAACACACACCTGAACGAATCTAGACCCTCTACAACACACACCCGAACTAACCTAGACCCTCTTCAACACACACCTGAACTAATCTAGACCCTCTTCATCACACACCTTGACTAATCTAGATCCTCTCCAACACAAACCTGAACTAATCTAAACCCTCTTCAACTCACTCCTGAACTAATCTAGACCCTCTCCAACACACACCTGAACTAATCTAGACCCTCTACAACACACACCTGGAATAACCTAGACCCTCTCCAACACACACCCGGAATAATCTAGACCCTCTCCAACACACACCTGGACTAACCTAGACTCTCTCCAACACACACCCGGAATAATCTAGACCCTCTCCAACACATACCTGGCCTAATCTAGACCCTCCCCAACACATACATGAACTAATCTAGACCCTCTCCAACACACACCTGAACTAATCTAGATCCTCTCCAACACACACCTGGACTAATCTAGACCCTCTCCAACACACACCTGGACTAACCTAGACCCTCTCCAACACATATCTGTCCTAATCTAGACCCTCTCCAACACACACCTGAATTAATCTAGACCCTCTTCATCAGACACCTGAACTAACCTAGACCCTCTCCAACACACACTTAAACTAATCTGAACTCTCTCTAACACACACCTGAACTAATCTAGACTCTCTCTAACACTCACCCGTACTAATCTAAACTCTCTTCAACACACACCTGAACGAATCTATACCCTCTCCAACACACACCCGAACTAATCTAGACCATCTACAACACACACCTGAATGAATCTAGACCCTCTTAATCTAAACACTCTTCAGCACACACTTGGATTAATCTAGACACTCTTCAGCACACACCTAGACTAATCTAGACCCTCTCTAACACACACCTGGACTAATCTAGACCCTCTCATACACACCTGAACTAATCTAGATCCTCTTCAACACAAACCTGAGCTAATCTAGACCCTCTCCAAAACACACCTGCATTAATCTAGACCCTCTCCAACACATACATAAACTAATCTGAACTCTCTGTAACACACACCTGAACTAATCTAGACTCTCTGTAACACACACCTGAACGAATCTAAACCCTCTTCAACACACACCTGAACTAATATAGACCATCTCCAACACACGCCTGAACTAAACTAGACCCTCTTCAACAGAATAGGACTAATCTAGACCCTCTCCAACACATACTTAAACTAATCTGAACTCTCTCTAACACACACCTGAACTAATCTAGACTCTCTCTAACACACCCCTGAACTAATCTAAACCCTCTCCAACACACACCTGAACTAATCTAGACCCTCTCCAACACACATCTGAACTAATCTAGCCCATCTCCAACACACACCTGAACTAATCTAAAGCCTCTTCAACACACCCCTGGACTAATCTAGACCCTCTCCAACACACACCTGGACTAATCTATACCCTCTCCAGCACACACCTGAACTAATCTAGACCCTCCACAACACACACCTGGACTAACCTAGACCCTCTCCAACACACACCCGGAATAATCTAGACCCTCTCCAACACATACCTGGCCTAATCTAGACCCTCTCCAACACACACCTGAACTAATCTAAACCCTCTTCAACACACACCTGGACTAATCTAGACCCATTCCAACACAAACCTGGACTTCTCTAGACTCTCCCTAACAGACACCTGAACTAATCTAGACCCTCTCCAACACACACCTGGACTAATCTAGACCCTCTCCAACACACACCTTGACTAAACTAGACCCTCTGCAACACATACCTGGCCTAATCTAGACCCTCTCCAAAACACACCTGAATTAATCTAGACCCTCTTCAACACACACCTGAACTAATCTAGACCCTCTCCAACACACACTTAAACTAATCTGAACTCTCTCTAACACACACCTGAACTAATCTAAACCCTCTTCAACACACACCTGGATTAATCTAGACACTCTTCAGCACACACCTAGACTAATCTAGATCCTCTCTAACACACACCTGGACTAATCTAGACCCTCTCCAACACACACCTGACGTAATCTAGACCCTCTCCAAAACACACCTGCATTAATCTAGACCCTCTTCAACACACACTTGGACTAACCTAGACCCTCTCCAACACATACTTAAACTAATCTGAACTCTCTGTAACACACACCTGAACTAATCTAGACTCTCTCTAACACACACCTGAACTAATCTAAACCCTCTCCAACACAAACCCGATCTAGACCCTCTCCAACACACACCTGAATTAATCTAGACCCTCTCCAACACACACTTCAACTAATCCGAACTCTCTCTAACACACACCTGAACTAATCTACTCTCTCTAACACTCACCTAAACTAATGTAGACCCTCTACAACACACACCTGGACTAGTTTAGACCCTCTCCAACACACACCCGGAATAATCTAGACCCTCTCCAACACATACCTGGCCTAATCTAGACCCTCTCCAACACACACCTGAACTAATCTAGACCCTCTTCAACACACACCTGGACTAATCTAGACGCGTTCCAACACAAACCTGGACTTATCTAGACTCTCTCTAACAGACACCTGAACTATTCTAGACCCTCTTCAACACACACCTGGACTAATCTAGACGCGTTCCAACACAAACCTGGACTTATCTAGACTCTCTCTAACAGACACCTGAACTATTCTAGACCCTCTCCAACACACACCTGAACTAATCTAGACCCTCTCCAACACACACCTGGACCAATGTAGACCCTCTCCAACACACACCTGGACTAACCTAGACCCTCTCCAACACATACCTGGTCTAATCTAGACCCTCTCCAACACACACCTGAATTAATCTAGACCCTCTTCCACACACACCTGAACTAACCTAGACCCTCTCCAACACACACTTAAACTAATCTGAACTCTCTCTAACACTCACCCGAACTAATCTAAACTCTCTTCAACACACACCTGAACTAATCTAGACCCTCTCGAACACACACCCGAACTAATCTAGACCCTCTCCAACACACACCTGAACGAATCTAGACCCTCTTCAACACAAATCTGGACTAATCTAGACCCTCTTCAACACACACCTGGACTAACCTAGAACCTTTCCAACACACACCCGGAATAATCTAGACCCTCTCCAACACATACCTGGCCTAATCTAGACCATCTCCAACACACACCTGAACTAATCTAGACCCTCTCCAACACACACCTGAATTAATCTAGACCCTCTTCAACAGACACCTGAACTAATCTAGACCCTCTCCAACACACACTTAAACTAATCTGAACTCTCTCTAACACACACCTGAACTAATCTAAACACTCTTCAACACACACCTGGATTAATCTAGACACTCTTCAGCACACACCTAGACTAATCTAGACCCTCTCTAACACACACCTGGACTAATCTAGACCCTCTCCAACACACACCTGAGCTAATCTAGACCCTCTCCAAAACACACCTGCATTAATCTAGACCCTCTTCAACACACACTTGGACTAACCTAGACCCTCTCCAACACATACTTAAACTAATCTGAACTCTCTGTAACACACACCTGAACTAATCTAGACTCTCTCTAACACACACCTGAACGAATCTAAACCCTCTTCAACACACACCTGAAGTAATATAGACCATCTCCAACACACGCCTGAACTAATCTAGACCCTCTTCAACACAATAGGACTAATCTAGACCCTCTCCAACACATACTTAAACTAATCTAAACTCTCTCTAACACACACCTGAACTAATCTAGACTCTCTCTAACACACACCTGAACTAATCAAGACCCTCTCCAACACAAACCCGATCTAGACCCTCTCCAACACACACCTGAATTAATCTAGACCCTCTTCAACACACCTGAACTAATCTACTCTCTCTAACACTCACCTAAACTAATGTAGACCCTCTTCAACACACACCTGGACTAATCTACACACTCTTCAACAAACACTTGGACTAATCTAGACCCTCTCCAACACACACCTGGACTAATCTAGACCCTCTTCAACACACACCTGGACTAACCTAGAACATTTCCAACACACACCCAAAATAATCTAGACCCTCTCCAACACATACCTGGCCTAATCTAGACCCTCTCCAACACACACCTGAACTAATCTAGACCCTCTCCAACACACACCTGGACTAATCTAGACCCATTCCAACACAAACCTGGACTTATCTAGACTCTCCCTAACAGACACCTGAACTAATCTAGACCCTCTCCAACACACACCTGGACTAATCTAGACCCTCTCCAACACACACCTTGACTAATCTAGACCCTCTGCAACACATACCTGGCCTAATCTAGACCCTCTCCAACACACACCTGAATTAATCTAGACCCTCTTCAACAGACACCTGAACTAATCTAGACCCTCTCCAACACACACTTAAACTAATCTGAACTCTCTCTAACACACACCTGAACTAATCTAAACCCTCTTCAACACACACCTGGATTAATCTAGACACTCTTCAGCACACACCTAGACTAATCTAGACCCTATTCAACACACACTTGGACTAACCTAGACCCTCTCCAACACATACTTAAACTAATCTGAACTCTCTGTAACACGCACCTGAACTAATCTAGACTCTCTCTAACACACACCTGAACTAATCTAAACCCTCTTCAACACACACCTGAAGTAATATAGACCATCTCCAACACACGCCTGAACTAATCTAGACCCTCTTCAACACAATAGGACTAATCTAGACCCTCTCCAACACATACTTAAACTAATCTAAACTCTCTCTAACACACACCTGAACTAATCTAGACTCTCTCTAACACACACCTGAACTAATCAAGACCCTCTCCAACACAAACCCGATCTAGACCCTCTCCAACACACACCTGAATTAATCTAGACCCTCTTCAACACACCTGAACTAATCTACTCTCTCTAACACTCACCTAAACTAATGTAGACCCTCTTCAACACACACCTGGACTAATCTACACACTCTTCAACAAACACTTGGACTAATCTAGACCCTCTCCAACACACACCTGGACTAATCTAGACCCTATTCAACACACACCTGGACTAACCTAGAACCTTTCCAACACACACCCAAAATAATCTAGACCCTCTCCAACACATACCTGGCCTAATCTAGACCCTCTCCAACACACACCTGAACTAATCTAGACCCTCTCCAACACACACCTGGACTAATCTAGACCCATTCCAACACAAACCTGGACTTATCTAGACTCTCCCTAACAGACACCTGAACTAATCTAGACCCTCTCCAACACACATCTGGACTAATCTAGACCCTCTCCAACACACACCTTGACTAACTTAGACCCTCTGCAACACATACCTGGCCTAATCTAGACCCTCTCCAACACACACCTGAATTAATCTAGACCCTCTTCAACACACACCTGAACTAATCTAGACCCTCTCCAACACACACTTAAACTAATCTGAACTCTTCTAACATACACCTGAACTAATCTAAACCCTCTTCAACACACACCTGGATTAATTTAGACACTCTTCAGCACACACCTAGACTAATCTAGACCCTCTCTAACACACACCTGGACTAATCTAGACCCTCTCCAACACACACCTGAGCTAATCTAGACCCTCTCCAAAACACACCTGCATTAATCTAGACCCTCTTCAACACACACTTAGACTAACCTAGACCCTCTCCAACACATACTTAAACTAATCTGAACTCTCTGTAACACACACCTGAACTAATCTAGACTCTCTCTAACACACACCTGAACTAATCTAAACCCTCTTCAACACACACCTGAAGTAATATAGACCATCTCCAACACACGCCTGAACTAATCTAGACCCTCTTCAACACAATAGGACTAATTTAGACCCTCTCCAACACACACTTAAACTAATCTAAACTCTCTCTAACACACACCTGAACTAGTCAAGACCCTCTCCAACACACACCCGATCTAGACCCTCTCCAACACACACATGAATTAATCTAGACCCTCTCCAACACACACTTTAACTAATCCGAACTCTCTCTAACACACACCTGAACTAATGTACTCTCTCTAACACTCACCTAAACTAATGTAGACCCTTATCAACACACACCTGGACTAATCTAGACACTCTTCAACACACACTTGGACTAATCTAGATGCTCTTAAACACACCTGAGGTAATCTAGACCCTCTCCAACACATACTTAAACTAATCTGAACTCTCTCTAAAACACACCCGAACTAATCTAGACTCTCTCTAAAACACACCTGAACTAATCTAAACACTCTCCAACACACACCTGAACTAATCTAGCCCATCTCCAACACACACCTGAACTAATCTAGACCCTCTCCAACACATGCCTGAACTAATCTAAACACTCTTCAGCACACACTTGGATTAATCTAGACACTCTTCAGCACACATCTAGACAAATCTAGACCCTCTCTAACACACACCTGGACTAATCTAGACCCTCTCCAACACACACCTGAACTAATCTAGATCCTCTTCAACACAAACCTGAGCTAATCTAGACCCTCTCCAAAACACACCTGCATTAATCTAGACCCTCTTCAAGACATACTTGGACTAATCTAGACCCTCTCCAACACATACTTAAACTAATCTGAACTCTCTGTAACACACACCTGAACTAATCTAGACTCTCTCTAACACACACCTGAACGAATCTAAACCCTCTTCAACACACACCTGAACTAATATAGACCATCTCCAACACACGCCTGAACTAAACTAGACCCTCTTCAACAGAATAGGACTAATCTAGACCCTCTCCAACACATACTTAAACTAATCTGAACTCTCTCTAACACACACCTGAACTAATCTAGACTCTCTCTAACACACCCCTGAACTAATCTAAACCCTCTCCAACACACACCTGAACTAATCTAGACCCTCTCCAACACACATCTGAACTAATCTAGCCCATCTCCAACACACACCTGAACTAATCTAAAGCCTCTTCAACACACCCCTGGACTAATCTAGACCCTCTCCAACACACACCTGGACTAATCTAGACCCTCTCCAACACACACCTGAACTAATCTAGACCCTCCACAACACACACCTGGACTAACCTAGACCCTCTCCAACACACACCCGGAATAATCTAGACCCTCTCCAACACATACCTGGCCTAATCTACACCCTCTCCAACACACACCTGAACTAATCTAAACCCTCTTCAACACACACCTGGACTAATCTAGACCCATTCCAACACAAACCTGGACTTCTCTAGACTCTCCCTAACAGACACCTGAACTAATCTAGACCCTCTCCAACACACATCTGGACTAATCTAGACCCTCTCCAACACACACCTTGACTAAACTAGACCCTCTGCAACACATACCTGGCCTAAACTAGACCCTCTCCAACACACACCTGAATTAATCTAGACCCTCTACAACACACACCTGGACTAGTTTAGACCCTCTCCAACACACACCCGGAATAATCTAGACCCTCTCCAACACATACCTGGCCTAATCTAGACCCTCTCCAACACACACCTGAACTAATCTAGACCCTCTTCAACACACACCTGGACTAATCTAGACGCGTTCCAACACAAACCTGGACTTATCTAGACTCTCTCTAACAGACACCTGAACTATTCTAGACCCTCTCCAACACACACCTGAACTAATCTAGACCCTCTCCAACACACACCTGGACCAATGTAGACCCTCTCCAACACACACCTGGACTAACCTAGACCCTCTCCAACACATACCTGGTCTAATCTAGACCCTCTCCAACACACACCTGAATTAATCTAGACCCTCTTCCACACACACCTGAACTAACCTAGACCCTCTCCAACACACACTTAAACTAATCTGAACTCTCTCTAACACTCACCCGAACTAATCTAAACTCTCTTCAACACACACCTGAACTAATCTAGACCCTCTCGAACACACACCCGAACTAATCTAGACCCTCTCCAACACACACCTGAACGAATCTAGACCCTCTTCAACACACACCTGGACTAATCTAGACCCTCTACAACACACACCTGGACTAACCTAGAACCTTTCCAACACACACCCGGAATAATCTAGACCCTCTCCAACACATACCTGGCCTAATCTAGACCATCTCCAACACACACCTGAACTAATCTAGACCCTTTTCAACACACACCTGGACTAATCTAGACCCTCTCCAACACACACCTGGACTAATCTAGACCCTCTCCAACACACACCTTGACTAATCTAGACCCTCTGCAACACATACCTGGCCTAATCTAGACCCTCTCCAACACACACCTGAATTAATCTAGACCCTCTTCAACAGACACCTGAACTAATCTAGACCCTCTCCAACACACACTTAAACTAATCTGAACTCTCTCTAACACACACCTGAACTAATCTAAACACTCTTCAACACACACCTGGATTAATCTAGACACTCTTCAGCACACACCTAGACTAATCTAGACCCTCTCTAACACACACCTGGACTAATCTAGACCCTCTCCAACACACACCTGAGCTAATCTAGACCCTCTCCAAAACACACCTGCATTAATCTAGACCCTCTTCAACACACACTTGGACTAACCTAGACCCTCTCCAACACATACTTAAACTAATCTGAACTCTCTGTAACACACACCTGAACTAATCTAGACTCTCTCTAACACACACCTGAACTAATCTAAACCCTCTTCAACACACACCTGAAGTAATATAGACCATCTCCAACACACGCCTGAACTAATCTAGACCCTCTTCAACACAATAGGACTAATCTAGACCCTCTCCAACACATACTTAAACTAATCTAAACTCTCTCTAACACACACCTGAACTAATCTAGACTCTCTCTAACACACACCTGAACTAATCAAGACCCTCTCCAACACAAACCCGATCTAGACCCTCTCCAACACACACCTGAATTAATCTAGACCCTCTTCAACACACCTGAACTAATCTACTCTCTCTAACACTCACCTAAACTAATGTAGACCCTCTTCAACACACACCTGGACTAATCTACACACTCTTCAACAAACACTTGGACTAATCTAGACCCTCTCCAACACACACCTGGACTAATCTAGACCCTCTTCAACACACACCTGGACTAACCTAGAACCTTTCCAACACACACCCAAAATAATCTAGACCCTCTCCAACACATACCTGGCCTAATCTAGACCCTCTCCAACACACACCTGAACTAATCTAGACCCTCTCCAACACACACCTGGACTAATCTAGACCCATTCCAACACAAACCTGGACTTCTCTAGACTCTCACTAACAGACACCTGAACTAATCTAGACCCTCTCCAACACACACCTGGACTAATCTAGACCCTCTCCAACACACACCTTGACTAATCTAGACCCTCTGCAACACATACCTGGCCTAATCTAGACCCTCTCCAACACACACCTGAATTAATCTAGACCCTCTTCAACAGACACCTGAACTAATCTAGACCCTCTCCAACACACACTTAAACTAATCTGAACTCTCTCTAACACACACCTGAACTAATCTAAACACTCTTCAACACACACCTGGATTAATCTAGACACTCTTCAGCACACACCTAGACTAATTTAGACCCTCTCTAACACACACCTGGACTAATCTAGACCCTCTCCAACACACACCTGAGCTAATCTAGACCCTCTCCAAAACACACCTGCATTAATCTAGACCCTCTTCAACACATACTTAAACTAATCTGAACTCTCTGTAACACACACCTGAACTAATCTAGACTCTCTCTAACACACACCTGAACTAATCTAAACCCTCTTCAACACACACCTGAAGTAATATAGACCATCTCCAACACACGCCTGAACTAATCTAGACCCTCTTCAACACAATAGGACTAATCTAGACCCTCTCCAACACATACTTAAACTAATCTAAACTCTCTCTAACACACACCTGAACTAATCTAGACTCTCTCTAACACACACCTGAACTAATCAAGACCCTCTCCAACACAAACCCGATCTAGACCCTCTCCAACACACACCTGAATTAATCTAGACCCTCTTCAACACACCTGAACTAATCTACTCTCTCTAACACTCACCTAAACTAATGTAGACCCTCTTCAACACACACCTGGACTAATCTACACACTCTTCAACAAACACTTGGACTAATCTAGACCCTCTCCAACACACACCTGGACTAATCTAGACCCTCTTCAACACACACCTGGACTAACCTAGAACCTTTCCAACACACACCCAAAATAATCTAGACCCTCTCCAACACATACCTGGCCGAATCTAGACCCTCTCCAACACACACCTGAACTAATCTAGACCCTCTCCAAAACACACCTGGACTAATCTAGACCCATTCCAACACAAACCTGGACTTATCTACACTCTCCCTAACAGACACCTGAACTAATCTAGACCCTCTCCAACACACATCTGGACTAATCTAGACCCTCTCCAACACACACCTTGACTAACTTAGACCCTCTGCAACACATACCTGGCCTAATCTAGACCCTCTCCAACACACACCTGAATTAATCTAGACCCTCTTCAACACACACCTGAACTAATCTAGACCCTCTCCAACACACACTTAAACTAATCTGAACTCTTCTAACATACACCTGAACTAATCTAAACCCTCTTCAACACACACTTGGATTAATTTAGACACTCTTCAGCACACACCTAGACTAATCTAGACCCTCTCTAACACACACCTGGACTAATCTAGACCCTCTCCAACACACACCTGAGCTAATCTAGACCCTCTCCAAAACACACCTGCATTAATCTAGACCCTCTTCAACACACACTTAGACTAACCTAGACCCTCTCCAACACATACTTAAACTAATCTGAACTCTCTGTAACACACACCTGAACTAATCTAGACTCTCTCTAACACACACCTGAACTAATCTAAACCCTCTTCAACACACACCTGAAGTAATATAGACCATCTCCAACACACGCCTGAACTAATCTAGACCCTCTTCAACACAATAGGACTAATTTAGACCCTCTCCAACACACACTTAAACTAATCTAAACTCTCTCTAACACACACCTGAACTAATCTAGACTCTCTCTAACACACACCTGAACTAGTCAAGACCCTCTCCAACACACACCCGATCTAGACCCTCTCCAACACACACATGAATTAATCTAGACCCTCTCCAACACACACTTTAACTAATCCGAACTCTCTCTAACACACACCTGAACTAATCTACTCTCTCTAACACTCACCTAAACTAATGTAGACCCTTATCAACACACACCTGGACTAATCTAGACACTCTTCAACACACACTTGGACTAATCTAGATGCTCTTAAACACACCTGAGGTAATCTAGACCCTCTCCAACACATACTTAAACTAATCTAAACTCTCTCTAACACACACCTGAACTAATCTAGACTCTCTCTAACACACACCTGAACTAATCAAGACCCTCTCCAACACAAACCCGATCTAGACCCTCTCCAACACACACCTGAATTAATCTAGACCCTCTTCAACACACCTGAACTAATCTACTCTCTCTAACACTCACCTAAACTAATGTAGACCCTCTTCAACACACACCTGGACTAATCTACACACTCTTCAACAAACACTTGGACTAATCTAAACCCTCTCCAACACACACCTGAACTTATCAAGACCCTCTCCAACACACACCCGATCTAGACCCTCTTCAACACATACTTGGACTAATCTAGACCCTCTCCAACACACACTTCAACTAATCCGAACTCTCTCTAACACACACCTGAACTAATCTACTCTCTCTAATACTCACCTAAACTAATCTAGACCCTCTTCAACACAATAGGACTAATCTAGACCCTCTCCAACACATACTTAAACTAATCTAAACTCTCTCTAACACACACCTGAACTAATCTAGACTCTCTCTAACACACACCTGAACTAGTCAAGACCCTCTCCAACACACACCCGATCTAGACCCTCTCCAACACACACATGAATTAATCTAGACCCTCTCCAACACACACTTTAACTAATCCGAACTCTCTCTAACACACACCTGAACTAATCTACTCTCTCTAACACTCACCTAAACTAATGTAGACCCTTATCAACACACACCTGGACTAATCTAGACACTCTTCAACACACACTTGGACTAATCTAGATGCTCTTAAACACACCTGAGGTAATCTAGACCCTCTCCAACACATACTTAAACTAATCTAAACTCTCTCTAACACACACCTGAACTAATCTAGACTCTCTCTAACACACACCTGAACTAATCAAGACCCTCTCCAACACAAACCCGATCTAGACCCTCTCCAACACACACCTGAATTAATCTAGACCCTCTTCAACACACCTGAACTAATCTACTCTCTCTAACACTCACCTAAACTAATGTAGACCCTCTTCAACACACACCTGGACTAATCTACACACTCTTCAACAAACACTTGGACTAATCTAAACCCTCTCCAACACACACCTGAACTTATCAAGACCCTCTCCAACACACACCCGATCTAGACCCTCTTCAACACATACTTGGACTAATCTAGACCCTCTCCAACACACACTTCAACTAATCCGAACTCTCTCTAACACACACCTGAACTAATCTACTCTCTCTAATACTCACCTAAACTAATGTAGACCCTCTTCAACACACACCTGGACTAATCTAGACACTCTTCAACACACACTTGGACTAAACTAGACCATGTCCAACACACACCTGGACTAATCTAGACCCTCTCTAACACACACCTGAACTAATCTAGATCCTCTTCAACACACACCTGAGCTAATCTAGACCCTCTCCAACTCATACTTAAACTAATCTGAACTCTCTCTAACACACACCCGAACTAATATAGACTCTCTCTAACACACACCTGAACTAATCTAAACACTCTCCAACACACACCTGAACTAATCTAGCCCATCTCCAACACACACCTGAACTAATCTAGATCCTCTCCAACACACACCTGAACTAATCTAAACCCTCTTCAACACACATCTGAACTAATCTAGACCCTCTTTAACACACACCTGGACTAACCTAGACCCTCTCCAACACACACCCGGAATAATCTAGACCCTCTCCAACACATACCTGGCCAAATCTAGACCCTCTCCAACACATACCTGAACTAATCTAGACCGTCTACAACACACACCTGGACTAACCTAGACCCTCTCCAACACACCCCCGGAATAATCTAGACCCTCTCCAACACATACCTGGCCTAATCTAGACCCTCTCCAACACATACCTGAACTAATCTAGACCCTCTTCAACACACACCTGGACTAATCTAGACCCATTCCAACACAAACCTGGACTAATCTAGACTCTCTCTAACAGACACCTGAACTAATCTAGACCCTCTCCAACACACACCTGAACTAATCTAGACCCTCTCCAACACACACCTGGACTAATCTAGACCCTCTCCAACACACACCTGGACTAACCTAGACCCTCTCCAACACATACCTGGCCTAATCTAGACCCTCTCCAACAAATACCTCAATTAATCTAGATCCTCTTCAACATACACCTGCACTAACCTAGACCCTCTCCAACACACACTTAAACTAATCTGAACTCTCTCTAACACACACCTGGACTAACCTAGACCCTCTCCAACACACACCCGGAATAATCTAGACCCTCTCCAACACATACCTGGCCTAATCTAGACCCTCTCCAACACATACCTGAACTATTCTAGACCGTCTACAACACACACCTGGACTAACCTAGACCCTCTCCAACACACCCCCGGAATAATCTAGACCCTCTCCAACACATACCTGGCCTAATCTAGACCCTCTCCAACACGTACCTGAACTAATCTAGACCCTCTTCAACACACACCTGGACTAATCTAGACCCATTCCAACACAAACCTGGACTAATCTAGACTCTCTCTAACAGACACCTGAACTAATCTAGACCCTCTCCAACACACACCTGAACTAATCTAGACCCTCTCCAACACACACCTGGACTAATCTAGACCCTCTCCAACACACACCTGGACTAACCTAGACCCTCTCCAACACATACCTGGCCTAATCTAGACCCTCTCCAACACACACCTGAATTAATCTAGATCCTCTTCAACAGACACCTGAACTAATCTAGACCCTCTCCAACACACACTTAAACTAATCTGAACTCTCTCTAACACACACCTGAACTAATCTAAACCCTCTTCAACACACACCTGGATTAATCTAGACACTCTTCAGCACACACCTAGACTAATCTAGACCCTCTCTAACACACACCTGGACTAATCTAGACCCTCTCCAACACACACCTGAGCTAATCTAGACCCTCTCCAAAACACACCTGCATTAATCTAGACCCTCTTCAACACATACTTAAACTAATCTGAACTCTCTGTAACACACACCTGAACTAATCTAGACTCTCTCTAACACACACCTGGACTAACCTAGACCCTCTCCAACACATACCTGGCCTAATCTAGACCCTCTCCAACACACACCTGAATTAATCTAGATCCTCTTCAACATACACCTGCACTAACCTAGACCCTCTCCAACACACACTTAAACTAATCTGAACTCTCTCTAACACACACCTGAACTAATCTAGACTCTCTCTAACACTCACCCGAACTAATCTAAACTCTCTTTAACACACACCTGAACGAATCTAGACCCTCTCCAACACACACCCGAACTAATCTAGACCATCTCCAACACAACTGAACGAATCTAGACCCTCTTCAACACACACCTGGACTAATCTAGACCCTCTTCAACACACACCTGGACTAACCTAGAACCTTTCCAACACACGCCCAGAATAATCTAGACCCTCTCCAACACATACCTGGCCTAATCTAGACCATCTCCAACACACACCTCGACTAATCTAGACCCATTCCAACACAAACCTGGACTTATCTAGACTCTCTCTAACAGACACCTGAACTAATCTAGACCCTCTCCAACACACACCTGGACTAATCTAGACCCTCTTCAACACACACCTGAACTAATCTAGACCCTCTCCAACACACACTTAAACTAATCTGAACTCTCTCTAACACACACCCGAACTAATCTAAACTCTCTTCAACACACCTGGATTAATATAGACACTCTTCAGCACACACCTAGACTAAACTAGACCCTCTCCAACACACACCTGGACTAATCTAGACCCTCTTCAACATACACCTGAACTAATCTAGACCCTCTTCAACACACCTGAACTAATCTAGACCCTCTCCAACACACATATGAACTAATCTAGACCCTCTCCAACATACAGCTGAACTAATCTAGACCCTCTCCAATACACACCTGAATTAATCTAGACCCTCTTCAACACACACCTGGACTAATCTAGACCCTCTCCAATACACACCTGAATTAACCTAGACCCTCTTCAACACACACCTGAACTAATCTAGACCCTCTTCAACATACACCTGAACTAATCTAGACCCTCTTCAACACACCTGAACTAATCTAGACCCTCTCCAACACACATCTGAACTAATCTAGACCCTCTCCAACATACAGCTGAACTAATCTAGACCCTCTCCAATACACACCTGAATTAATCTAGACCCTCTTCAACACACACCTGAACTAATCTAGACCCTCTCCAACACACTTAAACTAATCTGAACTCTTCTAACACACACCTGAACTAATCTAAACCCTCTTCAACACACACCTGGATTAATCTAGACACTCTTCAGCACACACCTAGACTAATCTAGACCCTCTCTAACACACACCTGGACTAATCTAGACCCTCTCCAACACACACCTGAATTAATCTAGATCCTCTTCAACACACACCTGAACTAACCTAGACCCTCTCCAACACACACTTAAACTAATCTGAACTCTCTCTAACACACACCTGAACTAATGTAGACTCTCTCTAATACTCACCCGAACTAATCTAAACTCTCTTCAACACACACCTGAACGAATCTAGACCCTCTTCAACACACACCTGGACTAATCTAGACCCTCTTCAACACACACCTAGACTAACCTAGAACCTTTCCAACACACGCCCGGAATAGTCTAGACCCTCTCCAACACATACCTGGCCTAATCTAGACCCTCTCCAACACACAGCTGGACTAATCTAGACCCATTCCAACACAAACCTGGACTTATCTAGACTCTCTCTAACAGACACCTGAACTAATCTAGACCCTCTCCAACACACACCTGGACTAATCTAGACCCTCTCCAACACACACCTGGACTAACCTAGACCCTCTGCAACACATACCTGGCCTAATCTAGACCCTCTCCAACACACACCTGAATTAATCTAGACCCTCTTCAACACACACCTGAACTAATCTAGACCCTCTCCAACACACACTTAAACTAGTCTGAACTCTCTCTAACACACACCTGAACTAATCTAAACCCTCTTCAACACATCTGGATTAATCTAGACACTCTTCAGCACACACCTAGACTAAACTAGACCCTCGCCAACACACACCTGGACTAATCTAGACCCTCTTCAACATACACCTGAACTAATCTAGACCCTCTCCAACACACATCTGAACTAATCTAGACCCTCTCCAACATACAGCTGAACTAATCTAGACCCTCTCCAACATACACCTGAACTAATCTAGACCCTCTCCAACACACATCTGAACAAATCTAGACCCTCTCCAACACACACCTGAACTAATCTAGATCCTCTCAAACATACACCTGAACTAATCTAGACCCTCTCCAACACACACCTGAACTAATCTAGACCCTCTCTAACACACACCTGGACT
>CM038711.1:1733565-1741065 GCA_021613375.1 Megaleporinus macrocephalus | reverse complement strand
TTCAGTTGAGTTCTGTTGAGTTCATTGCAGTTTAGTACAGTTTAGTTCAGTCCATTCAGTTTAGTTCAAGTCAGTTAAGTTCAGTTCAGTACAGTACAGTACAGTACATTACAGTACATTACAGTTCAGCTCAGTTCAGTTCAGTTCAGTTCAGTTCAGTACAGTACATTTCTGTTCATTTCATTTCCGTACAGTGCAGTGCAGTTCAGTACAGTGTAGTTCAGTTCAGTACATATCAGTTCAGTAAAATTTAGCTCAATTCAGTTCAGTACAGTTCTGTTTTGTTCAGTTCTGTTCAATTCAGTTCTGTACATTTCTGTTCAGCACAGTTTAGTTCAGCTCAGTATAGTTTAGATAAGTTCATTACAGTTCAGTTTAGTTCAATACAATTCAGCTCGGTTCAGTTCAGTACAGTGCAGCTCAGTTCAGTTCAGTACATTACAGTATAGTTCATTTCATTTCATTTCAGTACAGTATAGTACAGTACAGTACAGTTCAGTACAGTTTAGTTCTGTACATTTCTGTTCAGTACAGTTCAGTTCATTACAGTTCCATTCAGTTCAGTATAGTTCAGTTTAATACAACTCAGCCCAGTTGAGTTAAATTCAGTTCAGTTCATTTCAGTTCAGTTCAGTTCAGTTCAATACAGTTCAGTTCAATACAATACAGTTCAGTATAGTTCAGTTTATTACAGTTCAGTTCATTACAGTTTAGTTCAGTACAGTACAGTTCAGTTCAGTTTAGTTCAGTTCAGTTCAGCTCAGTTCAGTTTAGTTCAATACAATTCAGCTCAGTTCAGTTGAGTTCAGTTGAGTTCAGTACAGTTCATTTCAGTACAGTACAATTCAGTTTAGCACAGTTTATTACAGTGCAGCTCATTTCAGTTCAGTTCAGCTTAGTACAATACAGTGCAGTTCAGTACAGTTTAGTTCAGTTCAGTTCTGTACAGTTCAGTTTAGTTCATTACTGTACAGTTCAGTTGTGTACATTTCTGTTTAGTTCAGTTTAGTTAATTTCATTACATTTAATTTCATTTAATTTCATTTCATTTCAGTACAGTAAAGTACAGTACAGTACAGTTCAGTATAGTTCAGTACAGTTCAGTTCAGTACAATTCAGTTCAGTACAGTTTAGTGCAATTTAGCTCAATTCAGTTCGGTACAGTTCTCTCCAGTTCAGTTTAGCTCAGTACAGTTCAGTTCAGTTAAGTTCAATACAGTTCAGTTGAGCTCTGTTGAGTTTATTGCAGTTTAGTACAGTTTAGTTCAGTCCATTCAGTTTAGTTCAAGTCAGTTCAGTTCAGTTCAGTTCAGTACAGTACATTTCAGCTCATTTCTGTTCATTTCATTTCCGTACAGTACAGTGCAGTTCAGTACAGTGTAGTTCAGTTCAGTACATATCAGTTCAGTACAGTTCAGTACAATTTAGCTCAATTCAGTTCAGTACAGTTCTGTTTTGTTCAGTTCTGTTCAATTCAGTTCTGTACATTTCTGTTCAGCACAGTTTAGTTCAGTTCAGTATAGTTTAATTAATTTCATTACAGTTCAGTTTAGTTTAATACAATTCAGCTCGGTTCAGTTCAGTACAGTGCAGCTCAGTTCAGTTCAGTACATTACAGTATAGTTCATTTCATTTCAGTACAGTACAGTACAGTACAGAACAGTACAGTTCAGTACAGTTTAGTTCAGTATAGTTCAGTTCAGTACAATTTAGCTCAATACAGTTAAGTTCAGTTGTGTTCAGTTGTGTTCAGTACAGTTCACTGCAGATCAGTTCAGTTCAATTCACTGCTTTTCAGTTTATTTCATTACAGTTCAGTACAGTTCAGTTCAGTACAATTCCACTCTGACTTGAACTGACTTGAACTAAACTGAATGGACTGAACTAAACTGTACAAAACTGCAATGAACTCAACAGAACTCAACTGAACTGTACTGAACTGGAGAGAACTGTACCGAACTGAATTGCACTACACTGTACTGAACTGAATTGTACTGAACTGAACTGTACTGAACTATACTGAACTGTACTGTTCTGTGCTTTACTGTACTGAAATTAAATTAAATTAAATTAAATTAAATTAAATTAAATTAAATTAAATTAAATTAAATTAAATTAAATGTAATGAAATTAACTAAACTGAACTGAACTAAACAGAAATGTACACAACTGAACTGTACAGTAATGAACTTAACTGAACTGTACAGAACTGAACTGAACTAAACTGTACTGAACTTCACTGTATTGTACTAAGCTGAACTGAACTGAAATGAGCTGCACTGTAATAAACTGTGCTAAACTGAACTGTACTGTACTGAACAGAAATGTACAGCACTGAACTGAAATGTATATATAACTGAACTGAACTCTCCTGAACTGAACTGAACTAAACTGTGTGTGTGAGTGTATAAAAGTGTGTGTGAGTAGGTGTGTGTGTGTGTGTATGTGTGTGTATGGAGAGTGTGCACTGGTGTGTGTGTGTGTCTGTGTGTATATGGAGAGTGTGCACTTTGGGTACTGATGTTAAGGTTAGGTTTAGGTGTAGTATTATATAGTTATAGTAAAACAATGATTAATAGAAACCTATGCATGACCTCACTAATGTAGTAAAACAAATATGTGTGTTAGTGTGTCTGTGAGTGTGTGTGTTTGTGTGTGTGTGTGTCTGTCAGTGTGTGTGTGTATGTGTGTGTGTGTGAGTGTGTGTGTATGTGTGTGTGTGCGTGTGTGTGAGTGTGTGTGTGTGTGTGTTTGTGTGTGTGTGTGCATGTGTGTGAGTGTGTGTGTGTGTGTTTGTGTGTGTGTTGGTGTAAAGTCTTTCGGCAACTTTGAGTAAAAGAGCTTCTGAGTTGTAGTGTTAGCATTAAAAGCGGTGCTGAGGCCCAGTCACTGTGTCTCCATGGCGACTGAAACAGTGCCGGAACAGTGCAGTCCAGCTGACCTCTGACCCCTGACCCTTGTCGCTCTGACAGGATCAATACGGCGAAGATGGAGAGTGTGCGTGTGTGTTTGTGTGTACGAGCTTTTAAAGCACTAAACACACAAACACACACAGCTCGGCGTGAATAGAGGCTCCATTTCACTCGTCTACACAAACGACTCCAGCACCTCTCTCTCACTCCCACGCTTTCTCTCCATCCTTTCTTCTCTCTGATCTCCTGACTGCAGCTTTTCTCTCCGTTTAACACACCGCTGCCGCGCACAGGGTCAGAGGTCACCGGGACACACTCCTGAAAAACTGAGACACACAAACAGAGAGCAAAGGCGCAAATCAGAGCCTGAATTACGGCGAGTATCACTCACAGCGCTGAGCACTCAGCGCTCACAGCCACGCTAGGATTGTACACGTTCTCTTCTGTTAATGTGGAAACAAGAACGTCGTCACACTGTGTTTGTGTTGACTTTATAACGTAACGTTTATCCCTGATTTATAAGAGCTGCTTATTTATTAAAATATGTTTGTTGTTTACAGTTTATTTACTCATTTATTTGTGTATATCAGCTGTTATGATATACAAGGATTATTATGTTTATCAATTTGCAGTTCATCAAATTCACTCAATTATTTTTGTTTCAGTGGGCGGGGCCAGATATATCAGGGTGTTTATCAGAGTGAATGTGGTGAGGTGTGTGTGTATATATGTATGAGGTGTGTGTGTCTGTGTATCAGGGTGTATGCGATGAGATGTCTGTGTGTATCAGGGTGTGTAATGAGGTGTGTGTTTGTGTGTATAGGTGTGTGTGATAGGGTGTGCATGTGTATCAGTGTGTATGGGTATCAGCGTGTGTGTGGTGTGTGTATATCAATGTATGAGTGATAAGGTGTGTGTGTATCAATGTGTGCACATAAGGGTGTCTGTGTGTGTGTGTGTATGTCTGTGTGTGTTTGAGTGTGCAGTAAAGTTGAAATAATTCAAAACATTTGTGTGTGTATCAAGGTGTTTGTGAGTGTGTGTGTATCCGTGTGTGTGTGTGTGAGTGTGTGTGTGTGTATGTGTGTGTGAGTGTGCGAGTGTGTGTGTGTATCAGGGTGTGTGTGTGTATGTTTGTGTTTGTGGGTGTGTGTGTATCAGGGTGTTTGTGAGTGTGTGTGTATCAGGGTGTGTGTGTATGTGTGAGTGCGTGTGTATCAGGGTGTGTGTGTATGTTTGTGTTTGTGAGTGTGTGTGTATCAGGGTGTGTGTGAGTGTGTGTATATGCATGTGTGTATTTGTGTGTGTCTGTGTGTGTGTGTGTTTGTGAGTTTGTATATATGTGTGTGTGTATATGTGTGTGTGTGTGTGTGTGTGTGTGTGTTTCAGGGTATGTGTGTGAGTTTGTGTGTGTGCATCAGGGTGTGTGTGTGTGTATATATGTGTGTGTGTGTGTGTATCAGGGTGTGTGTATATGTTTGTGTGTGTCAGTGTGTGTGTGTGTATATAAGGGTGTGTGTGTATCAGTGTGTGTGTGTGTATAAGTGTGTGTGTGTCAGGGTGTGTGTGTATATGTTTGTGTGTATTAGGGTGTATGTGTGTATCAGGGTGTGTGTGTGTGTGTGTCAGGGTGTGTGTGTATATGTTTGTGTGTATTAGGGTGCATGTGTGTATCAGGGTGTGTGTGAGTGTGTGTGTATTAGAGTTTGTGTGTGTATGTGTGTGTAAGTGTGTGTGTGTATCAGAGTGTGTGTTCTGTGAGTGTGTATATATATGTGTGTGTGTGTGTGTGTGTGTGTGTATCAGGGTGTATGTGTGTGTGTATATATGTGTGTGTATCAGTGTGTGTGATGAGGTGTGTCAGGTCCTGCCGTGCTTGGTTGAACGCTCTGAAGCTCTGATTTGATCTGATTTGAATTAGTCTAACTGTACTGCACACACACACACACACACACACACACACACACACACACACACACACACACACACACACACACACACACTCAAACACACACACAGACACACACTCACACACACACACAAACACAGACACACACTCAAACACACACACACACACAGACACACACTCAAACACACACACACACACACACACACTCTCACACACACACACACACACACACACAGACACACACTCAAACACACACACAGACACATATACCCACAGACACACACTCAAACACACACAGACACACACACACACAGACACACACTCAAACACACACACAGACACACACTCACACACACACAGACACACACTCAAACACACACACAGACACACACTCACACACACACACACACAGACACACACTCAAACACACACACACAGACACACACTCACACACACACGCACACAGAGACATACACTCACACACGGACACACAGACACACTCACACACACATACACCCTCATGCACACACACACACACATACACACACATATACACACACTCACACACAGACACACACTCGCATACACACACACATATACACACACACACGCACACCCTGATACACACACACATATACACAGACATATACACACACTCACACACACTAACACACACACTCACACACACACACACATATACACACCCTGATACACACACAAACACACACACATACAAACACAAACACTCACACACACACACCCGTATACACACTCACACACACACACACACACACACACACTCACACACATACACACCGCTCTAACACTGAACATGATATTTTTATTGTATTTATAGAAACTGCTGTTTGTGTAAATCATAAATAAATCTTAATTGTCGAACAGCATTAATACAGCCTGACATCAAACTTATTTACAGTTTCAAACATGTATCATATAACATTAATATTATATCACCACTTATTAGCTCAGAACCTAATCAGTTATTTTGTTCAATAATTTATTAATAGGTCAGTTTATTAGTAAACTGTTAGTAATTAATTAGCTCATTGAACAGTTAATGGATTGGTTGGTTAATGGAATCATGGCATAATTTGTCTAATAGTAAGTTAATTAGGTCATTAACAAATCACTACATTTTTTGTTAATCATTTAATTCGTTCAGTAATTGATAATCATTTGATCAGTGTGTTAGTGGATCAGGTGTGTTGGGAGCACAGCTCCTACAATTCCTACACCAGTGATGCTTCTCAATGACGGTGATGATTAGGGTGCAGGATTCTGAACACTGTTTACTTTGTGTCACTTACTGATATTTAGAAATCATTCATGAAAATCATGTAGTATTTCCTGTGGTAGTATTTCCTGTGGTAGTATTTCTCGTGGTAGTATTTCCTGTGGTAGTATTTCCTGTGGTACTATTTCTCGTGGTAGTATTTCCTGTGGTAGTATTTCCTGTGGTAGTATTTTTTGTGGTAGTATTTCTCGTGGTAGTATTTCCTGTGGTAGTATTTCCTGTGGTAGTATTTCTTGTGGTAATATTTCTCGTGGTAGTATTTCTCATGGTAGAATTTCTTGTGTTTGTATTTCCTGTGGTATTATTTCTTGTGGTAGTATTTCTTGTGCTAGTATTTCCTGTGGTAGTATTTCTCGTGGTAGTATTTCTCGTGGTAGTATTTATCATGGTAGAATTTCTTATGTTTGTATTTCTTGTGGTAGTATTTCCTGTGGTAGTATTTCTTGTGATAGTATTTCTTGTGTTTGTATTTCTCGTGGTAGTATTTCCTGTGGTAGTATTTCCTGTGGTAGTATTTCTAGTGATAGTATTTCTTGTGGTAGTATTTCTTGTGGTAGAATTTCTTGTGGTTGTATTTCTCGTGGTAGAATTTCTTGTGGTAGTATTTCTCGTGCTAGTATTTCTCGTGGTAGTATTACCTGTGGTAGTATTTCCTGTCGTAGTATTTCTCGTTGTAGTATTTCTCGTGGTAGTATTTCCTGTGGTAGTATTTCTTGTGGTAGTATTTCCTATGGTAGTATTTCCTGTGGTAGTATTTCTTGTGGTAGTATTTCTTGTGGTAGTATTTCTTGTGGTAGTATTTCTCATGGTAGAATTTCTCGTGGTAGTATTTCTTGTGGTAGTATTTCTTGTGGTAGTATTTCCTGTGGTAGTATTTCTTATGGTAGTATTTCTCATGGTAGAATTTCTCGTGGTAGTATTTCTTGTGGTAGTATTTCCTATGGTAGTATTTCCTGTGGTAGTATTTCCTGTGGTAGTATTTCCTGTGGTAGTATTTCTTGTGGTAGTGTTTCCTGTGGTAGTATTTCTCATAGTAGAATTTCTCGTGGTAGTATTTCTCGTGGTAGTATTTCCTGTGGTAGTATTTCTTGTGGTAGTATTTCCTGTGGTATTATTTCTTGTGATAGTATTTCTTGTGGTAGTATTTTTTGCGGTAGTATTTCCTGTGGTAGTATTTCTTGTGGAAGTATTTCCTGTGGTAGTATTTCCTGTGGTAGTATTTCTTGTGGTAGTATTTCCTGTGGTAGTATTTCCCGTGGTAGTATTTCTTGTGATAGTATTTCTTGTGATAGTATTTTTTGTAGTAGCATTTCCTATGGTAGTATTTTTGTGGTAGTATTTCCTGTGGTAGTATTTCTTGTGGT
>CM038711.1:1723565-1726065 GCA_021613375.1 Megaleporinus macrocephalus | reverse complement strand
TATTGTGTGTATATATTGTGTATTGTGTGTATGTATTGTGTATTAGTGTGTATATATTGTGTATTGTGTTTATATATTGTGTATTGTGTGTATGTATTGTGTATTAGTGTGTATATATTGTGTATTGTGTTTATATATTGTGTATTGTGTTTATATATTGTGTATTGTGTGTATGTATTGTATATTAGTGTGTATATATTGTGTATTGTGTTTATATATTGTGTATTAATGTATAATGTGTTTATATATTGTGTATTAGTGTATATTGTGTGTATATATTGTGTATTGTGTGTATGTATTGTGTATTAGTGTGTATATATTGTGTATTGTGTTTATATATTGTGTATTAATGTATATTGTGTGTATGTATTGTGTATTAGTGTATATTGTGTGTATATATTGTGTATTGTGTGTATGTATTGTGTATTAGTGTGCATATATTGTGTATTGTGTTTATATATTGTGTATTGTGTGTATGTATTGTGTATTAGTGTGTATGTATTGTGTTTATTTATTGTGTATTAATGTATATTGTGTGTATATATTGTGTATTAGTGTGTATATATTGTGTATTGTGTTTATATATTGTGTATTATGTATATTGTGTGTATATATTGTGTATATATTGTGTATTGTGTTTATATATTGTGTATTAGTGTGTATATATTGTGTATTGTGTTTATATATTGTGTATTATGTATATTGTGTGTATATATTGTGTATATATTGTGTATTGTGTTCATATATTGTGTATTGTGTGTATGCATTGTGTATTAGTGTGTATATATTGTGTATTGTGTTTATATATTGTGTATTATTGTATATTGTGTGTATGTATTGTGTATTAGTGTATATTGTGTGTATATATTGTGTATTGTGTGTATGTATTGTGTATTAGTGTGTATATATTGTGTATTGTGTTTATATATTGTGTATTAATGTATATTGTGTGTATGTATTGTGTATTAGTGTATATTGTGTGTATATATTGTGTATTGTGTGTATGAATTGTGTATTAGTGTGTATATATTGTGTATTGTGTTTATATATTGTGTATTAGTGTGTATAAATTGTGTATTTTGTGTATATATTGTGTATTAATGTGTATAATATGTGTGAACACTGTGGAACGTCTTAATGAAGTTATGAAATAACTCAAGTTTGGGAGAAGGACCACGCCCTAACTCCACCCCTCAACCATTTTACACTCCATATAAACCACTCCTCCGCCCTCACCTTCTCCTGACGAAAATTAGGCAACTCTGCAACAACGCCCTTCAGGTTCAAATCTCCACTCAGTCCATATGGACCCCTAGTGAGCCACCTCAACAGCTCCCAGAACGCCCGACCAACAGACCCTCTGTTCATCACAGAATCAGGGACCATCATATCTCGCCATTGGTTCCACACACACCTACGTCATGTCCTCTCTCTCAGTGGTCGTCCTCCAGAGCTGTTCTCCCGTCACTCATTCAGAATCGGTGCAGCTTCCACAGCCTCCCGTCAGGGACTATCGGACGTTGGTCCTCCCAGGCTTATCATACATCCGCTCCCCAACCAACGACCTCAGGCTAGCGCAAGAGAAACTGGCTTCCATCTAGGTTGAGGTTTTGGGGCCTGGCTTCAACCCCAGCAGCTGAAGCCGCCCAGAACTCCAGCCCCAAGTTCCTCAGAGTTCCCGTACCTTGCCTCGACTTAAGTGGCCCGCACTTTGCAAACATTCTTTTATGGGATAGTGTGTGTGTGTGTGTGTGTGTGTGTGTGTGTGTGTAATAATACAATAATAATACAATTTTAGTGTGTATATAGTTTGTATTGTGTGTATTTATTAGGTATTGTGTGTATTGTGTGTATACATCGTGTATTGTGTGTATATATTGTGTATTGTGTGTATATATTGTGTACTGTGTGTCTGTATTGTGTATCAGTGTGTACTGTGTGTATATATTGTGTAATGTGTGTATATATTGTATACTGTGTGTATGTATTGTGTATTAGTGTGTATTGTGTGTATATATTGTGTACTGTGTGTATATATTGTGTATCAGTGTGTATTGTGTGTATACATTGTGTATTGTGTGTATATATTGTGTACTGTGTGTATATTTTGTGTATAATATGTGTCAACACATTCTTTTATGGGATAGTGTGTGAGTGTGAGTATATGTGTGTTGGAGTGTGTGTGAGTGTCAGTATGTGTGTGTTGGTGTGTGTGTGTGTGTGTGTGTGTGTGAGTATGTGTGTATTGGTGTGTGTGTGTGAGTGTGTGTGTGTGTGTGTGTGTGAGTGTGTGTGTGTGTAAGTATGTGTGTATTTGTGTGTGTGTGTGAGTGTGTGTGAGTATGTGTGTATTGGTGTGTGTGTGTGTGTGTGTGTGAGTATGTGTGTGTGTGTGTGAGTATGTGTGTTGGTGTGTGTGTGTTGGTGTGTGTAAGTATGTGTGTGTTGGTGTGTGTGTGAGTGTGTATGTGTGTGTGTGTGTGTGTGTGTGTGTGTGTGT
>CM038711.1:1712138-1722565 GCA_021613375.1 Megaleporinus macrocephalus | reverse complement strand
CTCTGCTCTGCTCTGCTCTAATCTACTCTACTCTATTCTACTTTACTCTGCTCTACTCTGCTCTGCTCTGCTCTACTCTAATCTACTCTACTCTACTTTAATCTGCTCTACTCCGCTCTGCTCTGCTCTACTCTGCTCTACTGTACTCTACTCTACTCCGCTCTGCTCTAATCTACTCTACTCTACTTTACTCTACTCTACTCCGCTCTGCTCTACTCTACTCTGCTCTACTGTACTCTGCTCTACTCTACTCTGCTCTACTTTACTCTGCTCTACTCTACTGTATTCTGCTCTACTGTACGCTGCTCTACTCTACTCTACTCTTCTCTGCTCTACTGTACTCTGCTCTACTCTACTCTGCTCTACTGTACTCTACTCTACTCTGCTCTACTGTACTCTGCTCTACTCTACTCTGCTCTACTTTACTCTGCTCTACTCTACTCTACTCTACTGTATTCTGCTCTACTGTACGCTGCTCTACTCTACTCTGCTCTACTCTGCTCTACTGTACTCTGCTCTACTCTACTGTATTCTGCTCTAATCTACTCTACTGTATTCTACTCTGCTCTACTCTACTGTGCTCTACTGTACTATCCTCTACTCTACTGTACTGTACTCTACTCTACTCTGCTCTACTCTGCTCTACTCTTCTCTACTCTGCTCTGCTCTGCTCTACTCTACTCTACTCTACTCTACTGTATTCTGCTCTACTCTAATCTACTGTATTCTACTCTACTCTGCTCAACTACTCTGTTCTACTCTACTCTGCTCTACTCTGCTCTACTGTACTCTGCTCTACTCTGCTCTACTCTACTCGGCTCTACTCGGCTCTACTCTACTCTACTCTACTCTACTCTACTCTGCTCTACTCTACTCTACTCTGCTCTACTCTACTCTGCTCTTCTCTGCTCTACTCTACTCCGCTCTGCTCTACTCTGCTCTGCTCTACTCTACTCTGCTCTACTCTACTCTGCTCTACTCTACTCCGCTCTGCTCTATTCTACTCTACACTACTCTGCTCTACTCTACTCTGCTCTACTCTACTCTACTCTACACCGCTCTGCTCTGCTCTAATCTACTCTTCTCTACTCTACTTTACTCTGCTCTACTCTGCTCTACTCTAATCGGCTCTACTCTGCTCTACTCTACTCCGCTCTGCTCTACTCTACTCTGCTCTACTCTACTCTACTCCACTCTACTCTACTCTACTCTAATCTAATCTACTCTACTCCGCTCTACTCTGCTCTACTCCGCTCTGCTCTGCTCTACTCTGCTCTACTGTACTCTACTCTACTCTACTCCGGTCTGCTCTGCTCTAATCTACTCTACTCTACTCTACTTTACTCTACTCTACTCCGCTCTGCTATACTCTGCTCTACTCTACTCTACTGTACTCTGCTCTACTCTACTCTGCTCTACTGTACTCTGCTCTACTCTACTGTATTCTGCTCTACTGTATTCTGCTCTACTCTACTCTTCTCTGCTCCACTGTACTCTGCTCTACTCTACTCTGCTCTACTGTACTCTGCTCTACTCTACTCTGCTCTACTCTACTCTACTCTTCTCTGCTCTACTCTACTCTGCTCTACTGTACTCTGCTCTACTCTACTCTACTTTAATCTACTCTACTCTTCTCTGCTCTACTCTACTCTACTCTGCTCTACTCTACTTTACTCTACTCCGCTCTACTCTGCTCTACTCTACTCGGCTCTACTCTGCTCTACTCTGCTCTGCTCTACTGTATTCTACTCTACTCTGCTCTACTGTACTGTATTCTGCTCTACTCTACTCTACTGTATTCTACTCCGCTCTACTCTGCTCTACTCTACTCGGCTCTACTCTGCTCTACTCTGCTCTGCTCTACTGTATTCTACTCTACTCTGCTCTACTCTACTGTATTCTGCTCTACTCTACTCTACTGTATTCTACTCTACTCTGCTCAACTACTCTGCTCTACTGTACTCTGCTCTACTCTACTCTGCTCTACTGTACTCTGCTCTACTCTACTCTACTCTGCTCTACTGTACTCTGCTCTACTCTACTCTGCTCTACTGTACTCTGCTCTACTCTACTCTACTCTGCTCTGCTCTACTGTACTCTGCTCTACTCTACTCTGCTCTACTGTACTCTGCTCTACTCTGCTCTATTCCACTCTACTGTACTCTGCTCTACTCAACTCTACTCTTCTCTGCTCTACTCTACTCTGCTCTACCGTACTCTGCTCTACTCTAATCTACTTTAATCTACTCTACTCTTCTCTGCTCTACTCTACTCTACTCTGCTCTACTCTACTTTACTCTACTCCGCTCTACTCTGCTCTACTCTACTCGGCTCTACTCTGCTCTACTCTTCTCTACTGTACTATCCTCTACTCTACTGTACTCTACTCTACTCTACTCTACTCTACTCTGCTCTACTCTGCTCTACTCTACTCTGCTCTGCTCTGCTCTACTCTACTCTACTGTATTCTACTCTACTCTGCTCAACTACTCTGTTCTACTCTACTCTGCTCTACTCTGATCGACTGTACTCTGCTCTACTCTGCTCTATTTCACTCAACTTTGCTGTACTGTACTCTGCTCTACTCTGCTCTACTCTACTCGGCTCTACTCTACTCTGCTCTACTCGTTTCTACTCTACTCTACTCTACTCTAATCTATTCTACTCCGCTCCGCTCTACTCTACTCTGTTCTGCTCTGCTCTGCTCTACTCTACTCTGCTCTGCTCTACTCTACTCCCCTCTGCTCTACTCTACTCTACTCTGCTCTGCTCTACTCTACTCTAATCTACTCTACTCTGCTCTACTCTACACTACTCTGCTCTACTCTACTCTGCTCTGCTCTGCTGTACTCTACTCTGCTCTGCTCTGCTCTACTCTACTCTACTCCGCTCTGCTCTACTCTACTCTGCTCTACTCTACACTACTCTGCTCTACTCTACTCTGCTCTGCTCTACTCTACTCTGCTCTGCTCTGCTCTATTCTACTCTACTCCGCTCTGCTCTACTCTACTCTACTCTACTCTGCTCTACTCTAATCTACTCCACTCTGCTCTGCTCTGCTCTGCTCTACTCTACTCTACTCTACTCTACTCTGCTCTGCTCTGCTCTGGTCTAATCTAATCTACTCTACTCTACTCTACTCTACTCTACTTTACTCTGCTGTTCTCCGCTCTGCTCTGCTCTGCTCTACTGTACTCTACTGTACTCTACTCCGCTCTGCTCTAATCTACTCTACTCTACTCTACTTTACTTTACTCTACTCCGCTCTGCTCTACTCTACTCTACTCTGTTCTGCTCTACTCTACTCTGCTCTACTCTGCTCTACTCTACTCTGCTCTGCTCTACTCTACTCTACTCCGCTCTGCTCTACTCTACTCTACTTTGCTCTACTCTGCTCTACTCTACACTACTCTGCTCTACTCTACTCTGCTCTGCTCTGCTCTGCTCTGCTCTGCTCTGCTCTACTCTACTCTACTCTGCTCCGCTCCGCTCTGCTCTACTCTACTCTATTCTACTCTGCTCTGCTCTGGTCTAATCTAATCTACTCTACTCTACTCTACTCTACTTTACTCTGCTCTACTCCGCTCTGCTCTACTCTAATCTACTCTACTCTACTCTACTCTACTGTTTTACTCTGCTCTACTCCGCTCTGCTCTGCTCTACTGTACTCTACTTTACTCTACTCCGCTCTGCTCTGCTCTAATCTACTCTACTCTACTCTACTTTACTTTACTCTACTCCGCTCTGCTCTACTCTACTCTACTCTGCTCTGCTCTACTCTACTCTACTCTACTCTGCTCTACTCTACTCTACTCTGCTCTACTCTACTCTACTCTGCTCTGCTCTACTCTACTCTACTCTACTCTGCTCTACTCTACTCTACTCTACTCTACTCTGCTCTACTCTGCTCTGCTCTACTCTGCTCCGCTCCGCTCCACTCTACTCTACTCTGCTCTACTCTACTCTACTCTACTCTGCTCTGCTCTGCTCTACTCTACTCTACTCCACTCTGCTCTGCTCTGCTCTATTCTACTCTGCTCTACTCTACACTACTCTGCTCTACTCTGCTCTACTCTACTCTACTCTGCTCTGCTCTACTCTGATCTACTCTTCTCTACTCTACTCTAATCTACTCTACTCTGCTCTTCTCTACACTCCTCTGCTCTACTCTACTCTACTTTGCTCTGCTCTACTCTACTCTGCTCTGCTCTGCTCTACTCTACTCTACTCCTCTCTGCTCTACTCTACTCTACTCTAATCTAATCTGCTCTGCTCTACTCTACTCTGCTCAACTCTAATCTACTCTACTCTACTCAGCTCTGCTCTACTCTACTCTGCTCAACTCTAATCTACTCTACTCTACTCAGCTCTGCTCTGCTCTGCTCTACTCTACTCTACTCTGCTCTACTCTACTCTACTCTACTCTGCTCTACTCTACTCAGCTCTGCTCTGCTCTACTCTACTCTATTCTACTCTACTCCGCTCTGCTGTACTCTACTCTACTCTGCTCTGCTCTACTCTACTCTACTCTACTCTACTCTGCTCTACTCTACTCTACTCTACTCTGCTCTACTCTACTCTACTCTACTCTGCTCTGCTCTACTCTACTCTACTCTGCTCCGCTCCGCTCCACTCTACTCTACTCTGCTCTACTCTACTCTACTCTACTCTGCTCTACTCTGCTCTGCTCTACTCTACTCTACTCCGCTCTACTCTACTCTGCTCTACTCTACTCTACTCTACTCTGCTCTACTCTGCTCTGCTCTACTCTACTCTGCTCTGCTCTACTCTACTCTACTCTACTCTGCTCTGCTCTGCTCTACTCTACTCTGCTCTACTCTACACTACTCTGCTCTACTCTGCTCTACTCTACTCTACTCTGCTCTGCTCTACTCTAATCTACTCTACTCTGCTCTTCTCTACACTACTCTGCTCTACTCTACTCTACTTTGCTCTGCTCTACTCTGCTCTGCTCTGCTCTACTCTACTCTACTCCTCTCTGCTCTACTCTACTCTACTCTAATCTACTCTGCTCTGCTCTGCTCTACTCTACTCTGCTCAACTCTAATCTACTCTACTCTACTCAGCTCTGCTCTACTCTACTCTGCTCAACTCTAATCTACTCTACTCTACTCTACTCAGCTCTGCTCTGCTCTGCTCTACTCTACTCTATTCTACTCTACTCCGCTCTGCTCTAATCTACTCTACTCTACTCTACTATACTTTACTCTGCTCTACTCCGCTCTGCTCTGCTCTACTGTACTCTACTCTACTCTGCTCTACTGTACTGTATTCTGCTCTACTCTACTCTACTGTATTCTACTCTACTCTACTCCGCTCTGCTCTGCTCTGCTCTACTCTGCTCTACTCTACTCTACTCTACTCTGCTCTACTTTACTCTTCTCTACTCTACTCTACTGTGCTCTACTGTACTCTGCTCTACTCTACTCTGCTCTACTCTACTCTTCACTGCTCTACTCTACTCTGCTCTACTGTACTCTTCTCTACTCTACTCTACTCTGCTCTACTCTACTTTACTCTACTCTACTCCGCTCTACTCTGCTCTGCTCTACTCTGCTCCACTCTACTCTGCTCTACTCTGCTCTGCTCTACTGTATTCTATTCTACTCTGCTCTACTGTACTGTATTCTGCTCTACTCTACTCTACTGTATTCTACTCTACTCTGCTCTACTCTGCTCTACTGTACTCTACTCTACTCTACTCTGCTCTATTCTACTGTATTCTGCTCTACTCTACTCTACCGTATTCTACTCTACTCTGCTCAACTACTCTGCTCTACTCTGCTCTACTTTGCTCTATTGTACTCTGCTCTACTCTGCTGTACTCTACTCTACTCTACTCTAATCTACTCTGCTCTACTCTGCTCTACTCAACTTGGCTCTACTCTGCTCAACTCTACTCCACTCTACTGTACTCTGCTCTACTCTACTCTACTCGGCTCTACTCTACTCCACTCTACTGTACTCTACTCTACTCTGCTCTACTCTACTCTGCTCTACTCTGCTCTGCTCTACTCTACTCTACTCTGCTATACTGTACTCTCATCTACTCTACTCTACTCTGCTCTACTCTGCTCTACTCTACTCTGCTCTACTCTGCTCTACTGTATTCTACTCTACTCTGCTCTACTCTACTCTACTCTGCTCTACTTTACTCTGCTCTACTGTACTCTGCTCTACTCTGCTCTACTCTACTCTACTTTACTCTGCTCTACTCTACTCTGCTCTACTCTACTCTGCTCTACTCCACTCTACACTGCTCTACGCCACTCTACTCTACTCTGCTCTACTCTACTCTGCTCTACTCTACTCCACTCTACTATGCTCTACTCTACTCTACTCTGCTCTACTCTACTACGCTCTACTCTGCTCTACTCTACTCTGCTCTACTCTACTTTGCTCTACTCTACTCTACTCTACTCTGCTCTACTCTGCTCTGCTCTGCTCTACTCTACTCTGCTCTACTCTACTCTATTCTGTTCTACTCTACTCTGCTCTGCTCTACTCTACTCTACTCTGCTGTACTCTACTCTACTTTGCTCCACTCTACTCTGCTCTGCTCTACTCTACTCTACTCTGCTCTACTCTACTCTACTCTGCTCTACTCTACTCTGCTCTACTCTACTACGCTCTACTCTGCTCTACTCTACTCTGTTCTACTCTGCTCTACTCTACTCTACTCCGCTCTACTCTACTGTGCTGTACTCTGCTTTGCTCTACTGATAGAGAGCGAGAGAGTCAGAGAGAGAGAGAGTGTGAGTGATAGAGAGAGAGAGTGAGAGAAAGAGAATGAAAGAGCGAGAGAGAGTGAGTGGTAGAGAGAGAGAGAAAGAGGGTGAGAGATACAGCAAGAGAGAGAGAGAGTGAGAGCAAGAGAGAAAGAGAGGCACTCTAGTAGATCACATGCATTAGCGTTAGCGCTGAAGAGTGTGGTGACTATAGAACAGTCTGTCACAGTAAAGGGTTAACATGCCGGGTTCAGTGTGAGGGTCAGGGTGTGGTCAGGGTGTGGTCAGTGTTGGGGTCGTTGTCGGGCTCAGTTTGGTCAGTGTGTTATGCAGTATGTGTAGGGTGCTGGTATCTGGATGTGGTTCTGGTGTGTTTATTGGTGAACTGGTGGTGACTCTGGTGGGTGTGCGTGGACGTGTGTGCGGGTGCTAGACGCTGCGGGCCGAGCGCTGGGCTGAATGATCTTGGCATGCGCTGCTGCTGCTGCATTTTTCACTCCTGACTGAAAGCATATGCTGCACACAATCCAGTCTCTGTTAGCTTTAGTGTGTGTGTCTCAGTGTGTGTGTGTGTGTGTCTCTGTGTGTGTGTGTGTGTGTGGGTCTCAGAGAGTGTGTGTGTGTGTGTGTGTCTCAGTGTGTGTGTGTGTGTGTGTGGGTCTCAGAGTGTGTGTGTGTGTGTGTGTGTCTCAGTGTGTGTGTCTCAGTGTGTGTGTGTGTGTGTTGTTTCCGTCACATCTGGCAGCGCTCGGCCTCCTCCAGGTGAATCACATCCCTGGAGACGAGGGCCTGTGGCATGTGCGCAGTGGCAGGAAGTGTGTGTGAATCTGTGGTGAATTCTGTCCATACAAGTTTCCCACACACACACACACACACACACACACACACACACACACACATTGCAGGTGATGTGATTAGTCAGATTAACAGCTGGACTATAGAATGTTCTGGAGTGAAGATGCTCGTGTGTGTCTGTTTGTCTGAATCTGGTTTGTAAATGTTTTAAACTTCAATAAACTACAACCAGAGTTTAACTCACACCTTTACACTCAGCCTGCACTCTCCTGTGTGTGTGTTCAGAGCTCAGGCTGATCTCCAGCAAGCCCCAACACACACTCTAGCCTGAGGCAGCACATACCTCTCCCTCTGTCTCACACACACACACACACACACACACACACACACACACACACACACTCACACACACACACACACACACACACACACACACACACACAAGCAAACAGAGAAACACACACACTCACACACACACACAAGCAAACAGAGAAACACACACACACACACTCACATACAAACACACACATAAACACACACACACACAGAAACACACACACTCACACACACACACTCTCACACACACACACACACACACACACACAAACACACACACAAACACACACAAACACACACACACACTCACACACAAACACACACACACACACACACACACACTCACACACACACAGAAACACACACACACACACACACACACAGAAACACACACACACACACACACACACACACACACACAGAAACACACAAACACACACACAAACACACACAAACACACACTTACACACACACACTAACCCACATACACACACACAGAAACACACTCAAACACGCGCTTACAGACACTTTTTATTTTTTTGATCTGCCGAACTTTATTTATTAATTATTATTACGTTGTTTGAACGTATACAGTTCTGTTAGTATCACATACAGTTAGAAATCTGTCAGTCCGTCCATACGTCCTTCCTGGACTCTGTGAGTAGTGAACGTGGTGAACGCTGCGTCACGCCTTTCTGTAAACCGAGTAAGAAACAAGATTAAGATTAAACAGCGTGTATTTCACTGTTAGATTATTTGACCTCCGAGTTCACCTGCTCAGGAGAGTTTATTACTGATTATTACTAAATATTATTAATTACTGATTATTACTGTCTGGTTCTGTTACGACCCGGTTTTTAATCAGCCCATAAAAAACGGTGGGGTGTAAAATATTACAGCTGCCAAACCGTAAACATGTAGAAGCTCTTTGCATACAAAATGCAGGCTAGTCTAATACAGGCTAGGCTCACATAGGCTAGGATAATCAGACTATGCTAACATAGATTAGACTAACACAGGATAGGCTAATTCAGGCTAAGCTAACATATGCTAGGCTAATACAGACTAGGCTAATACGGGCTAGGCTAATACAGGCTAGGCTAACATGGGGTGGCTAATACAGGCTAGGCTAACATGGGGTGGCTAATACAGGCTAGGCTAATACAGGCTAGGCTAACATGGGGTGGCTAATACACACTATGCCAACACAGATTAACACACCGACCAACACACAGGCCTATAACAGGCCCACAATATAATTTAGGAAAACATTGTGTATTTGTTTGTCTGAGGTCTCAGGAGACGCTGCACTGTAGAAGATTCCGGACTCCTCGCGTTCTCCTGTGTGTATAAACCTGCTGAAGGACTAACATCCAGTCTTCTGGAGATTAACTGCTTGCTGAAGCTTCCACCTCAACTTCTCAAGCAAACCCTCCCCCGACCTTTCCTGAGATCACACGTCTCTCAAAAACACAGAAGCTCTGTCCCAGCATCCTTAAACCTGGAGGACCGCTCTCCACCAGCGGGCTTCATCTGCTCCTCAGTCTGACAGGAGAACCAGGGAACCGGCTGCGTCTCCCAGCAGTGGAAGCTTTGTAACAACACACAAGAAGAAAGGACACCAATCTATCAGTAGTGAACACAGAGGGACTGAAGAACATCAGTGAACCTGAACATCACACAGCGAGCTCTTCGGTCCCTGGGTGGACTCTAAAAGCTGGAGGAGCAGATCCACCACCGCGGAAGCTCAGAGAGCAGCGCTGGTGCTTCTTCATTCTCTTACAGATTTATTTATTGCCGGTGAAACAACAAACACAGACGCTTCCGCCGCCTACAGAACTCACTTGAATGCAGAACCTTATTGTGCTCAGTAGAACCTCGTCTGCCACGTTCCTCTGGTTTACTCTTTCAGTTCCCTTCCAGCATGTTTATCTAATCAGTCCCTTGTTTGGGAAAATCCGGTTCTGCTGATAGAATGGAACAAAAAGTGAGGATGACAGAAGGAGAACGCAGGAACCGTACTTGTGTTCTTCTAATCTACATTACACCATACACAACATCAAAGAAACTACATTCACATAAAAATGAGTGAAAATAAAGAAGTACTTTCAATTAAAGTTCTATACGTTCTAGATATTAACAAACTTCTATACATACTACCTCACACACGAGCACACACTCTACCTCACACACACAAATGCACTACTCCACACAAACAGTAGAAAAAGTACCTACTAAGACACAACAGAGCTCTTCTCTATGAAAAGTGTGTGTGTGTGTGTGTGTGTGTGTGTGTGTGTGTGTGCTGAAGAATTCCAGAAGGTTCTTCTGCTCTAAATGCTGCTGTGTGGACCTCGTGGACCTCCTAGGTCATGCGTTTGTCATTGTGAACTTTGACCTTTCAGGCCAGGGTGGCAGCAGGAATGCAGGAGTGTTTATGCTGAAACTGATCGACTCCAGCTGCCCACACACACTAACACACACACCCACACACTAAAACACACACACACTAACACACACTAACACACACACCCACACACACACACT
>CM038711.1:1692138-1709638 GCA_021613375.1 Megaleporinus macrocephalus | reverse complement strand
TAAACACACACTCACACAATTTTCACACTCTGCCAAACACACACACTCCACCAAACACACACACTCACATACTCCTCTAAACACACACGTACACACACACGTCTCCAAACACACACACTTACACTCCTCCAAACACATATACTTACACATATGCTCACACACTCCTCCAATCACACACATAATCTCACACACACACACAACACTCCTACATACACTGACACACTCACATATTCACATTCTATCAAATACACACACACTCGCACACACTCCTCCAAACACACATGCTCACACACTCCTGTAAAACACACACTCCTCCAAACACACAAACTCACACACTCATACACGCAAACACTCCTCCAAACACAGGCACTCACAAAAACTTACATATACTCACAATCCTACAAACACATACTTCTCTAAACACACATACTCCTCCTATTACACACACACTCACACAAGTACACCTCCAAACACACACACATACACTTACACATGCTCACACACTTCTCCAAACACACATACTCCTACAAACACACACACATACTCCTTCAAACACACATACTCCTACATGCACACACACTCACACACACACACAAGGATACCTACACACACACATACTTACACACGCTCACACACTTCTCCAAACACACATCCTCCTACAAACACAAACACACACATACACTTCTCCAAACACACATACTCCTACAAACACAAACACACTCACTCCATTACACACACACACACACACACACACACACACTCACACTTCTCTAAACACACACACACAAGTACACACACACTCCTCCAAACACAGCCACTTACAGACACGCTCACACACTTCTCCAAACACACATACTCCTACAAACACACACACATACTCCTTCAAACACACATACTCCTACATGCACACACACTCACACACACACAAGGGTACCTCCACACACGCTCACACACTTCTCCAAACACACATACTCCTACAAACACACACACACTCCTCCAAACACACACATTCACACTCCTCAAAACATGCACACTCACACTCCTCCAAACACACACACTTCTCCAAACACACACACTCCTCCAAACACACACATTAAATCCTCCCTATTACAGGACTGTGTATGTGTTCTGGAAAGTTCTTATTGATCCTCTAAAAGGCCATTACACTGTTATAATACACACACTAATAGAGCACACACACACAAACACACACAAACACACACACACACACACACAAACTCACGCAGAGTGTATTATCATAAAAGCACGACTGCCTAATGTGGAGAACACTGATCAATAACAGACTGGAGCTCACACACACTCTCACGTCTGTAGTGTAGAATTCCAGGTGAGGATACAGTCTGGAATCATCTCTCCTTCCCGAGGGACGTCTCGCGTTTCTCCAACACATCACAGCCGCAGAGAAGTGTTAACAAGCAGACGGGAATTCAAAGGTGAACACGCAGGTATTTAAAAATCAATATTCATAATGAGTGAAACTTTCCTTTTTATTTTTAACTATAATTAACCCATTCAGAAGAATTAACTACTATTAACTATTAATAGCTCTATTCCTAGAGGAATAACTCTACTAATAACCCGGTTAACTCTATTATCTAATGCTACAGTTAAAACAATATCCAGTCAGAACCACTATTAAATTCTAACAATAAAATTTAAGTGTATCTTTTCACCCATTTAAACTTACCCATTTAGGTATACTCTATACATTTCTATTCTTAAAGTTTCACCCAGACATATAAACTCTATTCAATCCTTACTTTACCATTTCACCCACTCAGACACACTTTCTAAATTCTGTTTTCCCCCAACTAGATACTCTGTATTCAACCTAAAGCTAAATGTTCACATAAATAGATACTTACCCTGTTTAATTCTTCATTTCAATTCAGTTCTGGAGTGACATTTTCAACATTCTATTCAAATCCAAAAATAAAAGTCTCCCAGTCACATACACTATTTTTATTTGTATAATTCTAAAATAATTTATTTTGTAATTAAAAATGTATGCAGTCAGATTTACTCTATTCAATTATAATCTGTAATTAATAATAGTCACATGAAGGTTAAACTTTTCACATATAGTCATAAACATATACAAATTTTCAATTTGACCTCAGCAGGAGCTAAAGTGATATCAGATACTTTATAGAAAGTAATTTGTCGTTAAATTCACTGATCCTGTGATTGAGTGTGTATCTATGTATCTATCCATGTGTGTGGTGTGTAATGTGAGAGTTGTGAGTCAGTCCCCCCCCACACACACTAGAGTAGTGATCCATCTGTGTGCAGGTAAAAGCGCAGAGCGGGCTGATGTAACACCTCTAAAGTGGAGGTGCGGGGGTGCAGGACAGGGGAACGTTGGGCGCTAAATGTGTGTAAACGTGTGTAAGTGTGTGTTAATGTGTGTGTGTAAATGCGTGGACTGCTGGGCTGATTTGACCCACAGCTCTCTCAGAACCAGTATTTATAGCTCCGAGTGTGAGATTCAGCTCTTCTGCTTAAGTGTGTGTGTGTGTGTGTGTGTGTGTGTGTGTGTGTGTGTGTGTGAAGAGCACTCGGTGGATGCAAAGCTTTTACTTGCTTCGTTTAGTTTAAAACGATCCTCATTAAAGCACCATGAGTCTTTTCACGGCCGCTGTGTGAGTGGAGCTTATTTAACAATTGAAATTAACACATATAGCTGTGTTATTACATTCAGAACAATCTTCACTTCCAGCACTCTTTTCCAACTTTATCAGATATTTAGGACAATTATTAATTCCAGCTCTGTTTTCAGAACTTTATCAGACATTCAGAACAATCTGTACTTCCAGCCCTCTTTCAGAACTTTATCAGATATTTAGAACAATTATTACTTCCAGCTGTGTTTCAGAACTTTATCAGACACTCAGAACAATCTTTACTTCCAGCCCTTTTTCAGAACTTTATCAGATATTTAGAACAATCTTTACTTCCAGCTCTGTTTTCAGAACTTTATCAGACATTCAGAACAATCTTTACTTTCAGCTCTGTTTCAGAACTTTATCAGACATTCAAAACAATCTTTACTTCCAGCCTCTTTCAGAACTTTATCAGATATTTAGAACAATTATTACTTCCAGCTGTTTTCAGAACTTTATCAGACATTCAGAATAATCCTTACTTCCAGCTGTGTTTCAGAACTTTATCAGACATTCAAAACAATCTTTACTTCCAGCCCTCTTTCAGAACTTTATCAGATATTTAGAACAATCTTTACTTCCAGCTCTGTTTTCAGAACTTTATCAGACATTCAGAACAGTCTTTACTTTCAGTTCTGTTTCAGAACTTTATCGACATTCAGAACAATCTTTACTTTCACCTCCATTTCAGAACTTGATCATACATGCAGAACAATCTGAACTTGCAGCACTGTTACAGAACTTCATCAGACATTCAGAACAATATTTACTTGGAGCTCTGTTTCAGAACATTATCAGACATTCAGAGCAATCCTTACTTAAAGCTCTGCATCAGAACGTTATCAGATATTTAGAACAATCTTTACTTCCAGCTCTGTTTTTTAGAAATTTATCAGACATTCAGAACAATCTTCACTTTCAGCTCTGTTTCAGAAATTATCAGGCATTCAGAATGGTGTTTACTTTCAGCTCCTTTTAGAACTTTATCAGACATTTAAAACAATCTTTATTTTCAGTTCTGTTTCAGAACTTTATTGACATTCAGAACAATCTTCACTTTCAGCTCTGTTTCAGAACTTTATCAGACATTCAGAATGGTCTTTACTTTCAGCTTCTTTTAGAACTTTATCAGACATTTAAAACAAACTTTACTTGCAGCACTTTTTCAGAACTTGATCATACATGCAGAAAAATCTGAACTTGCAGCACTGTTACAGAACTTTATCAGACATTCAGAATGGTGTTTACTTTCAGCTTCTTTTAGAACTTTATCAGACATTCAAAACAATCTTTACTTGCAGCGCTGTTTTAGCACTTTATCAGGCATTTAGAACAATCTTTACCTTCACTTCCGTTTCAGAACTTTATCAGGCATTCAGAGCCATCTTTACTTTCACTTCCATTTCAGAACTTTATCAGACATTCAGAATGGTGTTTACTTTCAGTTCCTTTTAGAACTTTATCAGACATTTAAAACAATCTTTACTTGCAGCGCTGTTTCAGAACTTTATCAGACATTCAGAACAATCTTTATTTTCAGTTCTGTTTCAGAACTTTATTGACATTCAGAAAAATCTTTACTTCCAGCTCTGTTTCAGAACTTTATCAGACATTCAGAATGGTGTTTACTTTCAGCTCCTTTTAGAACTTTATCAGACATTTAAAACAATCTTTACTTGCAGCGCTGTTTCAGAACTTTATTGACATTCAGAACAATCTTCACTTTCAGCTCTGTTTCAGAACTTTATCAGACATTCAGAATGCTGTTTACTTTCAGCTCCTTTTAGAACTTTATCAGACATTTAAAACAATCTTTATTTTCAGTTCTGTTTCAGAACTTTATTGACATTCAGAACAATCTTCACTTTCAGCTCTGTTTCAGAACTTTATCAGACATTTAGAATGGTGTTTATTTTCAGCTCCTTTTAGAACTTTATCAGATATTCAGAACAATCACTACTTTCACCTCCATTTCAGAACTTGATCATACATGCAGAACAATCTGAACTTGCAGCGCAGTTACAAAACTTTATCAGACATTCAGAACAATATTTACTTGCAGCTCTGTTTCAGACCTTTATCAGACATTCCGAATAATCTTTACTTTCAGCTCCTTTTAAGAACTTTATCAAACATTCAGAATGGTGTTTACTTTCAGCTCTTTTTAGAATTTTATCAGACATTCAGAACAATCTTTACTTTCACCTCCATTTCAGAGCTATATCAGACATGCAGAACAATCTTTACTTGCAGCGCTGTTTCAGAAGTTTATCAGACATGCAGAAAAATCTTTACTTCCAGTTGTGTTTCAGAACTTTATCAGATATTCAGAACAATCTTTACTTCCAGCTTTGTTTCAGAACTTGATCAGACATTCAAAACAATCTTTACTTGCAGCGCTGTTTCAGAACTTGATCATACATGCAGAAAAATCTAAACTTTTAGCACTGTTACAGAACTTTATCAGACATTCAGAATGGTGTTTACTTCCAGCTCATTTTAGAACTTTATCAGACATTCAAAACAATCTTTACTTGCAGGGTTGTTTCAGAACTTTATCAGACATTCAGAACAAACTTTACTAGTAGCTCTGTTTCAGAACTTTATCAGGCATTCAGAACAATCTTTACTTCCAGCCCTCTTTCAGAACTTTATCAGATATTTAGAACAATCTTTACTTCCAGCTCTGTTTTTCAAAACTACATCAGACATTCAGAACAATCTTTACTTGAAGTGCTGTTTCAGAACTTTATCAGACATTCAGAACAATCTTTACTTTCACCTCCATTTCAGAACTTTATCAGACATTCAGAAACATCTTTACTTCCAGCTCTGTTTCATAACTTTCTCAAACATTCAGAACAAACTTTACTTGCAGCGCTGTTTCAGAACTTGATCATACATGCAGAAAAATCTGAACTTGCAGCACTGTTACAGAACTTTATCAGACATTCAGAATGGTGTTTACTTTCAGCTCCTTTTAGAACTTTATCAGACATTTAGAAAAATCTTTAATTGAAGTGCTGCTTCAGAACTTTATCAGACATTTAGAACAATCTTTACTTTCACTTACATTTAAGAACTTCATCAGACATTCAGAATGGTGTTTACATTCAGCTCCTTTAAGAACTTTATCAAACATTTAAAACAATCTTTACTTGCAGTGCTGTTTCAAAACTTTTATCAGACATTCAGAACAATCTTTACTTTCACCTCCATTTCAGAACTTGATCATACATGCAGAACAATCTGAACTTGCAGCACTGTTACAGAACTTCATCAGACATTCAGAACAATATTTACTTGGAGCTCTGTTTCAGAACATTATCAGACATTCAGAGCAATCCTTACTTAAAGCTCTGCATCAGAACGTTATCAGATATTTAGAACAATCTTTACTTCCAGCTCTGTTTTTTAGAAATTTATCAGACATTCAGAACAATCTTCACTTTCAGCTCTGTTTCAGAAATTATCAGGCATTCAGAATGGTGTTTACTTTCAGCTCCTTTTAGAACTTTATCAGACATTTAAAACAATCTCTATTTTCAGTTCTGTTTCAGAACTTTATTGACATTCAGAACAATCTTCACTTTCAGCTCTGTTTCAGAACTTTATCAGACATTCAGAATGGTGTTTACTTTCAGCTTCTTTTAGAACTTTATCAGACATTTAAAACAAACTTTACTTGCAGCACTTTTTCAGAACTTGATCATACATGCAGAAAAATCTGAACTTGCAGCACTGTTACAGAACTTTATCAGACATTCAGAATGGTGTTTATTTTCAGCTCCTTTTAGAACTTTATCAGACATTTAAAACAATCTTTACTTGCAGCGCTGTTTCAGAACTTTATCAGACATTCAGAACAATCTTTATTTTCACTTCCATTTCAGAACTTTATCAGACATTCAGAACAATCTTTACTTTCACTTCCATTTCAGAACTTTATCAGACATTCAGAATGGTGTTTACTTTCAGCTCCTTTTAGAACTTTATCAGACATTCAAAACAATTTTTACTTGCATCGCTGTTTCAGAACTTTATCAGACATTCAGAAGAATCTTTACTTCCAGCCCTCTTTCAGAACTTTATCAGATATTTAGAACAATCTTTACTTCCAGCTCTGTTTTCAGAACTTCATCATTCAGAAAAATCTTTAATTGCAGAGCTGATTCAGAACTTTATCAGACATTTAGAACAATCTTTACTTTCACTTACATTTTAGAACTTCATCAGACATTCAGAATTGTGTTTACATTCAGCTCCTTTAATAACTTTATTAGACATTCAGAACAATCTTTACTTGCAGCGCTGTTTCAAAACTTTTATCAGACATTCAGAACAATCTTTACTTTCACCTCCATTTCAGAACTTTATCAGACATTCAGAACAATCTTTACATCCAGCCCTGTTTCAGAACTTTATCAGACATTCAGAACAATCTTTACTTGCAGCTTTGTTTAAGAACTTTATCAGATATTTAGAACAATCCTTACTTCCAGCTCTGTTTTCAGAACTTTATCAGACATTCAGAACAGTCTTTAATTTCACCTCCATTTCAGAACTTTATCAGACATTCAGAACAATCTTTATTTGCAGCGCTGTTTCAAAACTTTATCAGACATTCAGAACAATCTTTACTTCCAGCTGTGTTTCATAACTTTATCAGGCATTCAGAACAATCTTTACTTCCAGCTCCATTTCAGAACTTTATCAGACATTCAGAACAATCTGCGGGGATTTTAGTATCAGAATGTGTACTCTTTACTCGATTATGTTTAGCATGTATCTGGTTTGAAATTTAGATATTTAGAATTTTATGTTTTGTATTTATTCTCAGCCCCTTGTACTAAAATAGGATGTCAGTATCAGTAGTGCTGTTTCAAACACCAACTCTAAACCCTCAATCCTAAACCCTAAACCCTAAATCCTAAATCCTAAACCCTAACCCTAAACCCTGAACCCTAAATCCTAAACCCTAACCCTAAACCCTAAGCCCTAAGCCCTAACCCTAAACCCTTAACCCTAACCCTAAATCATAAACCCTAACCCTAAACCTAAATCCTAAACCCTAAATCCTAACCTTAAACCCTGAACCCTGAACCCTAAATCCTAAACCCTAACCCTAACCCTAACCCAAAACCCTAAGCCCTAAGCCCTTAACCCTAACCCTAAATCCTAAACCCTAACCTTAAATCCTAAACCCTAACCCTAAACCCTAAATCCTAAACCCTAAATCCTAAACCCTAACCCCTAAAATTTTTACCATATTTTACCATATTGTGTAGCGGTGTAATGGCAGTCGTTTGCACAGTTATGTGCTAATATAATCCCTAACCCTAACCCTAACCTTAATCTAACCACAATCTAAACCCAATCTAACCCTAATCTAAACCCAATCTATCCCCAATCTAAACCCAATCTAACCCTAATCTAGCCACAATCTAACCCCAATCTAACCCCAATCTAAACCCAATCTAACCCTAATCTAACCACAATCAAACCCTAATCTATCCCCAATCTATCCCCTATCTAAACCCAATCTAACCCTAATCTAAACCCATTCTAAACCCAATCTAACCCTAATCTAACCACCATCTAACCTATATCTAGTCTAAACATAATTTTACAGCAATCTAATATAACTCTAATTTTACACAAATATAACTTAACCCCAGTCTAAAACTAAACAGTCTAAATGAAAAAAATATATAAATTATTCTATACCGAATCATAAATAATCAGTTTTCACCTTCAGTGTGGAGAAATGTAAGAAATTTACATAAACAACAAACACACACACACAAACAGTGTGAGATGGTGAGTGTGTGTATGTGTGTGTATTGGTGTGTGTGTGTGTGTATGTGTGTGTATTGGTGTGTGAGTGTGTGTGTATGTATGTGTGTGTATGTGTGTGTATTGGTGTGTGTGTAAGTGTGTGTGTGCATGTGTATGTATGTGTATGTGTGTGTGTGTGTGTGTGTGCGTGTATGTTTGTGTGTAGGTTTTGTGTGTGTTTGTGTGTATGTCTGTGTGTGTGTGTATGTATGTGTGTGAGTGTGTATGTGTATGTTTGTGTGTATGTATGTGTGTATGTGTGTGTGAGTGTGTACGTGTGTGTGTATATGTGTGTGCGTTTATGTGTGTGTGTGTATGTGTTTGTGTGTATATATGTGTGTATGTGTGTGTGTATGTGAGTGTGTATGTGTGTGTATGTATGTGTGTGTGTGTATGTGTGTGTGTGTGTGCGTGTATGTGTGTGCGTGTATGTGTGTGTGTATGTGTTTGTGTGTATATGTGTGTGTATGTGTGTGTGTGTGTGTATGTATGTGTCTGTGTGTATGTGTGTGTGTGTGTGTGTGAGTGTGTGTGTGTGTGTGTGTGTGTGCGCGTGCACGCACCAGCCTTCAGGGATTCTGTTAGAAAACAGCAATCTTCCATCCGGCAGCTTCTCCATGTGGATTTTTTTGGGGATTTTTTTTCTGGAACTCTCCGCAGTGACCTCATCAAATCCTGCCTCCTACAAATAAAGCTTTGATCTTCTGCTAGTGATGCAGATTTAAGTGAATATCTCAAGGTTTATTAGTCACACGTTAATAGTTACTGCTTTTCCATTTCGTCTGATGGAATTTGATTGGCGTGAAGATCTGCAGGGCAAAACCATCAGCCTCTCCATTGTGAGTGTGACCTGCTCAGACTCGCTCTGAATTAAAGACCACGCCTAACGAGGTTCCCTCAGAAACCACTGAGCTTTACATCTAAACGTTCCACTTAACTGCACAGCTTAATACCTGCAGCTCAACACTGCTGTCCTCAATAACACTGCTCTACAGTCCGGCTACTCTGAGGACTAAAATACTGATACTGTGAGGAGTAAAGTACTGGTACTGGGAGGAGTAAAGTACTAGGAGGAGTAAAGTACTGGGAGGAGTAAAGTATGGGTACTCTGAGGAGTAAAGTTCGGGTACTATGAGGAGTAAAGTACTGGTACTGTGAGGAGTACAGTACTGGTACTGGGAGGAGTAAAGTACTGGTAGTATGAGGAGTAAAGTACTGGTACTATGAGGAGTAAAGTACTGGTACTGGGAGAGTAAAATACTGGGAGGAGTAAAGTACTGGGAGGAGTAAAATATGGGTACTCTGAGGAGTAAAGTTCGGGTACTATGAGGAGCAAAGTACTGGTACTGTGAGGAGTACAGTACTGGTACTGGGAGGAGTAAAGTACTGGTACTATGAGGAGTAAAGTACCGGCACTGAGAGGAGTAAAGTACTGGTACTGTGAGGAGTAAAGTACTGGTACTGGAAGGAGTAAAGTACTGGGAGGAGTAAAGTACTGGTACTATGAGGAGTAAAGTTTGGGTACTATGAGGAGTAAAGTACTGGTACTGGGAGGAATACTTTTCAGATGGGACAACTCAACTATCTCTGTCATGTATATGCCAATAGTGCAGTACTGGTACTACGGGTAAGGTAAAGTTAGGGTTAGGGTTAGTGTGAGGAGTACATTTTCAGAACTCCAGTATCTCTGCACCCTTGTTCCTCCTTTCTCCTGTGGGTTCTCCCACTCTGCTACAGAAACCTGTATCTTAGCTCCTTCAGCAACCTGGCAGTCAATGGCCAGATAATCTGTAATAATGTAAACTGAACTAGTTGCCTCACGCGAGGTGCCCACTGTCAGGTGCTTCTGCACCGGTCATCGTGTCGGTCCTGGTTCTTAAAGAATAATTAGCATGTAGCTGGAATAGTGGCATTTTATCAGAACCTCCTCTCCATAACTTCAGACCCACAATCAGAGTTTACACCCCCTTTTTTAGGCACATACTTCAACCACGTTTTCAGAATATCAGCACCGCTCTAACTCCGGATCTGTCTGACTGTGTGATTCCGGCTGTTTGATTGGATGAACGGATTCTGGAAAACTGGAACTTTTTTTCCATAGAGAATAATGAGGATCTACTGTGTTCCTCTGCTTGACCAACAGACACCGTAAACCCTAGACTCAGGCCAGACCCTCAACCAGGACAGCAGTGTTGGTGTCGACCCGCACTCGTCTGTTTGTCATTTTATTCATCCTTTTTTCCCATAGAGTCCTATTCATTTGATTTGATTTATTTATTTATTTTCCCATTCATTTTAGAGTGTAGCCAAACGGTATGGTTTTGTTCAGCCAGCAAACTGTATGTACTTACTCAGGGCACATCCAAAATCAGTAATCCACAGACATCCTAATCCGCACTCTTCTATTTCTTGTTTATTCATCCCTCGCTCCTCCCATAGAGTCGCATGTATTTTCAAGGCATTAACCTACAGCCACAAAACTGCTTGTGCTCACTCAGGGCTTTTCTAGTTTTGTTTGCTTTCTTTGTCCTTTTACTGCTCAATTCCTTTCCCTTAGAGGGTGCTGCCCTCTAGAACTCTTAGTTTTGGCCTGTTCTTCTTCTGCCCTGGTCCAGCAAAACTTTCTTCTATAAGAAGTCCTCCCACTCTTTAACCGAGTAGAACCTGAGGTTTCTAAGGTTACTTTTAGTTTGACTTTTTTTGGCCATCAAATTTGCCCAACTCTTCTGTCCAATGATTCCTCGATCCATTTACCGTCCACTTCAGAAAAAATACAGCTTCCAAATCTAGTTCTTATGTCATGTTCTGCTATCGTTCTTGGCATCGATCACTTCACCTCAGAGCCATATACATTCACTCCAATGCTACAGCTGATTCTCTGAGTCCAGAGCCATGGCATCCACAGTGGAGTCGTTCAGATCTCGTTTCTGAAGGACTCAGAGAATCGCTCAAGAATCAGGCCGTCACTCCTGACAGAACCTGTACCTGAACCTGTACAGTGTCACCTTTCCCTCGGATAAGCTTACAACCATTTCTCATCTACGCTAACACATCCTTCAATGTTCTTTTCCACCTCAACTGTCTCCCTGCTGAGAAAGAGTCTTCTCAATAGACTCACCACCATATTGCCACGCAAGCCCCTCTCAGGTGACCCCCCTCCTTAAAGTTATCTAGAATCCTGTGTCTTGCAGACTGTCTCTTCCTGCATTGCCTGCACACTCTGTATCGGGTATGTCTTAGCAGCTACCTTCGTAACTCTGAAAGCTACTGTTTCCTGACGTGCTCAGACTGTACATATACAATCCCTGCTATCTGATCTGATCCTCCACACAGACACACGGATATTAACCATCAAATGCAGTGCGAGAGATCAAGGAGGGAAAACCACATTTCTGTTACAGCTGATCTCCTCCTGGTGTGTCTCCTCACAATATGCTCTACAGCACAACCTGCTTTTTATGTTAGAAATCCAGTCGTTTGTCTTCCATTACAGTTTTTCTTAACAAGTTTGTCTCCGGAATATTTTTCAGGATGCTTCTTTGGGACTTCTCTGCAGGCCGTCTTCTCCGGCATATTATAGCTACAGCTCAATTCCAGTACTTCAGAGAGGGTCAGCTGTGGACTTCCCTTCCAGCTCAAGTCCTCTGAGTTTCTTCCCTCAAACTTCTAGAGTTGACAGACACGCCCAAATTCAACGGTTCTGATGTTTCTGTAAATGTTTCTTCATCTTGTGATGAAGCAGTTCATCATTTCCTGAATCTGGAGAGTCACACTTTCGAATTATTTGAATAAAGAGCTACAGGTCATTGGCCTCTTATGATGTGTACATCAACACATAACACAGCATGCGGTTTACAGCTACTGATGTTCCTTCAATGGTTTCTTATCATGCAGAGAGCTACGACTGTTCTGAACATTTTTATTAGAAACTTGTGGGGATCATGCAGAAAAGCAAATTTAAGAAGATCCACAAACATCAGGAAAACGATCTCAGAAGGTTAAACACTTCCTCTTACCTCGAAACCGACTGAAGGTGGTCTCTGTATCCACAAAATGGAATGTCTGGGGAAAGAAGCTCCTCCTAATTTCTATAAGTTCCTCCATCCACAAGAGTTGCCTTGCACCGTGCTGCATCAACATCTTCTCTGTAGTCCTTAACTTGTTCTCTCAGCTTTCAAAACAAACAAACTGAAATGTTAAAACCCTGATCTGCAGAGAAACTCCTGTTCTAGTACGTAGACCTTTAGTGCAAATTCAGGAGTTCCCTCCACTGAAAGGTCATCAGCCACAATCACTGAAGATCTTTCAAACATGATTAGTGAAATATTAAAATATGAGTTTATTAATAAAATCTTTATCATCAGTTATTCTCACATCAGAGGAGAAAACGAGGAACTGGATCCCGAAAGCAGCACCAGGTCTGAGTGTTTTATGTAAACCTCAACATTTCAGCACACACACGCACACACTCGCACACACACGCACACAGAGGTACAACTTGTTGAGACTCTTCACACACAGTCACTCTCTCGCTCTCGATCTCTCTCTGATACACACACAGACACACAGTCCAGCACTGGAGTGTGCTTTGTGCTGTGCTGCATTGATTTAATGCATTACTGGAGCTGCTGGACAGAGAACGGGCTCAAGTGAGAGACAGATAGGGAGAGAGAGGGAGAGAGAGAGAGGGAGAGAGAAGGAGTGAGAGAGAGACAGAGAGAGGGAGAGAGGGAGAGAGGGAGAGAGAGTCTCTCCTGACTGCATTAGCGCTGCCTCCAGCCTTTGTGATTCCTTTTGATCAAATCTGTGTGAAAGATGAGTGTCATGCCCTCGTCCAGCCAGCTGTGAGCGACTCTGCCCTGCCGGGGAGGAGGGGGCCTGGGGGGGAGGGGAGGGGCCTGCAGAGGTGTATGTTGGAGAGATAGAAAGAGAGAGAGTGAGTGAAAGAGAGTGAGTGAGAGAGTATCTCACACATCTTGAGTAGTTTAGTTTGGTGTTTGAGCGCAGGAGGATGGGCAGCAGCATGTGTGAGTGTGTGTGTGTAAGTGTGTGTGCGCGTGTGTAGGTGTGTTTGGTGGCTCTCTGAAGAACTTGTACAGACCTGAGCAGGAAATGGCCGGAAAGTTCTCAGAGTGTCTGGAATCTGCAGCGTAAAAAGAGAAAAGATGTCTCAGGTAAGATTTCAAGCTTCAGTTCAACACCAGTGTGTGTGTGTGTGTGTGTGTGTGTGTGTGTGTGTGTGTGTGTGTGTGTGTGTGTGTGTGTGTGTTTGTGTGTGTTTGTGTGCGTGTGTTAAAAACCAAGCATTTAGAGTGTTTAGGATAAGAACAAACACACACACACACACACACTCCAGAGTGTTCAGTTCTTCATCTGGAGTTCAGTTTGTTTAGGTTTGTTGTTGTGGTCACTCAGCGGTTTCCTTTAATCTCATCTGAACGTACAGCGGACGTGTGTGTGTGAATGTGTGTGTTTTTCTGTTTGTTAAGTCAGTGTGTGTGTCTATGTGTGTGTGTTTGTGTGTAACAGCACTCAGTGGTCCGCTCTCTGCTGGAATGTAACTCAAGCCCACAGTAATGCAGCCTCACAGCCTTTAATGCAACAATTAACCAGCGCAGTGAGAGAGTGTGTGTGTGAGTGTGTCTGAGTGTTAGAGAGAAATGGAGTGACACACACTGACCGTTGGAGAAAGTGAACAAGTCCAGATGAATTTTCTATTTATTGTAGAATTTATATGATTTATTTTAATGAAAGTAAGTTATTTATTTATTTTTAATATTAATATAAAGTTTTAGCTTGTAATTATTTATTCAGTTAATATTTATTATATAAATATAAACAGTCAGGCTATGATCATTTGTATAATTTGTATTATAGAAATTAACTTATCAAAATATATATATATATATATATTTTGATCAGTATATTAATTTTGAAATATATAATTAGTATATATTTCTCTATATAAATTTTGATATAAATGGTCAGACTGCAGTTATATATTTATTTTAATATAAATGGTCTGACTGCAGTTATATATTTATTTAAAAATATATGGTTAGACTGCAGTTATATATTAATTTTAATATAAATATTCAGACTGCAGTTATATATTAATTTTAATATAAATGGTCAGACTAATTACATATTTATTTCATTGTAAATGGTCAGACTGTGGTTATATAATAATATTAATATAAATAGTCAGACTGCAGTTACATATTTATTTTAATATAAATGGTCTGACTGCAGTTATATATTAACATTAATATAAATGATCAGATTGCAGTTATATATTAATTTTAATATAAATGGTCAGACTGCAGTTATATATTTATTTTAATATAAATGATCAGATTACAGTTATATATTAATTTTAATATAAATAGTCAGACTGCAGTTATATATTAATTTTAATATAAATGGTCAGACTGTAATTACATATTTATTTTATTGTAAATGGTCAGACTGCAGTTATATATTAATTTTAATATAAATGGTCAGACTGTAATTACATATTTATTTTATTGTAAATGGTCAGACTGCAGTTATATATTTATTTTAATATAAATGATCAGATTGCAGTTATATATTTATTTTAATATGAATGATCAGATTACAGTTATATATTAATTTTAATATAAATAGTCAGACTGCAGTTATATATTAATTTTAATATAAATGGTCAGACTGTAATTACATATTTATTTTATTGTAAATGGTCAGACTGCAGTTATATATTAATTTTAATATAAATGGTCAGACTGCAGTTATATATTAATTTTAATATAAATGGTCAGACTGTAATTACATATTTATTTTATTGTAAATGGTCAGACTGCAGTTATATATTTATTTTAATATAAATGATCAGATTGCAGTTATATATTTATTTTAATATGAATGGTTAAACTGTAATTACATATTTATTTTATTGTATATGGTCAGACTGTGGGTCTATTTTAATTTTAATGTAAATGATCAGATTGCAGTTATATATTTATTTTTAATACAAATGCTCAGACTGTAGTTTTATATTTATTTTAATATGAATGATCAGATTGCAGCTTTTATTTATTTTAATATGAATGATCAGACTACAGTTTTATATTTATTGTTATATGTCTGCTCTGTTTCAGTGTGAGTGGATTAGTTTAGGATTAGAGCTAGTGTGTGTGTGAGTATGTGACATGATCAGTGCACTTGTGTGTGTATGTTTATTTAACTCCCATCTGCCACACACACACACACACACACACACACACACACACACACACACACACACACACACACACATTCCAGCAGTGTCGAGAATATCTGCATATATTTATATTCACATGTATATTTATTTCTATATGAAGAATATTTATGCTGTAATTTGTTACACTGGAAGTTAATCTGCCTCTGGATCCACATTTAAAATAATTTACAAAATCCTTTAAATTAGAAGCAATTTTGTATTTTATTCACTACAGTATTTTATTATATATGTTTTTGGGTATTGAGTGTCTATTTAAGAGGTTAATTATGGTATATAGTATATATGATTTATTTTATTAAGGTATGGCGAGTCTCCAGGAGACACATAAATAAACTGGTCACCGGGAATTTTGTGAAAGGTGATTTTAAAAGATTTAATTGTATATATATATATATATATATATATATATATATATATATATATATATATATATATATATATATATATATATATATATTTTTTTTTTTTTTTTTATTTAAGCTTATTTCTTTAAAAACTGAACACAATCTCTTTGACACATCAATATTTAATACTTAAATAATGCTATTCCATTAATTATTTATTTGTTTTAGATTATACACACTCTCACAAGCGCACAGTTCTAATTCTTTAGTTTTCTTATTTAGAAGACCAGATGAACTGAAGAATTTGCCACTGACAGGATGTTTGTTGTTGAGTTCTGCCCATAATACAACAGCTATTTATTTTGAGTCAAGCTAGTTGATTTCTTTTGTTTTTCATGTCCAAATTTTAAAAACACATCTTTTAAATTAAAACAGATTTTACACACTTAAAGAAATTAAATATTACATATTAGAAGGTCATAGCAGAATTGTTATATGCTTACATTACTAATTTAATCAATTAATATAAGGGTCAAATAAAGGTTGTTTACACAATAAAAATAACAATATAATATATATATATATATATATATATATATATATATATATATATATATATATATATATATATACTACATAACAATATCACACGTAACTCATAATAACAAACAATAAAGACGTATTTGAAATATTTTAATTAATTTTTTTGAGTACTTATAAGAAAGTTTGGTCACAAATTAAATGTATAAATGACGGGTCATGTGACCTAAGTCATTTCATGATAAACTCCTTAAGTACATAGACACAGAGAATACTTGATGCCACTGTTTTACCTCAGAGGAGCCAATCTTAAGCAGTGGTGCTTCATATCACTGACAATGTGTGTTCCTCTTAGTTGTGGCAGTAAATTCTCAGTCACTAACTCCCAGGCTTTATTGACCAGACACTGGACACCATGATATACACAGAAGCACAAAATTATCAACAAACAAACACTAACCTTAACACACAGACCGACAATAAATCAATCAATCAACATTTATTAGAATAAAGCTTTACAGCCAGTGTTGTGTAAAAGCAGCTTTACAGAAAAACAGTTTATAAAAGAAGAGAGGAAACAAAGCGACAGAATAAAAGAAACAAAAGTAATACAAAATAAACACAATGTAACAATAAGTTCAACACAAACCGAATTTAAAATGCAACAAAAAAATCTGTACACAAACACACACATCTTGAATCACCTAATGAACAGCCATGTGTGTGTGTGTGTGTGTTGTAGGCTATTTGCTGTACGATGGTTAACTGTTCCTGCGACAGTTTCAGTCCAGGAAAGCTCCGACGCCGCCAGTGTGAAAACTGCAGACATGGCT
>CM038711.1:1654638-1689638 GCA_021613375.1 Megaleporinus macrocephalus | reverse complement strand
TCACCATACTAAACCTTACTAACCATCACTATACTAAACCTTACTAACCATCACCATACTAAACCTTACTAACCATCACTATACTAAACCTTACTGACCATCACTATACTAAACCTTACTAACCATCACTATACTAAACCTTACTGACCATCACTATACTAAACCTTACTAACCATCACTATACTAAACCTTACTAACCTTCAGCGCACTGACTCTGATCTGTATATGGTGTGTGTGTGTTTCATGCTGCAGCTCTGAGCAAGCTGAAGGTGCATCACATGTACCAGGGCAGTCAGGTGGAGATTGTTCACTCCAACGTGGTGTTTGATATCTGCAGTCTAATGCTGTACGGCACTCAGGCCATTCCTGTCCGTTTGAAGATCCTGCTGGACCGACTGTTCAGTGTCCTAAAGCAGGACGAGGTCATCCAGATCCTCAGTGCACTTGACTGGACACTACAGGACTACATCCGCGGATATGTACTACAGGTCAGTCACATACATTTATCAGATATAACATAACTTATATCTCCACCCACTGTCCAGCGTATCTGCTCCACTGACCATACAGGAGCTCCACTTACAGACTGTAGTTCATCTGATTCTCTGTATACTTTATTACTCTGTTCTTTAATGATCAGGACCCCCACAGGACCACCACAGAGCAGACAGAACACTGTTGTCTGGATAATTTTGGTTGCTGGACTATGCTACGTCCAGCAGTGAGACCAAGATGTTTCTATTTCCTGCTCTGTGGTGGTCCTGTGGGGGTCCTGACCATTGCTTCTATTTGGCCAGTAGATCTGATAACCGGGACAGTGAGTGTAGCCTTGGTTTTTGTAGTGATGTAGTCAAGGCTGCTAGATCCGAGTCCAAGACTTAGACAAAAAGTAGTCAAATCCGAGTCAAGACCGAAACCAGATAAAGATTTCTTTCAGTCAGATATGTTTATGCAGCACACATATACAAAACACACAACAAATACATACACAAAACACAACAGACACACAACATCGGCACAAAACATACATAATACGCAGCACAACATACACATAAAACACACATACACAACCATACACATAAAACACAGCTCATGTACACACACGTACAACACACGACACCAAAAAAAAACATACACACAACACACACAACAAGTACACATACATTAACACACAACACACACAGCACAAAACTCAACCAACACATACACACATACTCACAAAACATGTACAATACAACATACACAAACACATAAAACACACATGTGCACTTACAACATTTACACAAACATACTAACAACACACAAGAAGTACACACAAAACACACAAAACACACAAAACACACACACACACACACACACACACACACAGAGAACAGGTTAGCTCTGTTAATCCCACTGAACTGAGCCTGTCAGAGCCCCCCCAAGAGGAAATAATGAGCATGTACATGAAAGAAAACATTAATCACTTAAAACATAAAACCAACAAACTAGACAGAATTAACAGACACGACAGAGAAGATCACAGAATTCACATCACTCCGACTACCAGAACAACACGAGTGTAAATCAATCACTCCGAGCTACAAAAATATCTCTACACGTCTCTGAACTCCGGCTCTTCACCGAGAAATCTCGTATGTGTGGCCGGTGGAAGAGCTTCAACTCACTTCTTAACAATCCATTTACATAGTTTCACCACAAAAACCTGATCATATCAGCAAAGATCCAGAAACACTGGCACTCTCGTTCCTCAGAGAGGTCTCAGTGACGCCTGGAAATACGATTTTGTCACATTTGTCCTGAAAGGCAGGAATGGGAGCGCAGGTCTCCGCTCAATTTGCTGATCGTTAAGTATTCAGATGGTTGTGTTTAATTTTCGCTAGCTTGTCTAACAGTGAACGTAAAGTCAAATTCTCCACAGACGTTTAAATGAATGCTGTATGATGAAATATTTATTTTGGTTACGGCATGAAGCTGCTGCATGACTTTGAAAGACTGCTAGCACTCATGTGTAATTACAAGCAGCCTCACGGCTCGCCTGTCTGAATCCCCCCCCACCGATATTCCCGCACCGGGGAAGCCCAGATCATCCAAATGAAGAAAAATGATGTTCCAGATGTGCTGCAGTAATTAGAGCTTTCATGTCCTGATGAATTAGATGCATTGACAGCTCTTTATTTAGTAGTACTGTCAGACTGTCTGAGTTATCTAAGTATTTGAGGTCCCAAGTGCATGAGCTTTGATTCATAATGCAAATGAAATTCCATGCATGTTGTTTAGGATGTGGCTGGCAAAGTGCTGGACCGCTGGGCCATTATGACCTTTGAGGAAGAGATTGCGACGCTACAACAGTTTCTTCGCTTCGGAGAGACCAAATCCATCGTGGAGCTGATGGCCCTGCAGGACAAAGAAGGACAGGCGGTTGTCGTGCCGACAGCCAGGGCCAACTCCGACATCCGCAGCTTCATAGAGAGCAGCATGCAGCGCTCCACAAGCCTGCCACCTAAATCCGAGCCTGTGAGCAGAAGCAACGGTCACCACTTTGAGAGTCTGGTGAACAACATGGCCTTCATGCTGCCTTTGCAACTGCTCAACTCTGCCCCTGCTCCTCTGCTGAGCTCCAGGGCAGACTCCGGTCTGCAGGAGGCGCCGGTGAGGCACGAGGTCCTGCAGCCGAGCCCTGACAACTCCACCCACTTCACCGCTGAAGAAGTCCATCCTGAGAGAGTGAGCACCAAGTTGGAATGTGAGGATTTCACAATCAGTGATAATTATTCATCACCCTCGACACCCTGCACCCCTTCCGTCAGTTCCGACGTCACTCAGATGTCCCCAGAATCAAAAATCCGGTCAGGAGAGAAAAACATGGTGATGAAGAAAGGTCGCGTGTTCTGCAGTGCTTGTGAGAAAACCTTCTACGACAAGGGCACACTCAAGATTCACTACAATGCTGTACACCTCAAAATCAAGCACAAGTGCACAATCGAGGGGTGCAACATGGTGTTCAGCTCTCTGCGGAGCCGCAACCGGCACAGCGCCAACCCCAACCCACGCCTGCACATGCCCATGAACCGCAACAACCGGGACAAGGACCTGAGGGGTGGCCTGAGTGGGGGGGAGGAGGGCAGCCCCCAAGCTGAGAAGCGGGAGTTTGGAGCCTCAACAGGTTCAACTGACAGCAGCAGGTCTGTCTCTGGCTACCTCAGCTCTGAGCCCAAACTGCACAGCTCCTTCTCCAATGTCAGCCACAGTGGTATCCTCTTCCCCAACCTGAAAACTGTGCAGCCTGTTCTACCCTTCTATCGCAGCCTGGTGACTCCTGCTGAGCTGGCCAACACACCTGGAAACCTGCCCTCCCTCCCTTTGCTGTCCTCTTCTGTTTCCGTCAGCATCGGAGAAATGATGAACAGCACAGAGTCTGTGCCCAAGAAGAAATCCCGCAAATCCAGCATGCCCATAAAGATAGAGAAGGACGAGCTAGCGGGCGGGAGTGGATCTGATGAAGAAGAGAGTCTGCCTGCAAGCACGGATGCTGGACTGGAGTACATGATGCAAACAGAACGTGATGAGCGTGGCATTGTCCCTCAGACCTTCATAATTCAGACGTCCCACACAGACGTGGCCCGTTCAGAGGGCCAACACCCCCAGCATGAGAGCACGGCCTGCCCGTCTCCCCTCGGCAGCAGCCAGAGAGACCTTCGCTGCCCAGGCGGCTGGGACAGGACGTTGCATCAGCCAGAGGACCAAACCTGCCGTGATGCTAGCTGTGAAGAAAACGAATTGAAAAAAAGTCCCTGCAAGACAGAAGATGATGCAGAGACCAGTGGAGACGATCTAAGAGCCATGTGTGCAGATGGTGGTGAAGACCTGCAAATTGTGACCTGTGAAGACGATGAGGAAGACGATCTCCATCAATGTGAGAGCTGCAATAAAACATTCAAAAACCCGTACAGTGTGAAAATGCACTACCGCAGCGTACACCTGAAGGAGATGCACATGTGCACCGTCGCTGGCTGTAATGCTGCCTTCCCATCCCGCAGGAGCAGAGACAGGTGAGCTACCTGCTACCACTCCGTAACCACACCTTTGTAACCACATTAGAAACACCATCAGTGGGGTAAGCTTAGGGTAAGTGCTCATCCTGAAGCACCTCTTCATATTTTTATATTTTCAGTGTTTTAATAACAAACTAGTCAACAAAGTGTATCGTGAGTGGACGCTTGTGTGCTGGAGATGTACGTAGCACTTAAGGAAAGAAAACACTTTTGAACCATTGCACATCACAGCATAAGGTGTCATTTCTAAATGTAAACATACTTATCATGTGCACTCTTTCTCACTTCCAGACACAGCGCAAATTTAAATTTGCATCACAAGCTACTGACCAAAGATCATTACAGCACATCAGGTACAGCATTCACCCCACCATGCAGAGACCTTTCCAGTGACTCTTCCTCTGATATCACTCATAAAGAGTCTCTGAGCCAGACGTCTGTGATCTTTAAGGGGAGTAACCGCATGGGCCTGGTCTTCCCTATGAGTAAAGTGGAGAACGTGGAGGGTCCAGCAGAGGATGTGCTAGAAAACGAGGCCGTGCTGGACCTGAGTACCAGAGGAAGTGGTCACTCCCCTTCCTGGGACTCTGATGGTGGCAGTGAGGAAGGGCTTCCTCTAGAGGACAGTGATGAGAGCTGTGATGGGCTAACCGTAGGTCAGGCTGCATCTCCGGCCACTCAACAGCTCCACAGCTCCTCTCCCATCACCTGCCACGTCTGCCAGAAGGTTTACAGCAACAAGGGCACTTTTAGGGCGCACTATAAAACCGTGCACCTTCGGCTTCTGCACAAGTGCAAAATACCAGGATGCGATACCACATTCTCCTCCGTCAGGAGCCGCAACCGGCACAGTCAGAACCCCAATTTACACCGGAACCTTCCCGTTCTCAACCAGGAATAGAGGAACCCAGAAAAACAGCCCTCTTTCACCAAGCAAGTTTGTTTGTGATATTAAAAAAACAGTGATTTTTGTAACCTGTCCAATCAACAAGAAACTGAAATGTGAGTAAAATAGAAAAGCACAGATTTTCCAAACATTCATCATCATAAACAGATTTTGGTTCTGAGGTTCTCAGAGATTGTTCTTTCTCGTGCATGTAGTCTATTCCATTTAAAGATTGCAGGGCAGATTTTTGTCTTCTTCCCTTTCAGGCAATGAGAGCCCCCTGCAGTCAGAAGAACAGCGCGTAGGCTGGTGTTTGCTGCAGACCTGCCTGAGTCTCGTAGCTCAGTTGGGTACTGTGGAGTAATTTGTTTACTCAAAAATAAAATGTCTCGCACAGAAGAGCTTTTAACTGATTATAATAAAAACAGCCGTCACCGTCACTGGAGCAGTGCGAGGCATCGAACTCTTACGTTAAAATTAGGCAACTTTGTCAACATCATATTTATAAGTTAGGCAGTGAAGGAACATGGAGGATCTGACAGAGAACCAGGACATGAAATGATTTAGTACCTTAAAACAGATATTTCATCATTTCAGTCATCAGCAGTACAAGAAATGCATGAAACCACAAAAGTATTGTTGTTACTTCTGTTTGTTAATGAAAATAAGACCTCGATTAATTCAAACTACATGTTTACTATATTTCAATTCCTAATGCAGTAAACATATGAAAACCACTTGGCAACCATTCATTTACATGTTTGCATATTCTGTTGCCAATAAGTCTAGTCTAGTGTGAGTGAGGGTTTGTCTGATGAATGCTTTTATTTAAATCATTTAAAAGTTAAAAAACATTAAAATATCACTGTTAACCACATCGTCCAGCCCTAACACACACACTCATTGGACATCTAAACATGTCCAGCTCCAACTAATGACTGAATCACTGAAGAGTTTTATTGTTGATTTATTTGTCAGTGCTGTTTTAAAGAGAAGTGATCAGTCATGAACTCTTCATGGCAGTAAATTATTAGTATGAAATATAAGTGACATTTGCTTCCTGATACAGTTTTCCTGATTGATTTGGCACATATTCGCTAAATCAGCTCCAAAAAGTAGAACATTTGTCGTCTGTGGCTTCAATAAATGCTTCAAGTTTTTTAAGGCTGTTACAAAAGAACGTTATTCTTTAAGTGCACAATTTATTTGTAGTATGAAAAGATTTAGCAGTAAAGCAACATAGCAGTGAATCTGCATAAATAAGCTTATTAAGATTTTTTTCACGCAGAACATCGTAAACGTCCTTTCATGTTTCTGATATTCGCCTTTCAAATTGTCTCGTGATTTTATGGTCAGAATCGGTAGAAAATGTTCTGCCTATGGAAGGCCAGTCTGCTGCCCAGTTACTGCCCCATCCTGATCAGTAACCCGGCACTGTGATCCTGCCCTGCTGTAATTTCTACTTTCATTCCAAAGGAGTGTAGAAGACCAGCACGGAGTCCTCTTGTATACTGTTTATAACCATAGACGTCACACAGTCACACAAAATAAATGTAGTGTCCCCAAAAATATCTAGACACTTTTACCCTGCGGTAAACTTTAGGTTCCTTAACAAAGTAATAATAGTTGGAGTAAAAGCACTTCAACCTTGACTGATGTTGAGTCTGTATAAGCAGAAGTCCTGCAGCTTGTTTTTCTTAGTGCTGTTGTGTAACTTGTGTTCACAGATCCTGAACTCAAAGAGCACAAAGACATATGCAAACAAATCATCAACATGTCTTATAGGCTGGACTAGGGTCTGCAGTGAAGTCAGTAGTACAGTCAGCAGTAAAGTCAGTAGTAGAGTCAGCATTGATATCAGTAGTAGAGTGAGCAGTAAAGTCAGTAGTAGAGTCAGTAGTAAGGTTAGAAGTAAGAATAGAAGCAGAGTCAGCAGTAAGTTCAGCGGTGAGGTCCGGACTAGAATCAGCCGTAAGGTCACTGGCTGGTCAACAGTAAGCCTAAACTACAGTGGCTTCTTTATTTTTTAGCTGCTTCATAGGCTCCAATTAGAGTTCAGAACTTTTATATTTTTATTTCTATTTTTATGTCTTTTTTATTGTGGTGCTGTTCAGAGTCTCAAATGATCACATTTGAAAATGTATTGATTTACATATTTCCTAAGAATGTCCGTTATAGTACGTGTTTGAACTTATTTATTTATACATGATTATCGTGTTTACTATTTCACAAAGTTTGGAATCATGTGCCAAATCATTTGGGAAAATTTTACATTTTAAATCTTTTGTGTAAACGGGGCTGCAGTGTTTGTTACACGCGCGTAGCTGCGATATTGTGGTTAATAACTGAACTCAAATGTGTGTGTTTAAATGTGGGTGTGTATGTGTCTGCATGTATGCATGTGTGTATATGTATGTGTGTTTATGTGTATATGTGCATGTGTATGTGTGTGAATGAGTGTGTGTGTGTGTTTGTGGATGTTAAACACAGCTTAATATTTGACCATTAACCTGGAATTACTGAGAGAATAAAAAAGAGCAGGGAGTCATTTTAATAGTGTGAGTGGTGCAGGCTGACACCTGGTGGAAAAGAGAAGTATCACAGTTTGAAATGATTAAAAAACAAAATCCTCAACATGGACTGAATAAGAAATTTCCCTTTACAATAAAATGTTACTAACTTTAGACAAATTTTACTTTTTCTGCTCTGTGAGGATCGGAACACTTTCAGAAAGGACTGTAAAAAATCAAATACATCATTTGGAAATGTAATAGTTTTTTTTCTTGCTTTTATTAGGATTTCCTAACGGAAGGTCTCTGTGGATAAATGCTTAGATATAAAATGAAACTGAAGTGTTTAAGATGAAAATCATTTCAGATCAGTATGTGAGAGTTTAGGGAAGGTGCAGGATTCACCTCATGTCATTCTGTATGTTTAATAATATAACAAGTGAATTTTCACATTGATGTTTTTGCCGTTCACATTTTTGTGATGTTTTATGAGGAATCCAGTGAAGTTGCGAGGATTAATGTGAGTTTAGTGTTATTGTGTTTTGTTCAGTAACTTATTGAACTGTTCTGAATTGTACTGTAATTTTAGATTTATTGTACTTTTTATTGTGTCTTTGTTGTTTCTCTCGTTGACACTAAAGCAGACCAAAGATTCTTACAATCAAACAGTATAAAATAAGATAAGCAGTATTAACACTGAGATAAAACATTACAATGAAACGCAAACAGTATTAAAACCTGAAATATCTGCTGTAAAGATTAAAATGTTTATAAGCACAATATTTTATTCTTAATAAAGAATTCTGACTACTCTGCACATCTGTAAATTAGCAAGAAGCCAAAAAAATCTCAAAACTTAGTTTTACATTATTATTATTATTATTATTATTATTAGTATTATTATTATTATACTGCAGTTCTTTTGGATTGGGATTTTGGGTATAAATATACAAACACACAGTCATATACAAAGACACACACACACACTACATCTTTGTGTGTGTGTGTGTGTGTGTGTGTGTGTGTGTGTGTGTGTGTGTGTGTGTGTGTGCCAAGGTTAGGGGCTTAGAGGGTTAGAAGGTTAGGGTTAGGGTTAGGGTTAGGGGACTAGGTGGTTAGAGGGTTAGAATGTTTGGGGGTTAGAGAGTTAGAAGGTTAGGATTAGAGTTAGGGGACTAGGTGGTTAGAGGGTTAGAAGGTTAGGGGGTTAGAGGGTTAGAAGGTTAGGATTAGAGTTAGGGGACTAGGTGGTTAGAGGGTTAGAAGGTTAGGGGGTTAGAGGGTTAGAAGGTTATGGGACTAGGTGGTTAGAGGGTTAGAAGGTTTGGGGGTTAGAAGGTTAGGATTAGGGTTAGGGGACTAGGTGGTTAGAGGGTTAGAAGGTTAGGGGGTTAGAGGGTTAGAGGGTTAGAAGGTTAGGATTAGAGTTAGGGGACTAGGTGGTTAGAGGGTTAGAAGGTTAGGGGGTTAGAGGGTTAGAATGTTAGGGGACTAGGTGGTTAGAGGGTTAGAAGGTTAGGGGGTTAGAGGGTTAGAAGGTTAGGATTAGGGTTAGGGGACTAGGTGGTTAGAGGGTTAGAAGGTTAGGGGGTTAGAGGGTTAGGATTAGGGTTAGAGGATTAGGGGTTAGAGGGTTAGGATTAGGGGTTAGAGGGTTAGGATTAGGGTTAGAGGGTTAGGGGTTAGGATTAGAGAGAGAAAAATAAAGTTATTTCTGTATATAATGTAACCCTAATGTACTATGTAATGGAAGTATATGTAAAGACCCCACAATGTGTGTATGTGTGACTTTGTAAGAAACCAAAACATCAAAATCTTCCTGAAACTGTGGTGTTCTTTATAAATACATCTTATTGTTACTATTCATAATAATAATAATAATAATAATAATAATAATAATAATAATAATACTACATGTAATTATTGTTATTTATGTTGTTTTTTATTTTCGTGTTGCTGTAGTTGCTTATTTATTTTTACAGAATGTTGTTTTTTTCTGGTGTCAGGATTTGGATAGAAATACACACACACACACACACATTTCTGTTTTATTCCACAGAAATTGTTGCATCACTCCATCCTCAGACAACTTCTAGTTAAAAATAAAGTTTTTAATCAGGTTGTTATGGCTAATAAGTCAAACAAATTTTTTGTTTCTGACTCAATGTGACCTTTTGTCAAACCTAATAAAGCCATAAATATTTATATGCTGTTGTTTTATTTATTCTCATGTTGTATTGTATTACATTTCTGAATAAAACCACTTAAAATGGTTAAGAAAAGCAATATTCTAACAGAAACTATGGAACTGAAAAAGCGACAGACAGTGAGTTAATACACTACACAACATATACTACAAAAACTACAACAAATCAAACCAGACAAAACACTCCAATATCATGTACAATACACAGCAGTAAGAGTCATAAACCAAAAAACTCCTTAGAGCAACAAACTCTAGTGCCATTATCAGGACATACATGACCTCACTAATACTCAATCAAGTCCTTACAGCAATGTTCAACATCAGTACCAGACTTCACTAACGCTGAATTAACTCCTCACAGCAATGTTTAACATCAGTACCTAAAATCAATTACATGTACATCAAATCCTCACTGAGATGATCAAGGTTTGAGCACAATTTGCACTTGATTACAAACAAAGCACTAGATATCGATTGAGTGCTATTGAGTGTTAAGATGTATGTGTAGGTTCTGTAAAACCAATTTAGTGTTTAATTATCATGATCATGATGTATGTTCATCATCATCATCAAGTGTGACCATACCTTTTGGTTTCATCAGCAATATGTTTTGGTTCTAGTTCTAGTTGAGTCAATACTGCCATGTCATTCTCTCAACTCGATTCTCTAGATTGTTTGGATTGTTGTCCATTTTTACCTACTGATACGGAACTACTGCCACAAAATGAACTTGCTCTGCAACCTATGAATTGGATTTAAACTGAGCTAAAATCAGTCTATGTGTGGAGGAGATTACCCTGATCTTCTGGTTGCTATTACCAATATTAAACTAGACTAAAATGAGCTCCTTGCTGGACTACTTACCACTCAGCTCTTGATGTCCTCACAGTGTACATATCTTACTTAGAGTTACCTACTATGTTGCAGTGTATAATACATGCACCACTTTTGGAAAAGCTCACTGACCACATATCCAAATTTGGTTACTCTTGTTTTAACAGCCATAGAAATATGAATGAGAGATTTCCTTACCTAGCCTTTAGTGTCTATTAGTTATGCTAAATATGAAGCTTGTGCTTTATGTATGAGTGTGGCTCAGGGTCAAAGAACACTGTGTACCTTTATTGTAGGTTTTTAATATTTGCACTAATGATGGATTCCAAATATTTGTACTCATCATTAAGATTGTGCTCAGTGATATTTATGTTGTTGTGACGTCACATTGTCAGGGTTTTGGCAAGCAGATGATGCGGACGCAAATGCGAGTTTATAGTATTTAATAAACAGAACAAACAAGAACAAAAGAAAACATGAAGTACAAAACCAGAAACTGACAAATAGAACAAAGCTTACAAACGTGACGGAAACTACAGACATAGCACAAAAAGAACCACAAAGAAGAGGGCAAAACAGGCTGACTAAATACACAGGATAATGAGAGGAAACAGGAGACAGCTGGCAACAATGGGAGGAGACATGGATGGGATTCAGGTGGAAGGCAGAGACAAGGATCACATGACAAAAACATAAGCACATGACGGGAATGTAAACGAACAAGCACCAAGCCACGCGGACACAAGCCCAAGCCCTCTGAGTCAAACATTTAAACAGACGTCAGAAACATTCTATTTGAATGAGCATGATGAACAGCAATCTTCAGTCTCAATAAATGACTGAGAATTTATTGATAATATTACATTAACAAGTCTCACTGAAGGTAAGCTTGTAAATAATACTAGTTACTCAGTTGTTGAAATGTTCTTCTATATTTAACAAGGCTAGAAGACAGAAAGGTGCACTGTAGCTTTGGCCAAATTCAGCTAAAGATAACTGCTGGACTGCTAAGCGTGCTGACCATGAATAGTGAATTGGTAAGTGAATCAGTTTTAACCTGTGGGATGTGGCCCCCCAGTGGGTAATGGTGGTACTGCTAAGAGGACATTGGCATATTTAGGTGGACTTCAGAGATTAGGCCGGCTAAATGTGTGACCAATATATTGACATAGATTGTTTATGATAAGTCAATTTTCCATCACATTTAAAAATAAAGTTTTCCTCTAATGATAACTGGATATTATGCGTTTGGGATGAACACTAACTCTGGTTAATGAGGTTATGCCAACTCCTTTAACATTAAACATATTATTACATTTATAACTATTTTTATTTAAATTGTACTGTTTATGGATTTTTAGTAATGAAATTGAATTTGAAAACTATACTGATTTGTAGATTTTTGTTACCACAAATACTAAATTTTGTACAAACAAGAAAATAACTTTTAATTTTTTTCATCTGTTCAGTGGGTTTCAGCCGCTAGAGGGTGCTGCTAACCATTAATAGGCGTTTTGAGTTAAACATTAAAAAAAAAGGCAAAAAACTGTCACCAGCAGACAGTGCTGTTTTGCACTTTTCCTCCTCAAGCAGCAGGTGAAGTTTATTACAAATAAAAGGCTTTTAGAGGGAGGAGATGCTGCTAAATTCTAATGCTCATGTCTCTTTTAATTAAAGCTAACTCAGCTTAGCTTCCACAGAGCTCAGGAGAACCTCTAATTGTTTATTAGTTTTAGTTTGAAGGACTAAATTCTTCTCCTTATCTGGACGCATGAGCATGTTCAACACTTTAAAAGATCTTTGTGCTGAACTAAACTCCTGATAAAAATCAATAAGCGTTTTTTTTTAAACTACAAAACCTGAAGGGAGGCCTTAATACAGTAGCTGATCTGTGGTTAGACAAGCTTTGGCATAAAGAAAGATTCATCAACTTGTCATGTAAAGGTGCTTGAATGCTTCCACTGACGATAGTTAAATTTTGTGTAGCTTCATGTGTGTATAATGGAGATGGATTGATTTCTGTGATGTTTCGCATATTTATTGGCTACATATTAGAACAATTAAACACATCTTCAATAGAACATATAAAAATTACGTTATTAAACAAATATGTAATGGAAACATGATATAGCTTGTGGAATTCACAATTTTTCCTATTACCCTCTTAATATATTTCATTAATAATATGTCTTTTTGCCTCTATTTGCTTACTTCTGAAACATTTTTATTCAGTGTTTAAATAAATAAAATGTGAAGATTACGGAGCATATTAAGCAAAGAAAGTTGTGCTTAGATGCTTGTTCTTTAAGTGCTTTTGTATTTTGTAAAAAAAAAAAAAGCTTAATCTTTAAGCCTTACCAAAGTAGTGCTGCCATCATCTTGTCAAAAATACATAGTTTATTAAAGCTAGCATCAAATTCATAACAAAAAGGAAAGTAGATCAATTTAAGAGTTATGTCATCTGTCATATGTTTTTTTCATCACAACACTGCAGATAATCATTTGAGAAAAAGATAGAACAACAGTCTATGATTGTACAACTACAAAGTGATTCTATATGGTCAGTGGAGCTGATAAAATGAGCAATGAGTGTAGAAATCAGGAGGTGTACCTAAAAAAGTGGCTGGTGGGTGTATATTTTAATTATAATAATTACTTTTGTGTAGCAATTTCACATAATCTGTTAAAAAGCGTTTCTGTTTTCCTGTAACTGTGTTCTTTTCTTAACAAAAGGGTCTGTTTCCCAAACAGGGATTACGTCCTAGAAAACACAATATTCTGAATGGAGATTTTACAATACAAGGAAAATATAGTCTTGAAGACCAAGAACATATGGTATAGATCAGCTACCAATTTGTACATGAGGAGGTGATAGTGAGTCACTGTAATACCACTTTGTACCTAAAGAGGTTGTTTTCATTCTATAAGAACATCACTCGAGCCCCGGACTCTCTACCACTTCACTTGTATTCAGCTGCTTTTTGTAATTCTCTCATGTCATTCTTTGATAGGAAAATTCAGAAGATCCATCAGCATCTTAGTTTACAACCTACCTCCGGTATTAATATAGAATTTTCTCCACCTGCTCATTCTTTCTCTTTCTTTCAGCTCCCTACTAACTCAGAAATTTCAGCTATTATTTGTAAGTCTAATTCATCCACCTGTCAGCTGGATCCGCTCCCTACAGTTTTGGTTAAAACCTGTCTCCCCTCCCTGCTCCCTCTTATCTCTGCCATTATTCACTCCTCTCTCTCCACTGGAACTGTTCCGGCATCATTTAAAACAGCTGTAATAACTCCGATCCTGAAAAAAACAGGTGCTGATCCCACCAATTTCAATGACTTACGTCCGATTTCTAATTTACCTTTCATTTCTAAAATTCTCAAGAAAATAGTAGCAACTCAACTTCATACTTATTTATCTCATAACAATTTGTACGAACAGTTCCAATCTGGTTTCTGCACTTTTCATAGCACAGAACTGCTCTCATAAAAATCACCAATGATCTCCTTATGGCAGCTGATTCTGGTTTACTATCTATTCTCATCCTTCTTGACCTGAGTGCCGCATTTGACACAATCTGTCATACCATCCTCCTTAATAGACTTTCTTCCATTGGTATCACTCTTTTAAAATGGTTTAAATCATATCTTTCTTGCCGCACTCAGTTCATTCAGCTTAAAACTTTTACTTCTCAGCCCTCTTCTGTCACTTCAGGTGTGCCCTAGGGCTCTGTCCTGGGGCCCCTCCTTTTCATATCTTTCGCAAATACAATGTTAACTTTCACTGTTACGTGGATGACACCCAGCTCTATCTTGCTTGCAAACCCACTTCAAATATCCCACCCTCTTGCCTTACTGACTGCTTGGCAGACATAAAATCTTGGTTTTCTTCAAATTTACTTAAACTGAACAGTGATAAAACGGAGGTTATCCTCATCGGTACAAAATCTACACTATCCACAGTTTTTCTCTTGATATTGATAATTGTTCTGTTTCCCCTTCCCAGCAGGTAAAGAGTCTGGGTGTCGTCCTCGACAGAAATCTTTCATTTCAATCTCATATCAATAACATCACCCGGTCTGCCTATTTTCACCTACTTAATATTAACCGTCTTCGTGCTTTTCTTACTCCCCATACCACCGCTATCCTTGTTCACAGCCTTGTCACCTCCCGCCTTGATTATTGCAACTCTCTCCTTTTTGGTCTTACTCACAAATCTCTCCATAAGCTTTAATTGGTCCAGAATTCTGCTGCCCGTATCATCACCAGAACGCCTTCCATTCATCACATCACTCCTGTTCTGCAACAGCTCCACTGGCTTCCAGTGAAATTCCGCATTGATTACAAAATCCTTCTGCTTACATTCAAGGCTATTCATAATCTCTCTCCACCATATCTTTCCAATCTTCTCCACATTGCTACTCCTTCTCGCACCCTTAGATCATCCTCTTCCATTCATTTGACTGTCCCCTCTGCTCGTCTCGCTACCGCTCTGGAATTCTCTACCATCTCACATAAGAAATATAAATTCACTTTCACAATTCAAGTCCACACTCAAAACCCATCTGTTCAAGACTGCCTTTTCCATTTGATTGAACCCTTTTAATGTTGTAAATTCTTGTTTTTATCATATTATTATTGTTTGCTATTTTGTATTTTTTTATATTATTGTATTGTATTATTAAGGTGTCCTTGGGTGACAGAAAGGCGCCTATTAAATAAAATGTATTATTATTATTATTATTATATCAATAGGAAGATTATTCCATAATTTTGGGGCATATACTGCAAAGGGACAGTCCCCCTTTGATTTTAATTTAGTACGAGAAACAGTTAATAATCCCTGATTTGACAACCTTAAAGTTCTTACACAATGAAGCGGATGTAGTAGCTCAGTGATATATGCTGGAGCCTCATTATGAACAGCCTGATAAGTAAGCATTAAAATTTTAAAATCTATTCTATAGCTTACGGGCAAACAGTGTAGGGAGGCCAATACTGGTGTAATATGTTCCCTACGCTTTGTCCTAGTGATAAGATGAGCAGCTGCGTTCTGAACAAGCTGTAGACGAGCCACCTCTCTCTGACTTAGACAAGTAAAAAAGGCATTGCAGTAGTCCAAATGGGTGAAAACAAAAGCATGAATATTTTTTTCAATGTCAGAAAAGGGCAGGAAATTTCTAACTTTACTAATATTTCTAAGTTGAAAAAATCAGGATTGAATAAGCCTCTTAATCTGTACAGAGAAACTAAGGTGGGAGTCAAAAGTCACACTGAGATATCTTTTCCAAAATCTTGGAAATTAAAGGTAATTTAGAGATAGGCCTAAAATTATTACAATTTGATGAATCAAGATCTGACTTCTTAAGAAGTGGTACAACACAAGCTTGTTTAAAAAAGTCAGGAAAACAACCTGAAGTAAGAGATGCATTTGTAATACACAGTAAGCATGGAGCAGCAGACAACAAGACCTTTTTAAAAAAAATTGCTGCCATAATATCAAAAGGAGAAGAGGAAGGACGCAGACCTTGCACAACAGAGACTAAAACCTCCAAAGAAATTGGTTCAAATTGATCAAAAAGAACCATATTACAAGGAGGAAGAGAAACCATTGAACTACTGGGCTGCAAAACAATACTAGCTCTTAAGTCACTAACCTTATTTATAAAAAAATTAAAAAAAACTTTCCATAATCAATATTGGAAGCCGAACTAGTAACAGAGGTCCCGTTTATCAGCTGATCAATGGTAAAGAACAAAAATCTAGAATTATGCTTATTAGCAGCAATCAGCAGCAAGTTTTTAAAATAAGCTCTTCTTGCATCTCTAACATATAGATTAAAAACAGTTAGAAGGTCTTTTAAATAAAGGCTATGATTAGGGCTATGATTTCCTCATTTAACCATGGGGAAGGATTTATCATAGATTTAACTCTAGTTCTAATAGGCGCAATCTCATCTAACACAGTAGTGCATAAATCATTAAAACAACTGACCAAGTCATTCACATGATTACAATGAGTCATAGAATTACTGACCTTAGAAAAAAGACTGGTAAAGTATGCACAGAATCACTATTTAAAAAACGTGAGCAAACAGTACATTTAGATTTTGTGACAGGAGCCTGAAGCTCAGCATCAAACAGAATACTGCAGTGATCTGACACTATAGAGTCTTCCACCCGAACAGAGTGGACAGCCAGACCCAAGGTAAAAACCAAATCTAATGAATGTCCTTTAACATGGGTAGGGCCAACAACATGCTGGCAAAAATGTAAAGATTCTGTGATACTTAATAAATGAGAAACAAACACATTTGCATCATTGTCTACATGTGCATTAAAATCTCCAACAATTAAAACTCGATCAAAATTAAGAACAACCTCTGACAGTAAGTCAACTAACTCGTTTAAGAATGCGCTGTTTGGTTTAGGAGGGCGGTAAACAATAACACACAGTACAGGGTCTGCAAAGATCATTTTAAATGCCAGAATTTCAAAACTCGAAAATTGTCCAAAACTGCGTTGAGAACATTTTATACTATTTCTATAGACTGCAGCAACACCGCCACCCTTACCAGACGTTCCTGGAGAGTTTAAATACTGACAGTTCCTGTGGACACAGTTCAACAAGCTGGCTATTTTCTCCTGCTTTGTCATTGATAACAAAGGATTTGTGAGACAAAGACTTTATATTTAATAAGGCCAATTTACAGAGTCTATCTTCCTTTTTCTGCGAGCGTGAAATAATGCGAAGGTTAGCGGGGTTTACACCCTACGGTCAATAGCGAGTTTCGCTGCTTTAAAATCATTGGATTGCGTACCTCCATACGAGCCTCCCCAAAAGCCTGGAGCTCCGCCAGCTAGCTCAACAAGGCGAAGCTACACATACCGGTCATCCCATGAGCGTGGTGCGATGTGACAGCTTTTAAGGCCCTCTGGCCCGACCGAAGTACCCGCTCCAGCCGAAAACGTCGGATCATCCAGCAGCCTCCTTAGTCGCACGAGAACACCAGCTCTCCTGCCGCGCTTCTTTCTGCGCCGACGCCGTCGGCCAGCAATCCCCTCACCCCGGTAACACCAGGGGGCGACGAATGTAATTAAACTCCGGTCCAAGATTAAACTTGGGGTCTGGCGTAACAAAAGATCGAATGTGCAGTAAAGTCTCCTTGTCATAAACATAAACGGTGTGCACATGAGTAAATAATAATAAAAGTAAAACCGTCATAAACAACACAGGTAAAAGAACACCTGAGACGTCGCCACGCAACGGCGCCATCTCTCTCTCTTCAGCCTCTAGCAACCCCATTGTGAGAGAAAGGTGTTAGGAATCGGCAACTTTCATGATGATAAAAGAGAAATCTTTAGTGCAGTTTCTGGAATAATTCTGTGCCTCTTGAGCTGCCGAGTCTAGCAGTACACACGGAGCCGGCTCAGGTGGGGTGCAGGAGAAATGCACAATAGAGAAAAACATAAGCCGGAAGAAAAGACCTCAGCACACAGTCCACCAGCACCCTTAAACATCATTCTTCACTTTTATGTTTAATTTTTTTTTCCTTTTAAATATTTGTATATTTCGTATTTCTTTTAACTTTTATGCTTTATTTGTTTCTTTATTTATGTAAAGTACGTTTGCGTTGCCACTGTGTATGAAACTGCTATAGAAATAAACTTGCCTAATTATTAAAAATAAAACATGTTGAATAGTTTTAAACATGCTGACAGTTTTTGTTAATTAGCTTATTTCCAGTGCGGTTCTCTGTGAATGACTTTATTTAGTAACAGTAACTAAATAAAAATATAAGATACTAAATACTAAATATCTTCAGCACATTAAGGGTTAAATTAGTTGGGGGCGGTAACCAATCAGGATGCGCAGCTGATTCAGTTTAAACGAGCAGAGCGCGAGAGAGGGCGGGAACAGCGGAGGCGGGAAGTGAGTGTCTGAGGTAAAAGAAGCGAACTCGCTGTTTGAAGCTCTGAAAGTCTTTAAACTCCGAACACGCGCCTGAGCAGAGAGTCCAGCAGCTCCGGCTCGGTGGGCCGTTTCTCCGGGAGGCTGGACAGACAGGACCGGCTCTAAACACGGCGGTACCGGACTGTGTGAGGCGGACTGAGGAGAGTTGGAGGCTTCGTCAGTGAGTCCAGTCGAGGACACTCCGCGTTACTGTAAGTCCGAGCTGAGAGTCAGACTCGCTCTAGTTGAACTGCTGGAACTCTTTCTGTGTGTTGAGTCAGTAACGCGCTGAAGTTGAGCTGAATGTGGTTCCGAGCAGACCGGACTGAGTTTGTGCTGAAAGCTAACAGCTCAGGGATTTAGTGCACGCGCACAGAGAGAGCAGTGAATCGGTTCTGGACTCATTCTTTGTGTTCTGAGGTAGAACTTCTCTCAGAGCGGGTTCTGCACTCGGAGGGAAAAAAGTTATTTTTATACAAAACTGTGGAAAAGAGGACTAAGCTCAGGTTTATTTATTTTTCCAGCTTCTTATTCAGGTTTCATGTCCACCTTAAGTCACGCGGCGGTTACGTCCTGCTGGCGATATTAATGTAGCTGCTGCTCTGAAGGTGGAGCGCAAGAGTCGAATAAGGAGCGGGAGAAACTGTTTTAATTATTATTACTTTAATATGATTTATTTTATTAAAGTTAGTAAAATGTAATTCATTGTGGGTACAGAAAAGTTATTCATCAAGTCAGTCTGAGTTTGAGACTAGTCTGTATGCCCCGTGTTTGGGAGCTGTTTGGGACTCAGCCTGGATGTGTAGTCTGGGTTCGAGGCTACTTGTATGCACTATATAGGGATGCGGAAGAGTTTGGGACTCAGCCGGAGTTTAAAATGTGTTCAGGCACTTTGTAGGTATATGGATGTGTTTGAGTGTGTGTGTGTGTGTAGTCTGTGTTTGAGGCTACTCTGTATGCACAACGTAGGGATAAGGAAGCTTTTAGGCCTTTGTGTGTGTGTGTGTGTGAGGCTATTCTGTATGAACCATGTAGACATAGGGAGGCGTTTAGTACTGAGTCTGTGTTAATTTGTATGAGCTATGTAGGAATACGGAGGTGTTTGGGACTCAGTGTGTGTTTGAGGCTATTCTGCATGCATTATGTACAGATATGCTGGTGTTTGGGACTCGGTCTGGGTGTGTGTGCGTAGTGTGTTTGAGGCTAGTCTGTAGGGATAAGGAGGCGTTTAGGGCTCAGCCTGTGAGTGTGCGTGCGTAGTCTGGGTTTGAGGCTATTCTGTATGCTCTACGTTTGGATACACTTCTGTACACACTCTTCACATACGACTGCGTGGCCTCCCAGAACAACACCAGCATCATCAAATTTGCTGATACTACAGTCATTGGACTGATCACTGGTGGGGAAGAGACAGCATACAGGAAGGAGGTGGCTGAGCTGGTGTCATGATGACAATCTTTCCTTGACTGCAGACAAGACCAAGGAAATGATTGTTGGTCCAAGGAGGAAGCGAGAGCTACACACACCCCTGTACATAGGGGAGACTGAGGTGGAGAGGGTGAAAACCTTTAAGTTCCTTGGCATTCACATCAGTGAGGATCTCAGCTGGTCCCACAACACTCAGATCATCATCAGGAAGTCCCAGCAGCGACTGTACTTTCTGAGAAGGCTGTGAAAATTTGGTATGCCAACCAAACTTCTCAGCACCTTCTACAGGAGTATGATTGAGAGTGTTCTTACCAGCTCCATCATCGTCTGGTATGGAAACTCTACTGTTCAGGACCGAAAGGCTCTCCAGCATGTGATCAAAACTGCACAGTCCATCTCAGGAGCAGCCTTCCCCTCACTGCAGAACATCTACCACACCAGGGTCACCAGGAGGGCCTACAACATAATCAGGGACAGTACACACCCCCAGCACACACTTCACACATTTACCTTCAGGCAGACGTTACAGGAGTGTGAAGTCCAGGACCACAAGACTGACAGTTTCTACTCACAGGCCATCAGGCTTGTGAACACCTCACGCACTACCTCTCCAACCTCTCCTTTCTGAACTGGTTTTAACTGGTCTGATTTAAACTGAACCTTACACTCACTGTACTGCTGTTTACATACAATACTGTTTACACTCATTGTACTGCTGTTTACATACAATACTGTTTACATTCACTGTACTGCTGTTTACATACAATACTGTTTACATTCACTACTCACACAAACATTATTGTTTACATTTGTTACTTGCAATTTGCACTTTATGGCTGCTGCTCTTTATACTTGCACATAAAATTATCTACTTCATTGTACAGTAACTGTCTGTTCTGCTGTACACGACAACTCCTGAATTTTGAATATGGAGGCGTTTTCGACTGAGTGTGTGTGTGTTTGAGGCTAGTCTGTATGCACTATGTAGGTGCAGGGAGGCGTTTGTGACTCAGCCATTTTGTGTGTAGTCTGTGTTTGAGGCAAGTCTGTGTGCACTATGTAGTGATTCGTTTGGGGCTCAGACTCTGCTTTCTTAGTATTTGCACTATGTAGGGAAATGAGTTTGGGACACAACCTGCCATTGTTGATGTGTATACACTATGTATGGATATGTAGATGTTTAGGACTCAGCCTGGCTTTGTCAGTCTGTATACACTGTTTGGGATATTGAAGTGTTTGGGTTCAGCATGTGTGTTTTGGGTGGTCTGGGTTTGAGGCTGGAGTTAGGGTTAGTGAACCTACACGTGTCTTCTGAGCTTCCACAATTAATTTTTGTCATAACTCTGTAAAAGCATGGAAGTGTTAATCTGTGGTGAGGTGTTGCTGAAGACCTTTTCTCTCCACACGTGCTGTTTGACACCCTGAACCATGAATCTGCTGTGGAGCCTCAACTGCAGGTAAAAAGAGCTCAGTGTGAAAAAGCCCCCGAGCAGAGAAACTGAGGTCTGCTGCAGCAGCTCCAGACGCAGCCCACGATGGCCCTGCAGCCAGTGAGCTATAAGAGACAGGGTTCACACAAGCCTAGGAGTGAGATCAACAGAGGACATAAATGTCTATATGCTGGTGGTTCTATGCTCAGCTTCAGCTGACTTCCTGTTCTCTGGCTTTGTGGCGGCTGTAGACAACTCAGTGGGATATGATTGTGATGAACATCAATGTGGTGATCAACGTTCATCCTGGACAGCTATTTCGGAAGCAGCTAAAGTGTTGAGCACAAGGCTAGGGTAAGATTCAGGTAAGCTGGTCACATGGAGTTTTTTCTTTCTGCTCACAGTCCAGTTATTTTCTTTTTTGTTTGAAATTCTTTAAGTGACTGACCTTGTAGCCAGTAGTTTGTTGAATCATTATTGTAACTGTGGGGATTTTTTTTTTTTTTTTTTTTTTTTTCTCCCCCCCACGCCACGATGAGTGTGAAATGACCTGGTCAACAACAGCGACACTTACTCTGATGGTGGCTCCGTGTTGCAAAAGCATGTTTTGTCACATGGCTCCTGAAGTTTTTCCTGATTCCTCGGCTTGAGGCGAGTCACTTTGCAATTTGAAACTTTAAGCTCTGCCTACTTTGATTTTTGCTAATTTGCATAATATGCAACACCTACTTTTGCAAACTACGCTAAGGGTTTATGCCCAAAAATCTTGAAAAAAGACTCTGAATGTCAATTATCAAAAATGTTGAAATTGTATTTGCTGTGTGCAAAAGACTTAACAACATATGGCTTTGAATGTGACTGAACATTAGAGATTAGCATTGTGCAGAAGTCCAAATATGTAGAGTTTGAGCGATATAAAGAAATTTGGTGGCCAGCCATACTGTATGCCCATGTAAGCTGAGTGTGTTAAATTTTAATTAGTAATTATAAAACTGTTAATATAATTACAGGATGTGATTCTGAATACATGTGCTGTTCTGTTATAGGTTTGAAAAAGATCCAGAACTATATTACAGGACATGATTGGTTTGAAAAAAGTACAAAATTGTGTTGATTCTAAAAACATGATTTAAAATCATGGATTTAAATAAAATTCAAAATGTATTACTTTTATAGACATAATGGGTTTGAGCGAGGTCTGAAATTGTGGTCTGATGCCAAAAGCATGTTTTGGGTTTGTGTTGAGTATAAAATGTTTAAATATTATGCAAGTTGGTGTTAGTAGTGTGCTGAAGGTCAGAAACATGATTGAATGAGGTGCAGTATTGTGGTGATTCTAAAGACATGTTGAAGGAGGTTTTGGTAAACCTGTAAAAATTCAGCTTTTGTACAAATCCTAAGATGTGATCATATGAGGTCCAAAGTTGTGACGTGATTTCAAAGACATGATGTGATGGGTTTGAATGAGGTCTATAATTGTAAATTAATTCCAAAATATGATGATGCGGGTTTAAACAAGGTCCAAGATTGTGATGTTCTGACATATGTTGGTCTGCAGCACTGTGAAGTTTCAGCTGACTGTGTAATTCCAAGAACATGACATGGGTTTGAATTAAAAAAAAAAAAAAGATAGCGCTTTATAATGGGTTTAAGGTACAAATAGTGATGGGAGTCTGAAGAAAGCATGAAGTCATGGGTTTGAACGAGGTCTGAAATTGAAGTGATTTTCCAAGAATGTTGTAAATCTAGGGTTAGTTGTAAATATCTAAAATTGTGATATGATTCCAAGGGCATGATCTGATGAACAGCAGTACTGTGAATGTTTTGCTTAAATGTGAGAATGTAAGTAAAAAAAAAAAAAAGGTTTGAAGGAGACCCAAAAATGTGATGTGATTCCAAAACGTGATATGGGTTTGGAAAAAGTTAAAGATATGATTCCAAAAATATGTATTTAAAAGCGATGGAGTCCAAAGTTTTGATGAATCCAAAAAACAATCTAAAGGGATTGAATGAGGTCCAAGGTTGTGATGTGATTCCGAAAACTGTTTGAGTTCTGAAATTGATTATTCTAAGAACATATGGTGGTCAGAAACACTAACAATTCAGTTTAAAGGTACTCTTACAAAAACATTATGGTTTATGTCCTGATTGCAGGAGCATACTTACCAGGTAACATGGAAAGGGGTCTACATCTTCTCCATATGAGCTCTCCACTGCTGCCAGTCAAGGCTCTGTGCTGCTCCTCTTCGCTTCACTCTGTCTATCATGGCTTCTCCTAGCCCTGTTTTGCTGTTTATGCTCAACATTCTTTCTCAGGATGCTACCCAGGTACTGGTCCAGTCACTCGTCATTTCAGGTTTGATAACTGCAGCTTGTTCCTGGCTGGACTTTTGTGGGCTGGCAGACACTTGGATTTAAAACCTCTTTGTTTCTTTCTAGGTATCAGAATGGGCCTTTGTTTCAGCTTAGGTGTTCTGGTACAAACGAGTTCTTGTCCAAACAAGATACATTCTTTGACTAAACCAAGTACTGTAGTACGTTGCTTTGGATAAGTGTCTGTTAAAAACCGTGAAAGTTTAGCTTCACTGTACAAGTGAACTGTTTGTCTAAAAACCTAATATAATGGGTTTGGATGAGGGCTAAAATTGTGATTGGAGTCCAAGAACATGATGGCAGTGTAGATTTAATAGAATAGGGTTAGGGGTTCCTCACAGGAAGTGCAGTGCCAGTAGTCTTAGCCATCCCCCATGGTCGTCACATTCTTAGACCAGGGTGGCTGTCCCATTCTCAGGTTTGCTTTTATCTAGAAAATGCCACTTCAGTCCACTCTCATGCACAGAGCAGGCAACGTTGTTAAACTTCTGCAGACTCACTCCTGTGCTGGATCACTTTCTTTTCTATGCTTTCGTCATGTTCTTCCTTTACTCAGCATGGTTTGCACCTTTTTTATTTTTGGTTCCCATCCTAAAGAAGCTCAGCCATTAGTAGCTACCAGCTAGTATTCCCCTTTTTGTCCCATCAAAACCTTTTCAAAGTATACTCTATAATCAGTTGTCTCTTCTCCTCACCCAGAACCTGCCACAGGATCACAACCAGTCTGGCTTCAAACCAACACTCAACATAAACTGCCCCCATAGCTGTCTGAGAAGCTCTAGCTAGTCGATCATCAGTTCTGATTGCTGTTCCCTCTGCAGTTCAAGAGACTCCTATTGCTAACCTTGGAAACGCTGGCTCTCTGCATCTGGAGGAGTGCTCTTACCAGGTAACATGGGTAGGATCTACATTTTGCTCCATGCCGTCTCTCCCCTTTGGAGTCTGAAGGCTTCGTTCTGCTTCTTGTCTTGTTTTCACTCTACACCTCTCCTGGTGGGTAAGTATCTCTCATAAAGATCCTTCTTACACTGACACCTGACTAATGTTTTTCTTCCCAACTTCTGTTGCGCAGTTTGTTTGTTGCATATTGGCAGGTCTGATAATTGTGAAAAGATGTTGGACAACTCATCACCTGAAGTTCAGTATAAGTGAGTCGGAGTGGCCGTTAGTTTCTCGGACTATAAGATCCTTCTGTCTGCATCTCAGTTGTTTGAGTCCTAGCTCTAGGATAGCGCTGCACCATGCAGACTCTGTACCAGTGTCTGTTAACGCCCTGTGCTGCTCTTCTCTTTTCACTCTACACTGAAATGGTCAGCAGAATTCAAAGTGCTTGCTGGTAAGTTGAGTTTTTACTTCCTTTGATTCTGTCTGTTGGTTAGAAAGCTATATTTCTGGATCTAGAGTATATCGTAAGTGTTCGTTTCAGCTTTGGTTTCAGGTTGCCCCAAGGTGTGACTTGTGGGGAGTGGCCTTACTAGACAGTAGTCAGATATTCTGGAGGTATTCTCTACTAGCAGTCTGTAGTAACTAGATGTATTCAACATAGATGCTAACCTTAAATTTCCACTAAATATATTTTCATTTATATTTTTGTATCCCTTCAGTTGTTACGTTTTTACCTCCAACTGTTGGAACAGTTACTTCCAAGAGGTTAAATACCATCCTACTTTTGCCTCAGGAAGCACCATAGGAAAAAAAACGTGATGCAGTGTCCAAAATTGTGATATCAGCATATAATTGAGTCTTTGACTAATTTGATATGAATATGTAAGTAAACATACGATTTTGCTTTAACATTATTGTTGAGATCTATGTAATGTTAAGTTCAGAAGTGTGATGCAATGTGTTTAAAGCTTATTCAAAATTGTTATGCGTATTATGACTGTTCAGATGCAAGATATAGTTTGAAGATGAAATAAAAACACATTTTTTTTTGTCAATTGTGTGAATGAGGTCCTAAATTGTGTTTCTAGGAGCAGAGTGGTCAGAAACATTGTAAAATTCTTCTTTAAATGTGCTAGTGTAAGTCAAAACATTTTTTTATGAGTTTAAATAAAGTCCAGGATTTGTGATATGTTTCAAATGAGGGCAAGAATTGTGAAACAAGTCCAACAACATTATAATATCAACAGTACTGTAAATGTGGTGTTTTTCCAAAAGCATATGTTCAAAAGTGGGCTCCACTCCAAGTCAACATGGAGTGTGATATTAGTTTAAAGACATGATGATATGTATTATGGATTTTAGGGAGGGCAAAAGTTGTGATGAGATGTGTGAAATTCTGATATGATTCCAAAAGTATTATATAATGGATTTGAGTGAGATCCAGATTTGTTTTATGATGTCTAGAAAGTAATGTTTAAATTGGATTACAATGCGTTTTTAAAATGAACCACAGTCCACAAACATGGTATTATGAGGTTGAATGAGATCCAAAATTGTGATATTCTAGCATGTTTGTTAAGAGCACTGTAAGTGTTTAAATGTTTAGCTTACAAGTCTAAAAATGTGACTGTGGGTTTGAAAATTGTGGTGATTTAAAAAAAAAAAAAGATGCAATTGGTTTGAATGAAGGTTTGTATAAGGTCCAAAATTGTGGTTATTAAAAAAATCAAAAGTATTTAAATGTTTTTGTTTAGGTCTGAAATTGTGATATGAGTCTGAAGACATGTTTGAAGGTGTTACAAAATGTCCGAAGACATGATACAATGGGTTTTACACAAAAAATGCAATTTATTTCAAAAACATGAATTAAGAAAAAAAAAACATTTTTAATGGGTTTGAGGTCCAAAATTGTGATTTGTGTTTAAGTTTGGGTATAATGGGTTCAAATGTCACATTGTGAGATGTGTCTAAAGAATTGATTACTCTTAAGGGAGATCCATAATTGTCATGATTCAAGAAAAATGATAAAATTGTTTTGAATGTGAACCAAAATGGTGGTGTGCCAAGGTCCAAACACATGAGTTTGAGTGAGGTCAAAAGTTGTGATAGGAGTCTAAAAACGTTTGAAGGATGTCAATATGATGTGAATGCAAATACCTGTCCACAAAAAAGATAATGGGTTTAAATTGACCCATAATTGTGATGCAATTCCAAAACCATGGTAAAAGGGTTTCAATGAGGTTAAATTGTGAAATGATTCCAGGAACATATGGTGGTCAGGATCACTTTAAAGGTTCAGCTTAGCTGCATATGTGTAATCATGTGATGGGGTTTTGATGAGGGAACAAAATGAGGTATTGGGTATAAGTAAGGTGTAAAAAAAAAATATATATATATAAAAAGCCCCCAAATGTTTTGGTGACAAAAACAGTAAATGTGTTTGAGGTCCCAGATTATGGTCTGAAAACATGATTTTATAATATTAGTTGTAAATTCTTACCCAGAACCAGTGTGTCTTTAAATCAGCAAGTTTCGACTGAGGTCTAAAATTGACATTTCAAAAATCGTATTGGTTTAAATTAGGTCCAAGGTTGTGATGAGTCTAAAAACATGATATAATGTTTGAAGGAGGTTCAAAATTGAGTCCAAAGACATGACACAGTGGGTTTTAACACAATCCAAAATAATGGTCAAACCTTGTTGTGACTAAAGAAAAAAAAGGGTTTGAATATGATCCATGTGTAAGCTAAACATTTACACAATCACAATTTTGGTGTTTGAATGAGGTCGAAAACTTTGATTTAAAAAACAAGATGTAATGGGTGTGAATTAGGTCTGCAATTGTGGTGATTCCAAAACCTTCAAAGGTTTGAATAAGGGCTGAAAATGTGATATCAAAAACATCAAATAATTGAAAGAGGTCCAAAGCTGTGATGAATCTAAAGACACAAGTGTACAGACATATTGTGGGTTCTAACTTGGTTTAAAATCTGTTTTAAAGAGTTTTTAACTGTGATATGATCCCAAGAAAATAATAGGAGTTTGAATATGCTGACAATAGTGTGTCGAACTTCAAGGTTCAAAATTGTGGTGAGTATTCAAAACCATCACGTTTTTGAAAGAAGTCCAAAATTGACATGATTCCACAAACATATTGTGGTCAGCAGCACGGTTCAGCTTTAACTGTGAAAGTCCAAAAACAACATTGTAACTGGTCTGAATGAGGTCCACAATTATCATGTGGCTCAAAGATGTGATGTGAATCAGATCCCTAACTCCAAAAACATGATTATAATATAAATGTTCTTATTTAACATTTTTTGTTGGATATATTGTGTTTCATTTTATCCATGGGCAAGTACTCTCTTACTTTTCTTTCTATTTAATTACTATTAGTTACTAAACTGTTTCTCTCACCACAGAGTTAGAAGGCCCTGTCTTTCACAGGAAGGGCAATGCCAGTAAAGCCAGTAACTTTGGATTGTGCAGTCTATAATCAGTTGTCTTTGTCTTACCCAGAATCTGCTCCAGGACCCCAACCAGTCTGACTTGAAACCAATGCACTTAACCGAAACTGCCCTCATAGCGATGACTGAAGCTCCAGGCACCAAGAGCAGCCAACCTGTCATTGATTCTGATTCTTCTTTACCTCTCTGTCCAGGAGCACACTTACCAGGTCTATGTCTTTTCCACGCAAGCTCTCCACCGCTGCCAGTCAAAGCTCTGTGCTGCTCCTCTTCACTCTGTACTCATACTCTTGGTGATGTAATTATTATGGCTTCTCCTACTCCTGTTTTGTTGTTTACACTCAATGTTCTTTCTCAGGATGCTACCCTGGTGCTGGTCCAGTCACTCGTCATTAGACACTCGAATTACCCACATGTGGGTATTTTTTTTATTTATTTTTTTTTGTACACAGCAGAATTTAACCCATCTGTGCAGTGAAACACCCACCCACACACACACTAGGGGCAGTAAGCACACGTGCCCGGAGCAGTGGGCAGCCCTATCCACGGCTCCCAGGGAGCAGTTGGGCTTAGGTGCCTTGCTCAAGGGCGAACGGCGACCTTCCGGTCACAAGACCTTCCGGATCCCTATCCTTCAGGCCACGACTGCCCCTATTTCAGGTTTGATAACTGTAGCTTGTTCCTGGCTGGTCTTCTGTGGGCTGATAGACACTTGCGTTTAAAACCTGTTTTGTTTCTTTCTAATTATCAGAATGGGTCTTTGGTTTTTAGCAGGATTTAAAGGTTGTTTGTCCAAGAACTTGTTTGTACCAGATCAAGAAATATGTTCTTTGACTAAACACAGTACTGTGGTAAGTTTCTTTGGATAAGAGTATCTGCTAAAAGCCATGAATGTTAGTTAAGCTTCAGTGTAAAAGTGCAAGTCTTAAAACATAATATAATGGGTTTGGAAGAGGGCTAAAAGTGGTGCTTCACTCCACTCTCATTTTCTCCTTCAGTGCACAGAGCAGGTAACATTGTTGATCTGAATTTCAGCAGACTCACTCCTGTGCTGGATATCACAGTAATCTGCCTGTACGGCTCAGGTAATCACTTTCTTTTGCATGCTTCTGTCATGTTCTTACTTTACTCAGCATGACCTGCAGTTACTACTCCCTCCCTTGCTTCTAGCTTAAACTATTCTAAATTTCTTCCCACCACTTTTTTCCTTTTTGGTTCACATCCTGAAGAAGCTCATTAGTAGCTACCAGCTAGTATCCCCTTTTTTGTCGTGTCAAACTTTTCAAAGTATAGTCTATAATAAGTTGTCTCTTCTCACCCAGAACCTGCCACAGGACCCCAACCAGTCTGGCTTCAAACCAACACTCAACAGAAACTGTCCCATAACAGTGACGGAGAAGCTCTAACTAGCCGATCATCAGTTCTGATTGTTGATCCCTCTGCAGTTCAACAAATGACTCCTATTGGTCCTTGCTAACCTTGGAAACACTGACTCTCTGCATCTGGAGGAGTGCTCTTACCAGGTAACATTGGTAGGATCTACATTTTGCTCCATGCACTCTCTCCACCAGATTCTTGAAGGCTTTGTTCTGCTTGTCTTGTTTTCACTCTACACCTCTCTTGGTGGGTAAGTATCTCTCAAAGATACTTATGCTGATGACACCTGACTAATGTTGCTCTTCCCAACTTTTGTTGATCAGTTTGGCTGGTGCATATTGGTATGTCTGATATTTATGAAAAGATGTCGGATAACTTATCAGCTGAAGTTCAATATGAGCGAGTCGTAGTTGTTAGTTTCTTGGACTACAGGTCCTTTGCCGTCTAATTTTAGAAATACCATGATTGTTCTGTCTAAAGATGCAAATATCTTGGTGCGATTCTGGATGACCAGTCATTGTTCAGTCCATATTGTGATCCTAACTCGGTCATACAGTTATCTCTTTTACAACATCTGGTGGATTTGACCCTTTCTCAGAATGGCACCCTGATGCTAGTACAGCCTCTAAAAGCTTGAATATTGCAACTTGTACCTAGCTTGTCTTCTGCTACTGATCCAGAATGCAGCAGCATGGCTTATCTTGAATCTTCCAAATTCACTTGTTACCCACATTGCTATGTTCCCTTTGTCAGATACCTGTAGCTGGACCAGACCCTCCCAGTTTTTATGGCAACGGTCAAAAATTTACACTTGAATCACTGCTCAGGTAGACATGCCATCCTTCAAGTCACATGTAATACAAGCATAGAAACTTTTCGCTGTCCTGGCATGTAAGTGGTGGATTTACTGTCCGAACAACACTTTCTCACAATCTTTAAAAAGCATTGTTAAAATAAAGTCGAGGTAGGAGTACTGCCTGGACATTGCACTTATATTGTCTTAATTATTAGCATTAGTCCCTTTTTTCTGACTGTTTGAGAGAGAGTAGTTTGGACTTGAACCTTTTCTACTACCTAGAAGTGCGTTCTTTAACTAGGGTCAACTAACCCTAACATGATCTAGTGAATTCAATGGGTTTGAAGGAAGTCCAATATTGTGATATGAATCTAAAAACATGATTGTGAGTTTGAGGTCCATAGTTGTGATATGATATAACACATTTGGATATGAACCAAAATTGCGCTAATGGTGTGCTTAAGTCCAATAACATTGAGGTTTCAGACTAAAGACATTTTGAAAGCGATCCTAAATGAGTCTAAATACATAATGGGTTTGAAGACAAGTTTGAGTACAAATACATGGTATATTGTTTGAAGGCCCAAACTTGTGATATTCAAACTGTTTGCAATGGGATTACAATCAAAAAGGGAAAACGGAATGGATTTGAGTTGGGTATAATAGGTTTAAATGTAAACCAAATGGGTGTTAGTAGTGTGCTGAAGTCCAGAAACATGATTGAATGATGTGCAGTATTGTGGTGATTCTAAAGACATGTTTGAAGGAGGTTTCAAAAGATGAGTTTTTGTAATATAATAGGTTTTAATTAGTTTTAAAATTGTGATATTCCAACATATGTTGGTCAGTAAACCTGTAAAAATTCAGCTTCTGTACAAATCCAAAGATCATATGGGCTTGAATGAGGTCCAAAGTTGTGATGTGATTCCAAAAACATGATGTGATGGGTTTAAATGAGGTCTACAATTGTAAAGCAATTTCAAAATATGATACGGGTTTAAAGAAGTTCCAATATTGTCATGCAAGTCCAAGATTGTGATGTTCCAACGTATGTTAGTCTGCAGCACTGCAAAGGGGCTGCAGCACTGTAAAGGTTCAGCTGCCTGTGTAATTCCAAAAACATATTATGGATTTGAATTAAATAAAAAATAAACAGCATATAATGGGTTTAATGTTAAAAATAGTGTCTTTGGTTTGATGAATTTTGTTTGGTTTCAATTGTCTAAAAAAAAAAAAAATTTTAGGTTCTAAAATTGTGATATGATTCAAAGGGCATGATATGGTTATCAGGACCCTGTAAATGTTTTGCTTAAATGTGGACTTGTAAGTGTAAAAACAGGTTTGAAGGAGATCGAAAAATATGTGATTCCAAAACATAATATGGGTTTGAATAAGGTCCAAAAATATGTATTTCAAGATGGAGTCCAAAGTTGAATGAGGTTCAAGGTTGTGATGTGATTCCGAGAACAGTGTTTTAATGAGGTCTGATATTGATAATTCTAATAACATGTGGCATTCAGAAATGCTAACCATTCAATTTAAAGGTGCACATCTAAAAAGAGGTCTAAAAATGTGGTGTTTCCAAAAACAATGTTTCAATATTGTTCCAAAGTTGTGATTAAGAACTTCAAATAATTTGATAGCCAAAGTGTTGATGATTCCAAAAACATGCTAAAATGGGTTTGATGGTCAAAAAGGCATAATGTGGTCCAAGTATGGGATGTGATTCCAGAAACCTGATGGATTTGAATTGGTCCAAAATGTGATTCCAAAGAGAAGGGTTTGAATGAGGTATGGTGATTTTAAAAAAACATATTTGAATGAAGTCCAGGATTGTGATGGCTTCAAAAATGATTGTACTGTGACTAGTTGTACTCGGGTATTTAACTTTGTGTTGACAAAAACGCTATCTTGCTCTACAGTGCCTGAAAACCCTGTCATCATAGGAAGTGCAATGCCAGAAAAGGTCTTATGTATTGGGAGCTAGAAGTCCAAAAAAGTTAAATGACTCCAAAAACATGTGATATTTGAGTAATGTCCCAAATTGTGGTGATTTCAAAACCATTAAGTATGTTTGTATATTGCCCAAAATCGTGGCAAGTAATAAAATCTAAAGTAACAGTTTTTTTTAGATTCTTTATATTTATTAATAGTTTTTTAATTTTTTACCTTTTTGTCTATACTTTTTAATTTCTGTTTCTTGTTTTTTTATTAATTTTGTCTTATTTTTTATTTATTTCCTGTTCTTATTTTACTATTTGCATCGTTTCTTTTACTATTTTAGTTATTACCCCTGTGTTTTTTTTTGTTTTTTTTTGTTCAGTTTGTCTTGGTTTTATTATTCATTTTTTAAATTAAAATCTTACTTTTGGTTTTTTACTTTATTTATACATGTCCTGTTTAGCTATTTGTCTATTTATTCCAGTCTTATTTTATTCTCTTATTTTGTTGCCATCTTTTATGATTCAACATGGTCTTCTTGTCGCTCTGTTTACTACATTTTTCATTTCCTATATTAAAGTTAATTATACATACATACATACATACATGTTGGTTTTTTTTTTTTTTTTTTTTTTTTTTTTCTTTTCTCTCAATCCCCTTGTGAAATTGTAATGCTCGGCTACATTGAAAATGAGCGTCTCCCTCATTGTTCTTTGGAGTGGAAATAAACAGTTTACATGATGTGGTGTTTTAAAGTTTGTCAGCAGCTCTGTAGATGTCTTTTCTTAAATATATCAATACAAAGACATGATATAATGGGTTTAAAGCAGGTCCAAAATTGAAATTTCAAAAGCATGTTATGTTGTACAGAAAGTCCAACTGTGTTAAGCTTAAATATATAAGACCAGAAACTATGCTTTTGAACATATGACTTCAGAGTTGTCACAAGTAGGGCTGAAATGTGTTGCAATGGATCATGCTCAAGCCTATAATATACAAAATTTATGATATGATTCCAAATACAGGGCATAATGGTTTCACAAATAGTCTAAAACATGATAAATGCATGTAATGGGATATAATGTGTTTGAACATGAACCAAAATGATAATTGTGTGCCAACATCCGAAAACGTGGTTGAGTAATATGGTTGAAAGTCAAATGACACGTTTCAAGGTTTCAAAATAATAGTGTCATAAGGATTGAATGGGTTCTAAAGTGGTGATAGGAGTCAAAAAGGAATATCCAAAAATTGAGTGAACAGCAGTACTGTAAAAGCTCATGTTAAGTTTGAATGTGCATAACCGCCCCTTATATTAACCGCCGTTATATGGAGTAATCTTTTTTCACTCAATATAACTTTCTTTTATTTTCTCTCAGCTCTTGCTTCAAATGTCCCAAGTACCTTGCCTCTTATTTCATTTGGTTTCCATTCTGAAGAAAGTCATGCTGTACAGCTCAAATAGGAGCAGCCACTGCCCGGTATCACTTTTCTTTTTATTATTATTTTTTTTTTATAAATACTAAACTTTTTGAATGTTCAGTCAATTAATCCTTTTTTTCTCCCCAGCTAGGGCAGTGACACTCATAGCAGCTCCAGGCGTCAAGATCTGTCAACCGATCATAGTTCATGGTTCTTCATGATTTTGCTGCTGTCTTCAAAACAGAGAACGATAAGATCTTCCTGTCTGTTTTGCTCACCTTGGAATTGATGGCTCTGCATCTCAGTTGTTGGAGTCCTAGCTCTAGGATAGCGCTGCACCATGCAGACTCTATACCAGTGTCTGTCAACGCCCTGTGCTGCTCTTCTCTTTTCACTCTTCACTGAAATGGTCAGCCGAACTCCAGGTAAGTTTTGTTTCACTTGCTTCGATTCTGTCTGTTGGTTACAAAGCTATATTTCTGGATCTAGAGTATTTTGTTTGTTTGTTTGTTTGTTTGTTAGTTTCAGCTTTGGTTTCAGGTTGCCTTAAGGTGTGACTGGTGGGGAGTGGCCTTACTAGACAAATATATTCTGGAGGTATTCTCTACTAGCAGTCTAGTAACAAGATGTACTCAACATTTTTCTGTCAACGCAGATGGTAACCTTAAATTTCCACTAAATATATTCTCACTTATATTCTTGTATATTTTCAGTTATGTTTTTACTTTCAACAGTTGGAAGCGTTACTTCCAAGAGTTTCTATACCTTCCTACCTTTGTCTCAGGAAGCACAATAGGAAAAAACACATGATGCAATGCGTCTGAAATTGTTATTCCAAAATCTGCGCATAATGGGTTTGACTGAAGGTCAATGATAGGGTTAGGGTTGTGATATGAATGCATAAATAAACATACAATTTTACTTTACATAGATGGCAGCAATACTGTTAATATTAAGTTCAGAAATGTGATGCTACGTGTCTTACAATGATTCAAAATTGTGATATGAGCATTGACTGTTCAGATGCAAGATATAGTTTGAAGATGAAAGGGGGTTAAAATATGTGCCAAAAGTAATAGTGTGCCAAAATCTCAAAACAATTGTTTTGATGAGGTGCAAAATTGTGATTTCTAAAAACTGTGTGGTCAGAAATATTGTAAAACTTTTAATGTGCACATGTCCAAAAACATGTTTTCATGGGTTTAAATAAAGTTCAGATTTTGTTATGTGATTCCATAAACAAGTGTTCCAAATGGGTTCCAAAACTATGTTTTTTCCAGAAATGTATGATTTGTTTAAATGGGATGCAAAACTGATTCCAAAAATGTTTTCTAATGGGTTTGTATATGGTTCAAAATGCTGATACCAAAAACGTTTAATGGGTTTGATTATGATCTAACGTTGTGGTGATGTTCTTTTTCTTGTTACTAATGAT
>CM038711.1:1640861-1653638 GCA_021613375.1 Megaleporinus macrocephalus | reverse complement strand
GGAGCATGTGGGGGGCCGTGGGGGGGGTTGTGACGGGGGGGGGTCTGCTAATGGATAGAAAGGCTTTTTCAGACAGATGAATTCCCCTCGCTGTCAGTCACTATCGCAGTAGAGAACTGGCGGAGCTGCTAAACTCCCCAAACCCCCACAACACCTGCTGCTCCCCATCTGCTCACTGCCACCATCACACACACACACACACACACACACCTTCACACACTCGTCTCACACACACCACCATCACCGCTACACTCTGATCTACTCACACATCACACTCCGACTGTCTGTCAATCAGCATCACTCAGTCATTCTGTAACCGCACTCATTTAATCACTCAGTCATTCTGTAACCTCACTCAGTCATTCCGTAACCTCACTTATTTAATCATCATTCTGTAACATCACTAACTCACTCACTCTGTCATTCTGTAACCTCACTCATTTAATCACTCAGTCATTCTGTAACCTCACTCATTTAATCACTCAGTCATTCTGTAACTGCACTCATTTAATCACTCAGTCATTCTGTAACTGCACTCATTTAATCACTCAGTCATTCTGTAACTGCACTCATTTAAACACTCAGTCATTCTGTAACCACACTCACTCAATCACTTAGTCATTCTGTAACCTCACTTATTTAATCATCATTCTGTAACATCACTAACTCACTCACTCTGTCATTCTGTAACCTCACTCATTTAATCACTCAGTCATTCTGTAACTGCACTCATTTAATCACTCAGTCATTCTGTAACTGCACTCATTTAATCACTCAGTCATTCTGTAACTGCACTCATTTAATCACTCAGTCATTCTGTAACCACACTCACTCAATCACTTAGTCATTCTGTAACTGCACTCATTTAAACACTTAGTCATTCTGTAACCTCAGTCATTCTGTAACCGCACTAATTTAATTACTTAGTCATTCTGTAACCTCAGTCATTCTGTAACCTCACTCATTGAATCACTTTGTCATTCTGTAACCTCACTCAGTCATTCTGTAACTGCACTCATTAAATCACTGTCATTCTGTAAACTCACTCAGTCATTCTGTAACCACACTCATTAAATCACTCAGTCATTCTGTAACCGCACTCAGTCATTCTGTAACCGCACTCAGTCATTCTGTAACATCACTAACTCACTTACTCAGTCATTCTGTGAGATAACTTGTTTGCTCACTCTGTCATTCTGTAACCTTACTCAGTCATTCTGTAACATCACTTACTCACTCACTCTGTCAATCTGTAAACTCACTCAGTTGTTCTGTAACATCATTTATTTGCTCACTCAGTCATCCTGTAACATCACTTGCTCAATTACTCCATCATTATGTAACATCACTCGCTCAATTACTCAGTCATTGTTTAACATCACTTACTCACTCAGTTATTCTTTAACCTTACTCACTCAGTCATTTTGTAACCTCACATAGTCATTCTGTAACATCACTCACTCAGTCATTTTGTAACCTCACTCATTCATTCTGTAACCTAACATATTTGTTCACTCTATAACCTCACTTAGTCTTTCTGTAACATCACTCATTCAATTACTGTCATTCTGTAACCTCACTCAGGCATTCTGTAACACCACTCAGTCATTCCGTAACATCACTCAGTCATTTTGTAACATCACTCACTCACTCACAGTCATTTTGTTACCTCACTTGCTCACTCATTCAGTATTTTAGTAACATCACTCACTCAGTCATTCTGCAACCTTGCTTTTTCCTTCAGTAATTCTGTAACCTCACTCACTCTTTCACTCATTCTGTAACCTCACTCACTCTTTCACTCATTCTGTAATCTCACTCACTCTTTCACTCATTCTGTAACCTCACTCACTCACTCATTCTGTAATCTCACTCACTCTTTCACTCATTCTGTAACCTCACTCACTCACTCATTCTGTAATCTCACTCAATCTTTCACTCATTCTGTAACCTCACTCACTCACTCATTCTGTAATCTCACTCACTCTTTCACTGTTTCACAGTTATTTACTATTTCTTTAACTTGATTTGTTCACTCAGTCATTCTGTAACCTGACTCTGTAGAGGTGTTACTGCTGTCAGGCCGGTGTTGCTGCTGTACGGAGTAAATAAAACTGGAGTGAAAGAGTGAAACGCTAAATTGAAATCAGGTTTAATTAAAAACACTACTGGAGTGCTGTGTCTAAGCAACGGCGTCATTTCCCACCATTGTTTCTTCTCCCTGACGATTAAGCTGCACAATGTTCTTAATGAGCTGCTAATCTGCGAAGCGTGGCGAGGAAGTCATCGCTGCTCTGTGTGGAGCGACACCCCGCTTCCTCGGAGGAGGACGCCTTCATCCGCCTCATTCAATCAAACCCCTGCTTTTGATATGGTTTGATGCTGTTGTCTTGGTAACGGTAGTCTCGGGTAGTGGGGAGGATGGGGGGGCAGTGGCCTGGACACAGAAAAAACAAAAACTAACACCTTCAGCAGGCCTGGAACACCTGGAGCAGGTCTTCATTAGGACCGGAGACTGAACAGAACTAACAGCAGCTGGGTCAGTATCTAATAAACACAAAAAATAATAATAATAATAATAATAATAATAATAATTGTTCTTGTTGCTGCTGGTATGTATTGAATGAATTTTGAATGTATTGATTGAATCTTTTTACTGCAGGACCAGAAGGTTGGACTGTCTGGACCCAGCTTTGGTTTGATAAAAGCCTTTAGGTCCTCATAGATCTTCAAGTAAACTTTTACTCATTTAGGTGAAGTATAGTAGTGTATTCATTAGTGTAGTAGGTGAAGTATAGAAGTGTATTCATTAGTGTAGTAGGTGAAGTATAGAAGTGTATCATTAGTGTAGTAGGTGAAGTATAGAAGTGTATTCATTAGTGTAGTAGGTGAAGTATAGTAGTGTATCATTAGTGTAGTAGGTGAAGTATAGAAGTGTATCATTAGTGTAGTAGGTGAAGTATAGTAGTGTATCATTAGTGTAGTAGGTGAAGTATAGAAGTGTATCATTAGTGTAGTAGGTGAAGTATAGAAGTGTATTCATTAGTGTAGTAGGTGAAGTATAGTAGTGTATTATTAGTGTAGTAGGTGAAGTATAGAAGTGTATCATTAGTGTAGTAGGTGAAGTATAGTAGTGTATTATTAGTGTAGTAGGTGAAGTATAGAAGTGTATCATTAGTGTAGTAGGTGAAGTATAGTAGTGTATTATTAGTGTAGTAGGTGAAGTATAGAAGTGTATTATTAGTGTAGTAGGTGAAGTATAGAAGTGTATCATTAGTGTAGTAGGTGAAGTATAGTAGTGTATTATTAGTGTAGTAGGTGAAGTATAGAAGTGTATCATTAGTGTAGTAGGTAAAGTATAGTAGTGTATCATTAGTGTAGTAGGTGAAGTATAGAAGTGTATTCATTAGTGTAGTAGGTGAAGTATAGTAGTGTATTCAGTAGTGTAGTAGGTGAAGTATAGAAGTGTATCATTAGTGTAGTAGGTGAAGTATAGTAGTGTATCATTAGTGTAGTAGGTGAAGTATAGAAGTGTATTCATTAGTGTAGTAGGTGAAGTATAGTAGTGTATTCAGTAGTGTAGTAGGTGAAGTATAGAAGTGTATCATTAGTGTAGTAGGTGAAGTATAGTAGTGTATTCATTAGTGTAGTAGGTGAAGTATAGTAGTGTATTCATTAGTGTAATAGGTGAAGTATAGTAGTGTATTCATTAGTGTAGTAGGTGAAGTATAGAAGTGTATTCATTAGTGTAGTAGGTGAAGTATAGAAGTGTATTATTAGTGTAGTGGGTGAAGTATAGAAGTGTATTATTAGTGTAGTAGGTGAAGTATAGAAGTGTATTCATTAGTGTAGTAGGTGAAGTATAGAAGTGTATTCATTAGTGTAGTAGGTGAAGTATAGAAGTGTATTATTAGTGTAGTAGGTGAAGTATAGAAGTGTATTCATTAGTGTAGTAGGTGAAGTATAGTAGTGTATCATTAGTGTAGTAGGTGAAGTATAGAAGTGTATCATTAGTGTAGTAGGTGAAGTATAGAAGTGTATTCATTAGTGTAGTAGGTGAAGTATAGTAGTGTATTCATTAGTGTAGTAGGTGAAGTATAGTAGTGTATTCATTAGTGTAGTAGGTGAAGTATAGAAGTGTATCATTAGTGTAGTAGGTGAAGTATAGTAGTGTATTCATTAGTGTAGTAGGTGAAGTATAGTAGTGTATTCATTAGTGTAGTAGGTGAAGTATAGAAGTGTATTCATTAGTGTAGTAGGTGAAGTATAGAAGTGTATTCATTAGTGTAGTAGGTGAAGTATAGTAGTGTATTCATTAGTGTAGTAGGTGAAGTATAGAAGTGTATTCATTAGTGTAGTAGGTGAAGTATAGAAGTGTACTCATTAGTGTAGTAGGTGAAGTATAGTAGTGTATTCATTAGTGTAGTAGGTGAAGTATAGTAGTGTATTCATTAGTGTAGTAGGTGAAGTATAGAAGTGTATTCATTAGTGTAGTAGGTGAAGTATAGTAGTGTATTCATTAGTGTAGTAGGTGAAGTATAGTAGTGTATTCATTAGTGTAGTAGGTGAAGTATAGAAGTGTATCATTAGTGTAGTAGGTGAAGTATAGAAGTGTACTCATTAGTGTAGTAGGTGAAGTATAGTAGTGTATTCATTAGTGTAGTAGGTGAAGTATAGTAGTGTATTCATTAGTGTAGTAGGTGAAGAATAGAAGTGTATTCATTAGTGTAGTAGGTGAAGTATAGTAGTGTATCATTAGTGTAGTAGGTGAAGTATAGAAGTGTATTCATTAGTGTAGTAGGTGAAGTATAGTAGTGTATCATTAGTGTAGTAGGTGAAGTATAGTAGTGTATCATTAGTGTAGTAGGTGAAGTATAGAAGTGTATTCATTAGTGTAGTAGGTGAAGTATAGTAGTGTATCATTAGTGTAGTAGGTGAAGTATAGTAGTGTATCATTAGTGTAGTAGGTGAAGTATAGTAGTGTATTTATTAGTGTAGTAGGTGAAGTATAGAAGTGTATTCATTAGTGTAGTAGGTGAAGTATAGAAGTGTATTCATTAGTGTAGTAGGTGGAGTATAGAAGTGTATTCATTAGTGTAGTAGGTGAAGTATAGTAGTGTATTTATTACTGTAGTAGGTGAAGTATAGTAGTGTATTCATTAGTGTAGTAGGTGAGAGTATAGAAGTGTATCATTAGTGTAGTAGGTGAAGTATAGTAGTGTATTCATTAGTGTAGTAGGTGAAGTATAGTAGTGTATTCATTAGTGTAGTAGGTGAAGTATAGTAGTGTATTCATTAGTGTAGTAGGTGAAGTATAGAAGTGTATCATTAGTGTAGTAGGTGAAGTATAGAAGTGTATTCATTAGTGTAGTAGGTGAAGTATAGTAGTGTATCATTAGTGTAGTAGGTGAAGTATAGTAGTGTATTCATTAGTGTAGTAGGTGAAGTATAGAAGTGTATCATTAGTGTAGTAGGTGAAGTATAGAAGTGTATCATTAGTGTAGTAGGTGAGAGTATAGAAGTGTATCATTAGTGTAGTAGGTGAAGTATAGTAGTGTATTCATTAGTGTAGTAGGTGAAGTATAGTAGTGTATCATTAGTGTAGTAGGTGAAGTATAGAAGTGTATTCATTAGTGTAGTAGGTGAAGTATAGTAGTGTATCATTAGTGTAGTAGGTGAAGTATAGAAGTGTATCATTAGTGTAGTAGGTGAAGTATAGAAGTGTATTCATTAGTGTAGTAGGTGAAGTATAGTAGTGTATTCATTAGTGTAGTAGGTGAAGTATAGTAGTGTATCATTAGTGTAGTAGGTGAAGTATAGAAGTGTATCATTAGTGTAGTAGGTGAAGTATAGAAGTGTACTCATTAGTGTAGTAGGTGAAGTATAGTAGTGTATTCATTAGTGTAGTAGGTGAAGTATAGTAGTGTATTCATTAGTGTAGTAGGTGAAGTATAGAAGTGTATCATTAGTGTAGTAGGTGAAGTATAGTAGTGTATTCATTAGTGTAGTAGGTGAAGTATAGTAGTGTATCATTAGTGTAGTAGGTGAAGTATAGTAGTGTATCATTAGTGTAGTAGGTGAAGTATAGTAGTGTATCATTAGTGTAGTAGGTGAAGTATAGAAGTGTATTCATTAGTGTAGTAGGTGAAGTATAGTAGTGTATTCATTAGTGTAGTAGGTGAAGTATAGAAGTGTATCATTAGTGTAGTAGGTGAAGTATAGTAGTGTATTCATTAGTGTAGTAGGTGAAGTATAGTAGTGTATTCATTAGTGTAGTAGGTGAAGTATAGTAGTGTATCATTAGTGTAGTAGGTGAAGTATAGAAGTGTATCATTAGTGTAGTAGGTGAAGTATAGTAGTGTATTCATTAGTGTAGTAGGTGAAGTATAGTAGTGTATTCAGTAGTGTAGTAGGTGAAGTATAGTAGTGTATTCATTTGTGTAGTAGGTGAAGTATAGTAGTGTATTCATTAGTGTAGTAAGTGAAGTATAGGAGTGTATTCATTAGTGTAGTAGGTGAAGTATAGTAGTGCATTCATTAGTGTAGTAGGTGAAGTATAGTAGTGTATTCATTAGTGTAGTAAGTGAAGTATAGGAGTGTATTCATTAGTGTAGTAGGTGAAGTATAGTAGTGTATCATTAGTGTAGTAGGTGAAGTATAGTAGTGTATTCATTAGTGTAGTAGGTGAAGTATAGAAGTGTATTCATTAGTGTAGTAGGTGAAGTATAGTAGTGTATTCATTAGTGTAGTAGGTGAAGTATAGTAGTGTATTCATTAGTGTAGTAGGTGAAGTATAGAAGTGTATTCATTAGTGTAGTAGGTGAAGTATAGAAGTGTATCATTAGTGTAGTAGGTGAAGTATAGTAGTGTATTCATTAGTGTAGTAGGTGAAGTATAGTAGTGTATTCATTAGTGTAGTAAGTGAAGTATAGGAGTGTATTCATTAGTGTAGTAGGTGAAGTATAGAAGTGTATTCATTAATGTAGTAGGTGAAGTATAGTAGTGTATTCATTAGTGTAGTAGGTGAAGTATAGAAGTGTATTCATTAGTGTAGTAGGTGAAGTATAGTAGTGTATCATTAGTGTAGTAGGTGAGAGTATAGAAGTGTATTCATTAGTGTAGTAGGTGAAGTATAGTAGTGTATCATTAGTGTAGTAGGTGAAGTATAGTAGTGTATTCATTAGTGTAGTAGGTGAAGTATAGAAGTGTATTCATTAGTGTAGTAGGTGAAGTATAGTAGTGTATCATTAGTGTAGTAGGTGAGAGTATAGAAGTGTATTCATTAGTGTAGTAGGTGAAGTATAGTAGTGTATCTTAGTGTAGTAGGTGAAGTATAGTAGTGTATTCATTAGTGTAGTGGGTGAAGTATAGTAGTGTATCATTAGTGTAGTAGGTGAAGTATAGTAGTGTATTCATTAGTGTAGTAGGTGAAGTATAGAAGTGTATTCATTAGTGTAGTAGGTGAAGTATAGTAGTGTATCATTAGTGTAGTAGGTGAAGTATAGTAGTGTATTCATTAGTGTAGTAGGTGAAGTATAGTAGTGTATTCATTAGTGTAGTAAGTGAAGTATAGAAGTGTATTCATTAGTGTAGTAGGTGAAGTATAGAAGTGTATTCATTAATGTAGTAGGTGGAGTATAGAAGTGTATTCATTAGTGTAGTAGGTGGAGTATAGAAGTGTATTCATTAGTGTAGTAGGTGAAGTATAGTAGTGTGTTCATTAGTGTAGTAGGTGAAGTATAGAAGTGTATTCATTAGTGTAGTAGGTGAAGTATAGAAGTGTATTCATTAATGTAGTAGGTGGAGTATAGAAGTGTATTCATTAGTGTAGTAGGTGAAGTATAGAAGTGTAATCATTAGTGTAGTAGGTGAAGTATAGTAGTGTATTCATTAGTGTAGTAGGTGAAGTATAGAAGTGTATTCATTAGTGTAGTAGGTGAAGTATAGAAGTGTATTCATTAGTGTAGTAGGTGAAGTATAGTAGTGTATTCATTAGTGTAGTAGGTGAAGTATAGGAGTGTATTCATTAGTGTAGTAGGTGAAGTATAGAAGTGTAATCATTAGTGTAGTAGGTGAAGTATAGTAGTGTATCATTAGTGTAGTAGGTGAAGTATAGAAGTGTATTCATTAGTGTAGTAGGTGAAGTATAGAAGTGTATTCATTAGTGTAGTAGGTGAAGTATAGAAGTGTATCATTAGTGTAGTAGGTGAAGTATAGTAGTGTATCATTAGTGTAGTAGGTGAAGTATAGAAGTGTATTCATTAGTGTAGTAGGTGAAGTATAGAAGTGTATTCATTAGTGTAGTAGGTGAAGTATAGAAGTGTATTCATTAGTGTAGTAGGTGAAGTATAGAAGTGTATCATTAGTGTAGTAGGTGAAGTATAGTAGTGTATCATTAGTGTAGTAGGTGAAGTATAGTAGTGTATCATTAGTGTAGTAGGTGAAGTATAGTAGTGTATCATTAGTGTAGTAGGTGAAGTATAGAAGTGTATCATTAGTGTAGTAGGTGAAGTATAGTAGTGTATCATTAGTGTAGTAGGTGAAGTATAGAAGTGTATTCATTAGTGTAGTAGGTGAAGTATAGAAGTGTATCATTAGTGTTGTAGGTGAAGTATAGAAGTGTATTATTAGTGTAGTAGGTGAAGTATAGAAGTGTAATCATTAGTGTAGTAGGTGAAGTATAGAAGTGTATTCATTAGTGTAGTAGGTGAAGTATAGTAGTGTATTCATTAGTGTAGTAGGTGAAGTATAGAAGTGTATTCATTAGTGTAGTAGGTGAGTATAGTAGTGTATTCATTAGTGTAGTAGGTGAAGTATAGTAGTGTATTCATTAGTGTAGTAGGTGAAGTATAGTAGTGTATTCATTAGTGTAGTAGGTGAAGTATAGTAGTGTATTCATTAGTGTAGTAGGTGAAGTATAGTAGTGTATTCATTAGTGTAGTAGGTGAAGTATAGAAGTGTATTCATTAGTGTAGTAGGTGAAGTATAGAAGTGTATTCATTAGTGTAGTAGGTGAAGTATAGAAGTGTATTCATTAGTGTAGTAGGTGAAGTATAGAAGTGTATTCATTAGTGTAGTAGGTGAAGTATAGTAGTGTATTCATTAGTGTAGTAGGTGAAGTATAGTAGTGTATCATTAGTGTAGTAGGTGAGAGTATAGAAGTGTATTCATTAGTGTAGTAGGTGAAGTATAGTAGTGTACTCATTAGTGTAGTAGGTGAAGTATAGTAGTGTACTCATTAGTGTAGTAGGTGAAGTATAGTAGTGTATTCATTAGTGTAGTAGGTGAAGTATAGTAGTGTATCATTAGTGTAGTAGGTGATAGTATAGAAGTGTATCATTAGTGTAGTAGGTGAAGTATAGTAGTGTATCATTAGTGTAGTAGGTGAGAGTATAGAAGTGTATTCATTAGTGTAGTAGGTGAAGTATAGTAGTGTATCATTAGTGTAGTAGGTGAAGTATAGTAGTGTATCATTAGTGTAGTAGGTGAAGTATAGAAGTGTATTCATTAGTGTAGTAGGTGAAGTATAGTAGTGTATCATTAGTGTAGTAGGTGAAGTATAGTAGTGTATCATTAGTGTAGTAGGTGAAGTATAGAAGTGTATTCATTAGTGTAGTAGGTGAAGTATAGTAGTGTATCATTAGTGTAGTAGGTGAAGTATAGTAGTGTATCATTAGTGTAGTAGGTGAGAGTAAAGAAGTGTATTTATTGTATTGCTTTATTGATATAGTATGAATTTTATGTGTTCAGTAGTCGTTCACACTGTTTACAGTAGAGTTCTACCTGAACACGTTTAGTCTGCAGTGAGAGTGAATAATCAACACGGCGAGGTGTTAAACACACTACTGCTCGGTGAAGCGTTGTTTACATACGGCACAGGTAGAGAATCAGGCAGCAGCAATATTTTTATATTTTTATTAAATATGATGAGAAAAGCTGCAGCACTGATCCAGTCAGGTCCCGCGAGTACACGAGACAATCAGTCTCTGTGTTTATACATACCAGGTACTTCCATAATATCTATCTGTAACATTATACAAGGAAATATGTAAATTTCATCTCTTCATGGATGACAGCTCATCATCTGAAGCTCAATCCCAGCAAGACTGAGCTTCTGTTTATCCCTGGAGCTACAGGTCCTCAGCAGGATCTTGCCATCTCATTCGAGAACTCTTTGATTGTTCCGTCTAAAGATGCAAGAAACCTTGGGGTGACTCTGGATGACCAGTTATCTTCTCATCCCTATATTACGAACCTGACTCGGTCATGCAGATACATTCTCCACAACATCAGACGCATCCGACCCTTCCTCTCTCAGGAGGCCTCCCAGGTGCTCGTCCAGTCTCTTGTCATTTCAAGGCTGGACTACTGCAACTCACTCCTGGCTGGTCTTCCTTTGCAGACCATCAGGACCTTCAACTGATCCAGAATGCAGCAGCAAGGCTCGTCTTCAATCTCCCCAAGTTCACTCATGTCACTCCACTGCTGCGCTCCTTTCACTGGCTTCCTGTAGCTGCTCGCATTCAGTTTAAAGTTCTGATGCCTACAAAGCCGAGAATGGACCAGCTCCTCCTGATCTTATGGAAATGGTCAAAAGTCGAACCGCACCTCGAGCCCTTCGCGCTTCAAGTACGGCTCGGCTTGACCCCCCATCACTTAAGATTCATGGAAGAAATGCAACAAGACGCTTCTCTGTCCTGGAGCCCAGATGGTGGAACGAACTTCCACTGGCTGCCCGAACAGCGAACTCTCTCGCGGTCTTCAAACGCAGACTGAAGACCACCGTCTCTTTGTGAAGAACTTATAAACACTGATCTACTGAAGTACTGGTATAAACTGTAACTGCACTTGATCTTCTAGGAGCTCTGGATAAGTACTGCACTTGTACTGTATGTAGTCTTGTATTTGTTCTCTTCTCTGTAGGTGTTCTGTAGGTGTAGGTGTTCTGTAGGTGTAGGTGTTCTGTAGGTGTAGGTGTTCCAGTCTTGCTAGGTATTGTATTGTCTTGTTTCTAGGTATCAGCACTGGCCCTGTGTTTATGGCAGTGTTTGAGTTTAAGAGTAGTTTGGACTTAATCCTGTTTGTACTAGATAGAGATTCATACTCTAACCAACACTAAGCACTAAATTCTCTTAATTAACAGACTTAATTCATAGACTTAGCGTTAGCTGTTGATGCTAAGCTGATACTGGAGAAGTGATATTACTGGTTGTTTATTGTTTGTTTATTGTTTGTTTGAGAAATTGCTGGTAAATGAGCTGCAGAAGCTGCTGTATGTTAATCAGATATCAGTTTGTATGTAATATATAATATAATAGTATATGTGACGCTGACGCTCAGTCGTCGTGGTGATAGTAACACCTGTAGACGGAAGCTGGGGAGGTAGTGTTAGTGCTGGAGGTTGAGGTTCTGAGGAACACAGCAGTGCTCAGAATGTTCCTTCAGGTGTTTTACCTACACTGCTTCTCATAAACACACTATAAACAATACTATAACTGCAGTAGTTCATAACCGCCTACTCGTCTCACTGCTCCACCTCGTAGCTCCTGAGCACCTCAGTACTTATTCAATTAAGGACATAATTAATTAAGCAGCTAACTAATTATTCTTGTTAACTCGGTAAGCGGCTGTAAATGAAAGTCCGAGCTTATTAAACTGTTGAGTCAGAGTTTATTAGAGTTCTATAATCTGTTCACGCTTCAGTTCACAGCTAATTAATAAAATAGCACATTTATTATTTTACCATGAGTCCCTGCTGAGGACAGAGGACAGGAGACGGTAGCAGGTGTGACGAGGGCAGAGACGATAGCTCATCTGCTGCTCAATGGACACAGGACGCCGCCCAAAGGACACTGCTGTCTGGATAGTTTTGGTTGGTGGACGATTCTCAGTCCAGCAGTGACACTGAGGTGTTCAAACACTCCAGCAGTAGCAGCACTGCTGTGTCTGATCCACTCACACCAGCACAACACACACTAACTAACACACCACCACCACGTCAGTGTCACTGCAGTGCTAAGAATGACCCACCTCCCTAATAGTATCTGCTCTGTGGGGGTCCTGTGGGGGTCCTGATCATTAAAGAACAGAGTAATAAAGTATACAGAGAATCAGATGAACTACAGTCTGTGGGTGGAGGTCCTGTATGGTCAGTGGAGCTGATACAGTGGACAGTGAGTGTAGGTCCTGTATGGTCAGTGGAGCTGATACAGTGGACAGTGAGTGGAGGTCCTGTATGGTCAGTGGAGCTGATACAGTGGACAGTGAGTGGAGGTCCTGTATGGTCAGTGGAGCTGATACAGTGGACAGTGAGTGGAGGTCCTGTATGGTCAGTGGAGCTGATACAGTGGACAGTGAGTGGAGGTCCTGTATGGTCAGTGGAGCTGATACAGTGGACAGTGAGTGGAGGTCCTGTATGGTCAGTGGAGCTGATACAGTGGACAGTGAGTGGAGGTCCTGTATGGTCAGTGGAGCTGATACAGTGGACAGTGAGTGGAGCTCCTGTATGGTCAGTGGAGCTGATACAGTGGACAGTGAGTGGAGGTCCTGTATGGTCAGTGGAGCTGATACAGTGGACAGTGAGTGGAGGTCCTGTATGGTCAGTGGAGCTGATACAGTGGACAGTGAGTGGAGGTCCTGTATGGTCAGTGGAGCTGATACAGTGGACAGTGAGTGGAGGTCCTGTATGGTCAGTGGAGCTGATACAGTGGACAGTGAGTGGAGGTCCTGTATGGTCAGTGGAGCTGATACAGTGGACAGTGAGTGGAGGTCCTGTAT
>CM038711.1:1628361-1633361 GCA_021613375.1 Megaleporinus macrocephalus | reverse complement strand
CTCAACACTAATACTGAACACTCTCAGTATCAATACTCAACACTGATACTGAATACTCTCAATATCAATACTCCACACTGATACTGAACACTCTCATTATCAATACTCAACACTGATACTGAACACTCTCAGTATCAATACTCAACACTGATACTGAACACTCTCAGTATCAATACTCAACACTGATACTGAACACTCTCCACAGTATCAATACTCAACACTGATACTGAACACTCTCCGCAGTATCAATACTCAACACTGATACTGAACACTCTCCACAGTATCCATACTCAACACTGATACTGAACACTCTCAGTATCAATACTCAACACTAATACTGAACACTCTCAGTATCAATACTCAACACTGATACTGAACACTCTCAGTATCAATACTCAACACTGATACTGAACACTCTCCACAGTATCCATACTCAACACTGATACTGAACACTCTCAGTATCAATACTCAAAAATAATACTGAACACTCTCAGTATCAATACTCAACACTGATACTGAATACTCTCAATATCAATACTCCACACTGATACTGAACACTCTCAGTATCAATACTCAACACTGATACTGAACACTCTCAGTATCAATACTCAACACTAATACTGAATACTCTCAGTATCAATACTCAACACTGATACTGAACACTCTCAATATCAATACTCCACACTGATACTGAACACTCTCAGTATCAATACTCAACACTGATACTGAACACTCTCCACAGTATCAATACTCAACACTGATACTGAACACTCTCCACAGTATCCATACTCAACACTGATACTGAACACTCTCAGTATCAATACTCAACACTGATACTGAACACTCTCAGTATCAATACTCAACACTGATACTGAACACTCTCAATATCAATACTCAACACTGATACTGAACACTCTCAGTATCAATACTCAACACTGATACTGACCACACTGATACTGAACACTCTCAGTATCAATACTCAACACTGATACTGAACACTCTCAGTATCAATACTCAACACTGATACTGAACACTCTCAATATCAATACTCAACACTGATACTGAACACTCTCAGTATCAATACTCAACACTGATACTGAACACTCTCAGTATCAATACTCAACACTGATACTGAACACTCTCAGTATCAATACTCTACACTGATACTGAACACTCTCAGTATCAATACTCAACACTGATACTGAACACTCTCAGTATCAATACTCAACACTGATACTGAACACTCTCAGTATCAATACCCAACACTAATACTGAACACTCTCAGTATCAATACTCAACACTGATACTGAACACTCTCAATATCAATACTCAGCACTGATACTGAACACTCTCCAAAGTATCCATACTCAACACTGATACTGAACACTCTCAGTATCAATACTCAACACTGATACTGAATACTCTCCACAGTATCCATACTTAACACTGATACTGAATACTCTCCACAGTATCAATACTCAACACTGATACTGAACACTCTCAGTATCAATACTCAACACTGATACTGAACACTCTCAGTATCAATACTCAACACTGATACTGAACACTCTCAGTATCAATACTCAACACTAATACTGAACACTCTCAGTATCAATACTCAACACTGATACTGAACACTCTCCACAGTATCAATACTCAACACTGATACTGAACACTCTCAGTATCAATACTCAACACTGATACTGAACACTCTCAGTATCAATACTCAACACTGATACTGAACACTCTCCACAGTATCAATACTCAACACTGATACTGAACACTCTCAGTATCAATACTCAACACTAATACTGAACACTCTCAGTATCAATACTCAACACTGATACTGAACACTCTCAGTATCAATACTCAACACTGATACTGAACACTCTCAGTATCAATACTCAACACTGATACTGAACACTCTCCACAGTATCAATACTCAACACTGATACTGAACACTCTCAGTATCAATACTCAACACTAATACTGAACACTCTCAGTATCAATACTCAACACTGATACTGAACACTCTCCACAGTATCAATACTCAACACTGATACTGAACACTCTCAGTATCAATACTCAACACTGATACTGAACACTCTCAGTATCAATACTCAACACTGATACTGAACACTCTCAGTATCAATACTCAACACTGATACTGAACACTCTCCACAGTATCCATACTCAACACTGATACTGAACACTCTCAGTATCAATACTCAACACTGATACTGAACACTCTCAGTATCAATACTCAAAACTGATACTGAACACTCTCAGTATCAATATTCAACACTGATACTGAACACTCTCAGTATCAATACTCAACACTGATACTGAACACTCTCAGTATCAATACTCAACACTGATACTGAACACTCTCCACAGTATCAATACTCAACACTGATACTGAACACTCTCAGTATCAATACTCAACACTAATACTGAACACTCTCAGTATCAATACTCAACACTGATACTGAATACTCTCAATATCAATACTCCACACTGATACTGAACACTCTCATTATCAATACTCAACACTGATACTGAACACTCTCAGTATCAATACTCAACACTGATACTGAACACTCTCAGTATCAATACTCAACACTGATACTGAACACTCTCCACAGTATCAATACTCAACACTGATACTGAACACTCTCCGCAGTATCAATACTCAACACTGATACTGAACACTCTCCACAGTATCCATACTCAACACTGATACTGAACACTCTCAGTATCAATACTCAACACTAATACTGAACACTCTCAGTATCAATACTCAACACTGATACTGAACACTCTCAGTATCAATACTCAACACTGATACTGAACACTCTCCACAGTATCCATACTCAACACTGATACTGAACACTCTCAGTATCAATACTCAAAAATAATACTGAACACTCTCAGTATCAATACTCAACACTGATACTGAATACTCTCAATATCAATACTCCACACTGATACTGAACACTCTCAGTATCAATACTCAACACTGATACTGAACACTCTCAGTATCAATACTCAACACTAATACTGAATACTCTCAGTATCAATACTCAACACTGATACTGAACACTCTCAATATCAATACTCCACACTGATACTGAACACTCTCAGTATCAATACTCAACACTGATACTGAACACTCTCCACAGTATCAATACTCAACACTGATACTGAACACTCTCCACAGTATCCATACTCAACACTGATACTGAACACTCTCAGTATCAATACTCAACACTGATACTGAACACTCTCAGTATCAATACTCAACACTGATACTGAACACTCTCAATATCAATACTCAACACTGATACTGAACACTCTCAGTATCAATACTCAACACTGATACTGACCACACTGATACTGAACACTCTCAGTATCAATACTCAACACTGATACTGAACACTCTCAGTATCAATACTCAACACTGATACTGAACACTCTCAATATCAATACTCAACACTGATACTGAACACTCTCAGTATCAATACTCAACACTGATACTGAACACTCTCAGTATCAATACTCAACACTGATACTGAACACTCTCAGTATCAATACTCTACACTGATACTGAACACTCTCAGTATCAATACTCAACACTGATACTGAACACTCTCAGTATCAATACTCAACACTGATACTGAACACTCTCAGTATCAATACCCAACACTAATACTGAACACTCTCAGTATCAATACTCAACACTGATACTGAACACTCTCAATATCAATACTCAGCACTGATACTGAACACTCTCCAAAGTATCCATACTCAACACTGATACTGAACACTCTCAGTATCAATACTCAACACTGATACTGAATACTCTCCACAGTATCCATACTTAACACTGATACTGAATACTCTCCACAGTATCAATACTCAACACTGATACTGAACACTCTCAGTATCAATACTCTACACTAATACTGAACACTCTCAGTATCAATACTCAGCACTGATACTGAACACTCTCCACAGTATCAATACTCAACACTGATACTGAATACTCTCCACAGTATCAATACTCAACACTGATACTGAACACTCTCAGTATCAATACTCAACACTGATACTGAACACTCTCCACAGTATCCATACTCAACACTGATACTGAACACTCTCCACAGTATCAATACTCAACACTGATACTGAATACTCTCAGTATCAATACTCAACACTGATACTGAACACTCTCAGTATCAATACTCAACACTGATACTGAACGCTCTCAGTATCAATACTCAACACTGATACTGAACACTCTCAGTATCAATACTCAACACTGATACTGAACACTCTCAGTATCAATACTCTACACTGATACTGAACACTCTCAGTATCAATACTCAACACTGATACTGAACGCTCTCAGTATCAATACTCAACACTGATACTGAACGCTCTCAGTATCAATACTCAACACTGATACTGAACACTCTCCACAGTATCAATACTCAACACTGATACTAAACGCTCTCAGTATCAATACTCAACACTGATACTGAACACTCTCCACAGTATCAATACTCAACACTGATACTGAACACTCTCAGTATCAATACTCAACACTGATACTGAACACTCTCAGTATCAATACTCAACACTGATACTGAACACTCTATCAATACTCAACACTGATACTGAACACTCTCAGTATCAATACTCAACACTGATACTGAACACTCTCAGTATCAATACTCAACACTGATACTGAACACTCTCAGTATCAATACTCAACACTGATACTGAACGCTCTCAGTATCAATACTCAACACTGATACTGAACACTCTCAGTATCAATACTCAACACTGATACTGAACACTCTCAGTATCAATACTCAACACTAATACTGAACACTCTCAGTATCAATACTCAACACTGATACTGAACACTCTCAATATCAATACTCAGCACTGATACTGAACACTCTCCAAAGTATCCATACTCAACACTGATACTG
>CM038711.1:1578361-1618361 GCA_021613375.1 Megaleporinus macrocephalus | reverse complement strand
TCTACAAAGCCCCCTGAGTGTGGAATCATCTCCCAGTTTATATTCAGGACTCTGACACAGTCTTAACCTTTAAGTCTAGACTGATACATACTGGTTTAGTTTATCTGAGATGTTGGTTTTGTTGATGGTGGTTGATGTGGGTTTGTCCAGCTGTTTATAATCAGACCTGAGATCAGAGTCACCAACCACGCTCTGAAATACTTCACCTCCTCTATACTAATCCAAACTCTGCCTCTATACTCTTCCTGAGATAGTGACCGCCTCCTGTCCTGCTGAATACTGCAGGGCCTCCATCAGGTCCTCCTCCTCACCTGACACCAACCAGTTCTCCTCTTCACTCATACCATTGGCTACACCCACTACTGCATCACTGCGTCAGATCTACCAGCATTAAGATAAGATCGGACTGTTTAAGCTCACTCCCACTTTCCACAAAGACTGAGTCAGAGACTGCCTCTGTCAGAGACTGCCTCTACCTGGGCAGTCTCTAAAGCTTTTACCATCCAGACTCAGATTCTCTCAGTTTCTTTTCTGAATTGATCTTAACAAGCTGTAAATGCTGTGTGACCAGAGGAGGACGTTGTGAGACTTGGTTCCTCCTAGAGTTTCTTCCTCCAGTCTGAGGGAGTTTTACTCGCCTCTGACTCGCTTCCTGCCGGAGACATGCTGTGACTTCATGTTTCCATGCTCATCAAACTCCCGCAAAGCTGCTTTGAGACAACATGGCTGTAAAAAGCTCCATACAAATAAACTAGACGGTGTTAGGATTTTATATTCCAGCCTACTGATGTATGCAAATGAGCTTAACTCTGATTGGACACCCTTGTTCAGAAAGCAGTCCAGCCTGAAACCTCCCACCAGCCTGGAAACACATTCATTTACAAACATGAACTTTTCATTTCGGTTCACGTTTTTTTTTTTTTTTTTATCATTTCTGTCAATATTCCAATTTTCTGTTAGGATTAAAACATTTACTAACAATAATCTAATAAAATAAAGGAAAGAAAATAGTTGAAAGAGTTCTTTTGTTAGTTTTTAATTTTCATCCGACTAATTAATTTTTCAATTAGCCTCTTTCCTTTATTCTAATGGAGCCGATACTGAAAAAACTAATAATAATAACAGACAAACAAACACATTCTAGAATTGATCAGACTAGAAAGTTTTTAATTGTTTAATTATTAACTGTTATTTAAAAAAAAAACTTCTACAAAGCTTTTAATGAGATTTATTTATTCCCCTTCACCGCCTGGAATTACCCAGACTGATCTCAGGCTCATCTATCCAACTGGGAGGGAATATTTTAATAAGCCCAATTTTTCTGTATTTATTATTATTTTTTTAATCCTCTCCAAGCCCCGCCTACTTTACAGAATGAACGCGCGTGTGACGCTCACATATGTGAATGCACAATAGTGATAAATGTAAAGAAAAAAACATTGAACTACTTTGTTTATTATAATGTTCTTGATTTATTATTCAGAATTCGTTTGTTATGCAGTTCATAGTCTTCTCTAATGAGAGCTGCTAACTGGGTTGGACACTAGGGGGAGCTCCACTGGCTATAGGGCGCGCGCTGGTTCTTCTGAGCCAAAGAGGAAACAGCCTGTAAACACTAAAGCTGTGTTTTCACTACTCTTACTTTTGTTCTTCTAATTTTAAGGTTAGTTACTTTAGATTTCGGTTACATGTGGGCATCAAATGATCTGTAAAGGTGTGTAGACTGGTTATATTTCTGTTTCTGGATGAGGTATGTCGATTATGTGTCAAAAATGACTGTTTATACCAGGCGTGGATGTGTCGCTAACGGCTAACGGCTAACGGCTAACGGCTAGCCCTGGAACTTTTCTTTTTAATGAAATCATTCATGTGTAAATGTGCAGTTGAGCAAAGAAAGCAGGTATTTTCTAAACTTATGAATATCATCTTTCAGAGGTTGTTAATAGACTTGAATTGTTTTGTGTAACTTGTTTGTTGAGCTAAATGGATTCTAATGTCACTCAAGCAGAACTGAACAGTAAATAAGAAACTGGGTTAGATAAGTATAGTGTTCTGTGAACAAACTGTTTTCTGTGCATTAATAAAAGTAACCAGACGTTCAAGAGAATGAGACCGACGCTGTGTGTTCACAACTCTCCTTTTTGTTTTTCTAATTTTAGGGATTGTAACCCGTTAGCGGAACACCCCCAAGCTGAGGGCCGTTACTCTAAGGTAAATGCACCCAGTTAAAAAGCCCCGTGAAGGCAGACTAAACCATTCTGGGCCAGTGGTGAGGAAGCCTGTCCTCAGACACTATGGGTCTGTCTCAAATCTAACTGAGCTCCTACATAGGCAGCATTTTACTTCATAGTATGCGCTCCCAACATGTAGACTGTCCCAATTCTTACATACCTTAAACATGCTGTCTACTGAGAACCTTATTTAGACCTGATTTTAAGAAGCATCGGACGCTTCCTCAGCCGCTAAGACAATCCCATGATGCAACACAGGCTAATCTATAAGCAGTTAAGAAGTTTTAAAATGTAAGTTATTTAGATTCTCTCTGGAGTTTTAATGTGTGTATATATATATATATATATATATATATATATATATATATATATATATATATATATATACTTTAAAACTTCTGGGCCCCAATAAAATGCTAAAAAGTGATCAATTTATGAAGAAGATCACAATATGAGTTTCAAAAAAACACAATGTACATATTCGTACCTATGCATATTTTTGAGCAATATATTATCATCTCCAACATTATCATCATTACCGCAACAGTGTATGACTTCTGCAGGGAACTATTTAAAGGTAGCACTTGTTTATGTTGTAACCATGGAAACAAAGACTCACAAGGGAGCACATGTCAGTCATGAGTGAGGAGTGACATGTTAATGTGTGTAAATGGGAGTAACTGAATGGTGTATTGCTCCTGATCATAGAATACATTTATTCAGAGTCATTACCGTTTACATCAGTACGGCAGTACTTTACAACTAAACATTACATTAACACATTATTTATTTATTTATTTACAACTAAACATTACATTTACACATTATTTATTATTTACAACTAAACATTACATTTCCACATTATTTATTTATTTATAACTAAACATTACATTTAAACATTATTTATTATTTATTTACAACAAAACATTACATTTACACATTATTATTTTATTTATTTATTTACAACTAAACATTATATTTACATTATTTATTTATTTATTCATTTACAATTAAACATTACATTTACACATTATTTATTTATTTATTTATTTACAACGAAACATTACGTTTACACATTTATTTATTTACAACTAAACATTACATTTACACATTATTTATTTATTTACAACTAAACATTACATTTACACATTATTTATTTATTTATAACTAAACATTACATTTACACAGTATTTATTTATTTATTTACAACTAAACATTACGTTTACACATTATTTATTTATTTACAACTAAACATTACGTTTACACATTTATTTATTTACAACTAAACATTACATTTACACATTATTTATTTATTTATTTATTTACAACTAAACATTACGTTTACACATTATTTATTTATTTACAACTAAACATTACATTTACACATTATTTATTTATTTACAACTAAACATTACATTTACACATTTATTTATTTATTTACAACTAAACATTACATTTACACATTATTTATTTATTTATAACTAAACATTACATTTACACATTATTTTTGTATTTATTTACAACTAAACATTACATTTACACATTATTTATTTATTTATTTATTTATAACTAAACATTACATTTACACATTTATTTATTTATTTATTTTTAACTAAACATTACATTTACACAGTATTTATTTATTTACAATTAAACATTACATTTACACTTTATTTATTTATAACTAAACATTACATTTACACATTGTTTGTATTTATTTACAACTAAACATTACATTTACACATTTATTTATTTTTTTACAACTAAACATTACATTTACACATTATTTATTTATTTATTTATAACTAAACATTACATTTACACAGTATTTATTTACAACTAAACATTACATTTACACATTTATTTATTTATTTATAACTAAACATTACATTTACACATTATTTATTTATTTATAACTAAACATTACATTTACACAGTATTTATTTACAATTAAACATTACATTTACACATTATTTATTTATTTATAACTAAACATTACATTTACACATTATTTATTTACAATTAAACATTACATTTACACATTATTTATTTATTTATAACTAAACATTACATTTACACATTATTTATTTATTTACAACTAAACATTACATTTACACATTTATTTATTTATTTATTTATTTATTTATAACTAAACATTACATTTACACAGTATTTATTTACAACTAAACATTACATTTACACATTTATTTATTTATTTACAACTAAACATTACATTTACACATTTATTTATTTATTTACAACTAAACATTACATTTACACATTTATTTATTTATTTATTTATAACTAAACATTACATTTACACATTATTTTTGATTTTATTTACAACTAAACATTACATTTACACATTATTTATTTATTTATAACTAAACATTACATTTACACATTATTTTTGATTTTATTTACAACTAAACATTACATTTACACGTTAGCTTTAGCAAGTCCATGGCCTAGCTAGCTTTTTTCTTAAAAAAGTGAAAATTGTCATTATCGCAACACGTCATTACCAACACATAACCTGTTGAAATGATAATGACATTTGTTGATGGTAATGACAGGTTTTCAATTTCAGTATCAGTATCTTTTTAAATTATGTAGAAATTAAATATAATCAAGTCTAACAGTGTGATTTTATAGTGAAATTCAAGTGAAATGCATTACTTTATAAAACTGAGTTAAGAGATTGAAGAATCAGCTGAAACAGACGAAGTAAACGTGTTAACGTCACTCTACAGCGTGATCGTGGTTCAGTATCCCGCTCTCTTATATGTGCTGCTGAAATTTGTTTTCTCACTGAATGCGTTCCACCTTAAATGGTGTAGCGGTTGCCAGAGTGCAGCAGTAGCACCTCTTAAGGTGGACCGGATAGTTTTACAGAGGACCCGTTGAAGCAGATCTTTCCGACGGCGACGGCCTTTACTGGTTCTGGGTTTCCGTTCGTGCAGGAATAGGCGGCAGAGCTGAGACGTGGTTAAGGAAATCAGACCGGGTTTCCGAGCTACGCTCCTGGCGTTTCTCCAGACGCTGCCCTGTCTCTGAACTCCTTCCTCGACCATCTAAGGAGGCACCTCTCGAGGCTGCTCCTCGGCCGACCCTCGTTTATGAATCCTTCATTGCTGTTCAGCGTATCGACGGAGCGTGTCTGTGAAACTGTGACCTCACATCAGAAGGAGAACCTAACGCAGGTCGAATGTAGATTTTACTCCAGGCCACGTTGGAACACGGTCCCTCTGTTTAAATGCTGGAAGTTCTCGCTGCGCTGCCTCCTCAGCGATGGTCGAATCCAGGCACTAGAGATGACAGGAGACTACAGCAGCTCTCCGTGGAGCAGGTTTCTGGTCAGCATACGGGAGTGGATGTTCGTTTACCTTCACAACTAGTTCAGCTGTTTCACCATCTCCAGCTAAGGCTAAGCTTTAACGTTTCCTCATATCCATTACCTTAGCACTCTGTAGATGTTAGCTGGCATTATCATTCAGCTAGGTGGTTGCTATGGTTTCCCGGGTGGTTGCTAGGTGGTTGCTATGGTATCCCAGTTGGTAACTAGGGTGTTGCTAACTTTTTGAGATGGAGTTGGTAGGCAATTGCTATTGTATGCCCCGTGGTTGCTAGGCTGTTGCTAGGTGGTTGCTTAGATGTTTGCAAAATAGTTGCTAATGTGTCTCTAGGTGGTTGCAATGGTGTTGCTAGCTGGGGGCCAAGGTGTTGTGAAGCAGTTGCTAACATGTTGCTAGGCACTTGCCAAAGTGGTTGCTAAGGTGTTTGCAAGATAGGTGCCTCACTAACACTCAATAAAATCCGCACAGCAATGTTCAACATCAGCACCTGACCTCAATAATGATCAATCAAATCCTCACAGCAATGTTCCACATCAGTACCTAACCTCACTAACACTCAATCAAATCCTCACAGCAATGTTCAACATCAGTATCTGACCTCAATAATAATCAATCAAATCCTCACAGCATTGTTCAACATCAGTATCTGACCTCACTAACACTCAATCAAATCCTCACAGCAATGTTCAACATCAGTACCTGACCTCAATAATGATCAATCAAATCCTCACAGCAATGTTCCACATCAGTACCTAACCTCACTAACACTCAATCAAATCCTCACAGCAATGTTCAACATCAGTATCTGACCTCAATAATAATCAATCAAATCCTCACAGCATTGTTCAACTTCAGTATCTGACCTCACTAACACTCAATCAAATCCTCACAGCAATGTTCAACATCAGTACCTGACCTCAATAATAATCAATCAGTTCCTCACAGCAATGTTCCTGTATTTGGTGTAAAACCTCTCAGAACAGTAGGCGCTATCGCTGCACCACAAGCTCCTGGTCGTGCGGTTTTTGGAGTTGAAATTCTCTGAAAATGGATTTAAAGTAAAGATAAACGTGATCAGCCGGGATTCTCAGCTGGTTTCTTGCTGATTGCCTGCATTGATCTGGAGATGCTTTACATTTTGAGTGGTGTAGATTTCTGGAAGGCTGCGTGACGCGATGCGATGCTACATTTCACTTATCTGTATTCTGTAGCTGAGCTTCTCTCGGGGTTTGTGTGTTTGTTGTTTGTTTTTTCTTTCGCGCCGTCGGTATTCGTGGTGTAGAGGAGTCTAATAACCCGAGTCTCTCCACAGGCGCTGAAATGTACACGTGTCCTTGACAAACTTTGCATATGGTGAATAAAACACTTTGATCTTTTTGACCTTGATTTAATTAAACAGCTAATTAAGGAGGCCGTCCTGAGCTGAAATGGCGTCTTGGAGCAGAAAAGCACTACAGTGTGCAGGACAGGGGGTGTCTAGGACCACTACTGTCTGTTCTGTGGATCCTGTGGGTGACATTGATGTCCAGTAGGGGGCAACGTCACTGGAAATGTATAAAAAGCTCTTAGAACTGGTAACCACTCACTAGCTGGGTTTCTATCCACTACAGCTCTCTGAAGATGACGGTGATTAGGGGCTGTATTGAAACAATTCTCTTGAATCTTTACAGACAGTCTTTCTAAGGACATGCAGCTCAGAGACACCCAGCAGGACGAGAGTGAGGCCTGAAACCGAAGCTGAAGTTGGCTCCTTGTTTACGGACAATCACTCAGACATCTAACGTTGTGGGAGTGTTTCACACAGAAACACAACAGTGTGGTGCTCTGTCAGCTCTGCACAGTGGAGATGATCACAACAGTACAACTGCTATACACGAGACCTTGAAGATCAAACACCCCGTAGAGCTTCATCAACACAGCAGCAGGACAGCACCTGTTTACCTGTTTATCTTATCAAAACATTTCTCTCTCAAAACATGGATGGAACTTTCTATCGATTATGTCTTATAGTTCTATAGAGGAAACGTTATTTCATGATATTGTTATCGTTTTATCGCTCAGCCCTAGATGTGGTGTCTTGTTCGCACCAGATACCAGCATGTGAGTGCCAGATACTACATGGTGAACACCTGATACCATCAGTTGCGGTTATGGTGAGCACTAGACAGTATCACGTGAACACCAGATTACAGATGTGGTGTATTTATATAAGTAGACTGATCTGGTACTCAGCACACACATAGGGTGTGTCTCAAATCCTAGTGAGCTCCTACATAGGCAGCATTTTACATCATAGTATGCGCTCCCGACCTGTAGACTGTCCCAATTCTTACATACCTTAAACATGCTGTCTACTGAGGAACCTTATTTTAAAGAAGCATCAAAAAAGTAATCTGTTTTATGAGGAGAGATGAGGAGATAACGCTGCTACTTACACACTCACTACCTAGACAGCCTACTTACACACTCACTACCTAGACAGCCTACTTACACACTCACTACCTAGACAGCCTACTTACACACTCACTACCTAGACAGCCTACTTAGACACTCACTACCTAGACAGCCTACTTACACACTCACTACCTAGACAGCCTACTTACACACTCACTACCTAGACAGCCTACCTACACACTCACTACCTAGACAGCCTACTTACACACTTACTACCTAGACAGCCTACTTACACACTCACTACCTAGACAGCCTACTTACACACTCACTACCTAGACAGCTTACTTACACACTCACTACCTAGACAGCCTACTTACACACTCACTACCTAGACAGCCTACTTACACACTGACTACCTAGACAGCCTACTTACACACTCACTACCTAGACAGCCTACTTACACACTCACTACCTAGACAGCCTACTTACACACTCATTACCTAGACAGCCTACTTACACACTCACTACCTAGACAGCCTACTTACACACTCACTACCTAGACAGCCTACTTACACACTCACTACCTAGACAGCCTACTTACACACTCACTACCTAGACAGCCTACTTACACACTCACTACCTAGACAGCCTACTTACACACTCACTACCTAGACAGCCCAGAACTTGGCTCCTCATTTACCAGATTTTTGTTAGAATATTTTCAGTTGCATAAAAGATACTGGTGCACACCAGATAGTATCTTTTGCAAAACTATAAAGTGCCATCAAGTCTGTTTTGGGAAAAATATAGATAGAATTTCTCCAGATCATCAGAGGCCTTCAGGATTCTGGGTGGCTAGTTTATAATTGCTACGATCATCTCTGTCCATCCTCCTCCTTTACCTTCAACAGGTTCTTCTGAGGAGACGTTCAAAGTAGGAGCTTCGGTTTGAGCTTCGAGTGAGAGGTGGGAGTTGATTTGGTATTAAGCATAATACAAATACCTCAGATTTACTTTAGGGGTCTCTTAGAAAGGGTCTCCGTAATATCTCACAGTAATAAATCAATGATAATAAAAAAGAAATAATAATATTAATCATTAAAAATAATTCCATTTGAGGAGAATATACACATAACACGATAAGACTGTTTGACTGTCCCACCCAACCCTAGTCTGTTGCTTGCTTTCTGGTTACTGGTGCAGCAGAACAGGCGTTTTGTTAGCTGAGTGCAGCGATTTTTCTTGAATAACGTCACTTGAAAGGCTAGAGTATCTCCCGGCCCGACTGTAGCAGTGATAAATCCCAACTCTCGGACAAAGCACTTCAGCCGGAATTAGCCGAAGGGAGCGGGCCTCTGCCGTTAATCTCAGCTGCTTTGGAGAAAAGTAAAGCAGAAAGCAGCCCCTTATAAATCTAGCGCAGGTGTGTTTCTCTCAGCGTGGTTCATGTGCAGGTCTACAGGAAACCTGCAGATCAGCGCTGAGAGACAGCAGAGCTCTGGAAATATGATCTCCAGCAGACCAGCGCGAGAGAGAGAGAGACAGACCCTCAGTCTGCTAGCCGTCTGCCGCTCTATTGGCTGTGTGATTCAGCAGCAGAGAGAAAGAAGCTTAGGACATCAAAGCGTGATACCCCCCTCGAGCCCCTCACACACACACTCTCTAATTCTCTTCTTCAATCTTTCTTCCCTCCCTCGTCCCTCCCTCTCTCTTTCTCCGTCTCTCTCTCTCTCGCCCGCCCGCTCTCCCTCTCAGCCCTTTGCTGTTATCTTGCTCTGCTGGATAAGTGAGATTGCCCTTCAGATTGGGTAATGAAGCCACTTCATCAACACCCTTTATGCCTGACACACACACATGCGCGCATACACACAGTGAGACAGAGATAGAGACGGTGATGAGGACGACATACAGCCGCCCGCGAAGAATACGTCCTTTTGTTTTTCCAGATTTGTTCATTTCCATAGATGTGCTACGGCAAGAAGAGCGTCTCCCAAAATCACTAAGAAGATCCTCGAGTTGCTTTATGAACTTCAGATACAGCAGCATCTGCACAGCAGAGTAAACACTAGTACTACTGCTAATAATAACACTAGTACTACTGCTAATAGTAACACTAATACTACTGCTAATAGTAACACTAGTACTACTGCTAATAGTAACACTAATACTACTGATAATAGTAACACTAATACTACTGCTAATAGTAACACTAGTACTACTGCTAATAGTAACACTAATACTACTGCTAATAGTAACACTAATACTACTGATAATAGTAACACTAATACTACTGCTAATAGTAACACTAGTACTACTGCTAATAGTAACACTAGTACTACTGCTAATAATAACACTAATACTACTGATAATAGTAACACTAGTACTACTGCTAATAGTAACACTAATACTACTGCTAATAGTAACACTAGTACTACTGCTAATAGTAACACTAATACTACTGCTAATAGTAACACTAATACTACTGCTAATAGTAACACTAGTACTACTGCTAATAGTAACACTAATACTACTGCTGATAGTAACACTAGTACTACTGCTAATAGTAACACTAATACTACTGCTAATAGTAACACTAGTACTAATGCTAATAGTAACACTAATACTACTGCTAATAGTAACACTAATACTACTGCTAATAGTAACACTAATAGTACTGCTAATAGTAACACTAATACTACTGCTAATAGTAACACTAATACTACTGCTAATAGTAACACTAGTACTACTGCTAATAGTAACACTAATACTACTGCTAATAGTAACACTAGTACTACTGCTAATAGTAACACTAATACTACTGCTAATAGTAACACTAATACTACTGCTAATAGTAACACTAATAGTACTGCTAATAGTAACACTAATACTACTGCTAATAGTAACACTAATACTACTGCTAATAGTAACACTAATAGTAACACTAATACTACTGCTAATAGTAACACTAATACTACTGATAATAGTAACACTAATACTACTGCTAATAGTAACACTAATACTACTGCTAATAGTAACACTAATACTACTGCTAATAGTAACACTAATACTACTGCTAATAGTAACACTAATAGTAACACTAATACTACTGCTAATAGTAACACTAATACTACTGATAATAGTAACACTAATACTACTGCTAATAGTAACACTAATACTACTGCTAATAGTAACACTAATACTACTGATAATAGTAACACTAATACTACTGATAATAGTAACACTAATACTACTGATAATAGTAACACTAGTACTACTGATAATAGTAACACTAGTACTACTGTTAATAGTAACACTAATACTACTGCTAATAGTAACACTAATACTACTGCTAATAGTAACACTAATACTACTGCTAATAGTAACACTAATACTACTGATAATAGTAACACTAGTACTACTGCTAATAGTAACACTAATACTACTGCTAATAGTAACACTAATACTACTGCTAATAGTAACACTAGTACTACTGCTAATAGTAACACTAGTACTACTGCTAATAGTAACACTAATACTACTGCTAATAGTAACACTAATACTACTGCTAATAGTAACACTAGTACTACTGCTAATAGTAACACTAATACTACTGCTAATAGTAACACTAATACTACTGCTAATAGTAACACTAATACTACTGATAATAGTAACACTAATACTACTGATAATAGTAACACTAATACTACTGATAATAGTAACACTAATACTACTGATAATAGTAACACTAATACTACTGCTAATAGTAACACTAATACTACTGCTAATAGTAACACTAATAGTAACACTAATACTACTGCTAATAGTAACACTAATACTACTGCTAATAGTAACACTAATACTACTGCTAATAGTAACACTAATACTACTGCTAATAGTAACACTAATACTACTGCTAATAATAACACTAATACTACTGCTAATAGTAACACTAATACTACTGCTAATAGTAACACTAATACTACTGCTAATAGTAACACTAATACTACTGATAATAGTAACACTAATACTACTGATAATAGTAACACTAATACTACTGATAATAGTAACACTAATACTACTGCTAATAGTAACACTAATACTACAGATAATAGTAACACTAATACTACTGCTAATAATAACACTAATACTACTGCTAATAGTAACACTAATACTACTGCTAATAGTAACACTAATACTACTGATAATAGTAACACTAATACTACTGATAATAGTAACACTAATACTACTGCTAATAGTAACACTAATACTTCTGCTAATAGTAACACTAATACTACTGCTAATAGTAACACTAATACTACTGCTAATAGTAACACTAATACCACTGCTAATAGTAACACTAATACCACTGCTAATAGTAACACTAATACTACTGCTAATAGTAACACTAGTACTACTGCTAATAGTAACACTAATACTACTGCTAATAGTAACACTAGTACTACTGCTAATAGTAACACTAGTACTACTGCTAATAGTAACACTAGTACTACTGCTAATAATAACACTAGTACTACTGCTAATAATAACACTAGTACTACTGCTAATAGTAACACTAGTACTACTGCTAATAGTAACACTAATACTACTGATAATAGTAACACTAATACTACTGCTAATAGTAACACTAATACTACTGCTAATAGTATCACTAGTACTACTGCTAATAATAACACTAATACTACTGCTAATAATAACACTAATACTACTGCTAATAGTAACACTAATACTACTGCTAATAGTAACACTAATACTACTGCTAATAGTAACACTAATACCACTGCTAATAGTAACACTAATACTACTGATAATAGTAACACTAATACTACTGCTAATAGTAACACTAATACTACTGCTAATAGTAACACTAATACTACTGATAATAGTAACACTAATACTACTGATAATAGTAACACTAATACTACTGATAATAGTAACACTAATACTACTGATAATAGTAACACTAATACTACTGATAATAGTAACACTAGTACTACTGCTAATAGTAACACTAATACTACTGATAGAAGTAACACTAATACTACTGCTAATAGTAACACTAATACTACTGCTAATAGTAACACTAGTACTACTGCTAATAGTAACACTAATACTACTGCTAATAGTAACACTAGTACTACTGCTAATAGTAACACTAGTACTACTGCTAATAGTAACACTAGTACTACTGCTAATAATAACACTAGTACTACTGCTAATAATAACACTAGTACTACTGCTAATAGTAACACTAGTACTACTGCTAATAATAACACTAATACTACTGATAATAGTAACACTAATACTACTGCTAATAGTAACACTAGTACTACTGCTAATAATAACACTAGTACTACTGCTAATAATAACACTAATACTACTGCTAATAATAACACTAATACTACTGCTAATAGTAACACTAATACTACTGCTAATAGTAACACTAATACTACTGCTAATAATAACACTAATACTACTGCTAATAGTAACACTAATACTACTGATAATAGTAACACTAATACTACTGATAATAGTAACACTAATAGTAACACTAATACTACTGATAATAGTAACACTAATACTACTGATAATAATAACACTAGTACTACTGCTAATAATAACACTAATACTACTGATAATAGTAACACTAATACTACTGATAATAGTAACACTAATACTACTGATAATAGTAACACTAATACTACTGCTAATAGTGACACTAATACTACTGCTAATAGTAACACTTATAGTAACACTAATACTACTGATAATAGTAACACTAGTACTACTGCTAATAGTAACACTTATAGTAACACTAATACTACTGATAATAGTAACACTAATACTACTGCTAATAGTAACACTAATACTACTGCTAATAGTAACACTAGTACTACTGCTAATAATAACACTAATAGTAACACTAGTACTACTGATAATAGTAACACTAATACTACTGATAATAGTAACACTAATACTACTGATAATAGTAACACTAATACTACTGATAATAGTAACACTAATAGTAACACTAATACTACTGATAATAGTAACACTAGTACTACTGCTAATAGTAACACTAATACTACTGATAATAGTAACACTAGTACTACTGATAATAGTAACACTAGTACTACTGATAATAGTAACACTAATACTACTGATAATAGTAAAACTAATACTTCTGCTAATAGTAACACTAATACTACTGATAATAGTAACACTAATACTACTGATAATAGTAACACTAATAGTAACACTAATACTACTGATAATAGTAACACTAATACTACTGATAATAATAACACTAGTACTACTGCTAATAATAACACTAATACTACTGATAATAGTAACACTAATACTACTGCTAATAGTAACACTAATACTACTGATAATAGTAACACTAATACTACTGCTAATAGTGACACTAATACTACTGCTAATAGTAACACTTATAGTAACACTAATACTACTGATAATAGTAACACTAGTACTACTGCTAATAGTAACACTTATAGTAACACTAATACTACTGATAATAGTAACACTAATACTACTGCTAATAGTAACACTAGTACTACTGCTAATAATAACACTAGTACTACTGCTAATAATAACACTAATACTACTGCTAATAATAACACTAATACTACTGCTAATAGTAACACTAATACTACTGATAATAGTAACACTAATACTACTGCTAATAGTAACACTAATACTACTGCTAATAATAACACTAATACTACTGCTAATAGTAACACTAATACTACTGATAATAGTAACACTAATACTACTGATAATAGTAACACTAATAGTAACACTAATACTACTGATAATAGTAACACTAATACTACTGATAATAATAACACTAGTACTACTGCTAATAATAACACTAATACTACTGATAATAGTAACACTAATACTACTGCTAATAGTAACACTAATACTACTGATAATAGTAACACTAATACTACTGCTAATAGTGACACTAATACTACTGCTAATAGTAACACTTATAGTAACACTAATACTACTGATAATAGTAACACTAGTACTACTGCTAATAGTAACACTTATAGTAACACTAATACTACTGATAATAGTAACACTAATACTACTGCTAATAGTAACACTAATACTACTGCTAATAGTAACACTAGTACTACTGCTAATAATAACACTAATAGTAACACTAGTACTACTGATAATAGTAACACTAATACTACTGATAATAGTAACACTAATACTACTGATAATAGTAACACTAATACTACTGATAATAGTAACACTAATAGTAACACTAATACTACTGATAATAGTAACACTAGTACTACTGCTAATAGTAACACTAATACTACTGATAATAGTAACACTAGTACTACTGATAATAGTAACACTAGTACTACTGATAATAGTAACACTAATACTACTGATAATAGTAAAACTAATACTTCTGCTAATAGTAACACTAATACTACTGATAATAGTAACACTAATACTACTGATAATAGTAACACTAATAGTAACACTAATACTACTGATAATAGTTACACTAATACTACTGATAATAATAACACTAGTACTACTGCTAATAATAACACTAATACTACTGATAATAGTAACACTAATACTACTGCTAATAGTAACACTAATACTACTGATAATAGTAACACTAATACTACTGCTAATAGTGACACTAATACTACTGCTAATAGTAACACTTATAGTAACACTAATACTACTGATAATAGTAACACTAGTACTACTGCTAATAGTAACACTTATAGTAACACTAATACTACTGATAATAGTAACACTAATACTACTGCTAATAGTAACACTAGTACTACTGCTAATAATAACACTAATAGTAACACTAGTACTACTGATAATAGTAACACTAATACTACTGATAATAGTAACACTAATACTACTGATAATAGTAACACTAATACTACTGATAATAGTAACACTAATAGTAACACTAATACTACTGATAATAGTAACACTAGTACTACTGCTAATAGTAACACTAATACTACTGATAATAGTAACACTAGTACTACTGATAATAGTAACACTAGTACTACTGATAATAGTAACACTTATAGTAACACTAATACTACTGCTAATAGTAACACTAGTACTACTGCTAATAGTAACACTAATAGTAACACTAATACTACTGCTAATAGTAACACTAGTACTACTGCTAATAGTAACACTTATAGTAACACTAGTACTACTGCTAATAGTAACACTAATAGTAACACTAATACTACTGCTAATAGTAACACTAATAGTAACACTAATACTACTGCTAATAGTAACACTAATACTACTGCTAATAGTAACACTAGTACTACTGCTAATAGTAACACTAGTACTACTGCTAATAGTAACACTAATACTACTGATAATAGTAACACTAATAGTAACACTAATACTACTGGTAATAGTAACACTAATACTACTGCTAATAGTAACACTAATACTACTGATAATAGTAACACTAATAGTAACACTAATACTACTGATAATAGTAACACTAATACTACTGCTAATAGTAACACTAATAGTAAAACTAATACTACTGCTAATAGTAACACTAATACTACTGCTAATAGTAACACTAATAGTAAAACTAATACTACTGCTTATAGTAACACTAATACTACTGATAATAGTAACACTAATACTACTGATAATAGTAACACTAATAGTAACACTAATACTACTGATAATAGTAACACTAATAGTAACACTAGTAACACTAGTTACTCAGTACATGTACTTCAGTATATTATTGTATTAAATACAGAGGTGGGTAATAACTAGTTACAGTTACTCAGTACATGTACTTCAGTATATTATTGTATTAAATACAGAGGTGGGTATAACTAGTTACAGTTACTCAGTACATGTACTTCAGTATATTATTGTATTAAATACAGAGGTGGGTATAACTAGTTACAGTTACTAAGTACATGTACTTCAGTATGTTATTGTATTAAATACAGAGGTGGGTAGTAACTAGTTACAGTTACTAAGTACATGTACTTCAGTATGTTATTGTATTAAATACAGAGGTGGGTAGTAACTAGTTACAGTTACTCAGTACATGTACTTTAGTATACTATTGTATTAAGTACAGAGGTCTGGAATTGTTTTCTCTTCCAGCTTGGTCAAATCATGACCAATGAGGAGCAGCACAGTCTGTGATTGACACTTGCAGGGCGGGGCCATAGAGCCAGGGCTGCAGTAACAGGAATACAAGAACTAAAGAACGGAAGCGTATGGTGGTACGGACTGCCAAACTCACACACACACACACACACACTCACACACAGACACACACAGACACACACTCACACACACACTCACACACAGACACACACTCACACACAGACTGCCAAAGCTCAGTCCAAAAGGAACTGGCAGATTCCGCAGAGCCATCAGATCCTGGAGAACCCCCCACTCTCACCCTCCTCGCACACTCCTCTCACACAGCTCCTCCTAATTAACCTCCTCAATCAGCCCTTCAGAGACCCGGGGGAGCAGGTGAGGGGAACTGAGGGAGGGGTCAAACAGTGTTACAGTCGGGATTAATGTGAGGTATAAGTACACGGTTCAGTGGTTTGTACAGTAAAATTATGGGAAATATTGACTGCAATAAAAATAAACGTACAAATAAATATAATACTAATATTTATACTAAATAAAGAATTATTTTCTCCAAATAGTGACACGTTTTCTTGAATTTAAGTCTTATAATTGATTTGCTCAAAATTGTTTTAAAACAATAATACATTTTCACAAAATTATAACAGGAAACTGAAGCACAAATCAAATACATACTGAAGTACTGAAAACTGTAGCTGAGCATCTCAGTAAGTGCTTCTGTATGTAAGATCTGTAAAGAACAAAGACTCAAAACTTCTAAATTAAGACTCACCTGCAAATTCTGACTCACGTTCTTGAAACTGAAAACGTTTATTTAAGCAAAGTTTACTTTCAATTATATTTGAATTTCAACGCATCAGTTGTCGTTTACAATGTGTAAATATATTCTGACGAATGGACCAATAGAAATGCTCCAAAACAGCTTATAAACTTTCTGGTTCCATTGACGTACATTAAAAGTGAAGACTGTGTCCTCTCCTGTTACGGTCGTGGAGACGCTTGTTTTTTCTGTGGACAGACACGGTACGGGGGGATTAGCCGCGTTCATTAAGACTAAATGAGGTCTGGGGCAGTAAGTCTGGGGGAGTGAGCAGAATGGGGCTCGCTGAGAGCGCCTGTGAGAACAGATTCTCTGAAATATTTTCTCACTTTTACTCCCCCACAGAACTGTCACCCCCCACCCCTACACTCCAGACCCCCCCCCCTCTCTCTCTCTGGCTCTACTTCACCACCATTTGCCCAAATGTACTCAATCAAACTGTTTTGTATCTGAAGTTTGCGTCTGTGGTTTTATTACTGGAGCTGCAGTGCTAATGTCATTACTGTCCAGAGAAAAACACAAACCTCCAAAGAAAACCTAGTATTTTCAGATCTTCCACATTTTACCATCAACATCCAGATAAACTCGTATAGCTTCACTGGTGGGTTTCATAGTAAATACAATGTGTAGATTAGTGTTGTAGACATGGAGACACCTGGTTACCTTCACCACCACTGTAAACACCATCACCACCACTGTAAACACCATCACCACTGTAAACACCATCACCATCACTGTAAACACCATCACCACTGTAAACACCATCACCACCACTGTAAACACCATCACCATCACTGTAAACATCATCATCACCACCACTGTAAACACCATCACCACCACTGTAAACACCATCACCATCACTGTAAACATCATCATCACCACCACTGTAAACACCATCACCACCACTGTAAACATCACCACCACTGTAAACACCATCACCACCACTGTAAACACCATCACCACCACTGTAAACACCATCACTGTAAACATCATCATCACCACCACTGTAAACACCATCACCACTGTAAACACCATCACCATCACTGTAAACACTATTGCCACCACCACTGTAAACACCATCACCACTGTAAACACCATCACCATCACTGTAAACACCATCACCACCACTGTAAACACCATCACCACTGTAAACACCATCACCATCACTGTAAACATCATCATCACCACCACTGTAAACATTACCACCACCACTGTAAACATCACCACCACCACTGTAAACACCATCACCACCACTGTAAACATCACCACCACTGTAAACACCATCACCACCACTGTAAACACCATCACCATCACTGTAAACATCATCATCACCACCACTGTAAACACCATCACCACCACTGTAAACACCATCACCATCACTGTAAACATCATCATCACCACCACTGTAAACATCACCACCACTGTAAACACCATCACCATCACTGTAAACACTATTGCCATCACCACTGTAAACACCATTACCATCACTGTAAACATCATCATCACCACCACTGTAAACACCATCACCACTGTAAACACCATCACCATAACTGTAAACATCATCATCACCACCACTGTAAACATCACCACCACCACTGTAAACGTCACCACCACCACTGTAAACACCATCACCACCACTGTAAACACCATCACCATCACTGTAAACACTATCGCCACCACCACTGTAAACACCATCACCACTGTAAACACCATCACCATAACTGTAAACATCATCATCACCACCGCTGTAAACACCATCACCACCACTGTAAACATCACCACCACCACTGTTAACACCATCACCACCACTGTAAACACCATCTCCACCACTGTAAACATCAACATCACCACTGTTAACACCATTACCACCACTGTAAACACCATCTCCACCACTGTAAACACCATCACCACCACTGTAAACATCAACACCACTGTAAACACCACCAGCACCAGCATAAACACCATCACCACCACTGTAAACACCACCATCACCACTGTAAACACCACCATCACCACTGTAAACACCATTTACATTTGGTAAACACCATCTGAACCATCTCACATTAAACCCACTTTAAATCATTCACACACTGGAATATGCAGGAATTTTGAAAATTCTTTTTTATTTTTTGTACCTGTCCTTCATGCTCCCCGCCTGCAGCTGAATCATATCTACCTTCACTGCACACACAATCGCTTTCACACGCTGTCGAGCTCAACTCGTCTCTTATGAAGGTGTTTTGGCAGACAGTTCTGGTCCAGACCCACCGCACAGGAGCCAGATACCCGAGCCAAAACACCACAACCTGCCCCCAACAGACACTCACACAGCGCCTCCTGGCAGAGACATCACTCCCTCCATCGCTGGAGCTGACAGAGAGAGAGAGAGACAAAAAGAGATGGGGAGAGAGAGAGAGAGAGAGAGAGAGAGAGAAAGACAGGGATTGAGAGGGAAAGAGAGAGAGAGAAAGAGAGGGAGATATAGAGAGAGGATGTTGAGGTTAGGGTCCCTCTCCATAGTCAAAAACCCGTTTATGTGTAACGCTTTGGGATGTTTTTGTGTTGTTGTTGTCGTTTGCCATTATGCAAATGAGTTAGGGGAGCTGATGCTGTTGCTGCTCTTGTCTTGCGTGTCGCTCATCACAGAGGGAGTTACAGATGATCTTAAAAACTGGTAGAACAGAAAACAAGCACATGCTGGCATCTGTGCATCTTCACTTAGTACCAGACTACTGATTAAACTGTACTCCTCGAAAAATACAGTTTCTCATTAGGTTGAATGTATAACTCTAAATGTAGGTATTGTATATAAACTGAGTTACAGTTTCTCATTAGGTTGAATGTATAATTCTAAATATAGGTATTTTATATGAACTGAGTTACCGTTTCTTTTTAGCTTGAATGTATAAATCTAAATGTAGGTATTGTATATAAACTGAGTAAAATTTTCTCATTAGGTTGAATGTATATCTCTAAATGTAGGTATTGTATATAAACTGAGTTACAGTTTCTCATTAGGTTGAATGTATAACTCTAAATGTAGGTATTGTATATAAACTGAGTTACAGTTTCTCATTAGGTTGAATGTATAACTCTAAATGTAGGTATTGTATATAAACTGAGTTACAGTTTCTCATTAGGTTGAATGTATAACTAAATGTAGGTATTGTATATAAACTGAGTTACAGTTTCTCATTAGGTTGAATGTATAACTCTAAATGTAGGTATTGTATATAAACTGAGTTACAGTCTCTCATTAGGTTGAATGTATAACTCTAAATGTAGGTATTGTATATAAACTGAGTTACAGTTTCTCATTAGGTTGAATGTATAACTAAATGTAGGTATTGTATATAAACTGAGTTACAGTCTCTCATTAGGTTGAATGTATAACTCTAAATGTAGGTATTGTATATAAACTGAGTTACAGTTTCTCATTAGGTTGAATGTATAACTAAATGTAGGTATTGTATATAAACTGAGTTACAGTTTCTCATTAGGTTGAATGTATAACTCTAAATGTAGGTATTGTATATTAACTGAGTTACAGTTTCTCATTAGGTTGAATGTATAACTCTAAATGTAGGTATTGTATATAAACTGAGTTACAGTTTCTCATTAGGTTGAATGTATAACTAAATGTAGGTATTGTATATAAACTGAGTTACAGTCTCTCATTAGGTTGAATGTATAACTCTAAATGTAGGTATTGTATATAAACTGAGTTACAGTTTCTCATTAGGTTGAATGTATAACTAAATGTAGGTATTGTATATAAACTGAGTTACAGTCTCTCATTAGGTTGAATGTATAACTCTAAATGTAGGTATTGTATATAAACTGAGTTACAGTTTCTCATTAGGTTGAATGTATAACTAAATGTAGGTATTGTATATAAACTGAGTTACAGTTTCTCATTAGGTTGAATGTATAACTCTAAATGTAGGTATTGTATATAAACTGAGTTACAGTTTCTCATTAGGTTGAGTGTATAACTCTAAATGTAGGTATTGTATATAAACTGAGTTACAGTTTCTCATTAGGTTGAATGTATAACTCTAAATGTAGGTATTGTATATAAACTGAGTTACAGTTTCTCATTAGGTTGTGTGTATAACTCTAAAGGTAGGTATTGTGAGGACACGTGTGGGCGGAGCCTGGAGAGGTCAGCTGTGTCCTCCAGCTTCATCAACAGTTGCGTTAGAAGGCTGAACAGCGGCTGTGGAGCGTTCAGGTTCACTGCTTTCCTCTCTCAGATGTCTTTCTGGGCTTTTGGTGGTGAAGCTGACAGATTGCATCTCCTGGCTGGTGTTGGAGATGAGAGGGTGGGCTGGGGGAGCAGATGGTCTGCATGAGGGAGCGAGCGTGATATGCTAGCGTGTGTGTGTTAGCATTGTGCTGTGTGCTAGCTTGTGTAGAGTTGTAAACATGTGTTAGTGTGTTAGTGCTTACAGTGTGTGATGATGTAAGTGTGTAAGAGTGTGTTGTGCTAGCGTCACTGTGTGTTAGGTAAGCAGCTGCGTTGGGTACCACTGAGTCCTGGGGCCCAAAAAACCTAAAAAAAATATAGAAATAGCTGTGAAATGCTAATTATTATCATTAATATTAGTTATTATATTACTTATTATTTAATTATCCCACTATATCGGCAGATAATTTTGTTTGTTCAAATGCATTTCCTATTAAATGACTTAATTATAAAGTTTTTAGAAATACTTTAAATATCATGGGAAACCAAATTAAAATCATGTTTATTGTTTACTCAATATACTATGCAAACAATACTGTCCATTTCGAATGTAGTGTTTCTGTGACAACATCAAAAACAAAATATTTGCATTTACATATACATATGCCAATATAAGGCCTTTTAGCTCCGCCCACTTAGGCTGAAGTCATAAAGAGTGTTTTAGCCTGGACTGCTTTTTTAATAAGCCACAAAACAAGGAAGCCAATCAGATCAGAGCTCATTAACTGGTTTAAATGTTAAATGTTGAAAAATTGTCATGTAGACATTTTTGTTTTGGCATATAAAATCAGTCCAACATCATAAGTGATACTTCTGAAAAAAAAAAAAAAACCCAAACCGAATAGGATTCAGGTGTTTTTAAATAGGTTTACAGTAGTATGGTTTTACACTGTCATAGATATATGAACTATATTACCATATATTAACTATATATGAACTATATTACTATATATTAATTATATATGAACTATATTACTATATATTAACTATATATGAACTATATTACTATATATTAACTATATTACTATATATTAACTATATATTAACTATATTACTATATATTAACTATATATTAACTGCTATAGTGAAACTGCTTTAACTGTATGGATTTTAAGTTGTGTTCATGTTTACATTAATATGTGTTAGCATGTGTTTCACTGTGTGTGTGTGTGTGTGTGTGTGTGTGTGTGTGTTGGTGTGTGTTTGTTAGCATGTGTGTTGGTGTGTGTTTGTTAGCATGTGTGGAAGTTTGTGTATGTGTTAGTGTATGTTTGTAAGAATGTGTGTTAGTGTGATTATTAGTATGTGTTAGTGTGTGTTTGTTAGCATGTGTGTTATTGGGTATGTGATAGTGTGATTGTTAGCATGTGTTACTGTGTGTTATTGTGTGTTTGTTAGCATCTGTGTTATTGTGAGTGTGTTTGTTGGCATGTGATACTGTGTGTATATGTTAGTGTGTGTTTGTTAGCATGTGTGTTATTGGGTGTGTGGTGATGTGATTGTTAGCATGTGTTAGTGTGTGTTGGTGTGTGTTTGTTAGCATGTGTGTTATTGGGTGTGTGGTGATGTGATTGTTAGCATGTGTTAGTGTGTGTTGGTGTGTGTTTGTTAGCATGTGTGTTATTGGGTGTGTGGTGATGTGATTGTTAGCATGTGTATTAGTGTTTGTTTGTTAGCATGTGTGGTAGTGTGTGTATGTTAGTATGTGTTTATTAGCATTTGTGGTAGTACGTGTGTGTTAGTGTGATTGTTAGCATGTGTTAGTGTGTTTGGTGTGTGTTTGTTAGCATGTGTGGTAGTGTGTGTATGTTAGTATGTGTTTATTAGCATTTGTGGTAGTACGTGTGTGTTAGTGTGTGTTGGTGTGTGTTTGTTAGCATGTTTGTTATTGGGTGTGTGGTGATGTGATTGTTAGCATGTGTTTGTGTGTGTTGGTTTGTGTTTGTTAGCATGTTTGTTATTGGGTGTGTGGTGATGTGATTGTTAGCATGTGTTAGTGTGTGTTGGTGTGTGTTTGTTAGCATGTGTGGTAGTGTGTGTATGTTAGTATGTGTTTATTAGCATTTGTGGTAGTACGTGTGTGTTAGTGTGATTGTTAGCATGTGTTAGTGTGTTTGGTGTGTGTTTGTTAGCATGTGTGGTAGTGTGTGTATGTTAGTATGTGTTTATTAGCATTTGTGGTAGTACGTGTGTGTTAGTGTGTGTTGGTGTGTGTTTGTTAGCATGTTTGTTATTGGGTGTGTGGTGATGTGATTGTTAGCATGTGTTTGTGTGTGTTGGTTTGTGTTTGTTAGAATGTGTGTTATTGGGTGTGTGGTGATGTGATTGTTAGCATGTGTTAGTGTGTGTTGGTGTGTGTTTGTTAGCATGTGTGGTAGTGTGTGTATGTTAGTATGTGTTTATTAGCATTTGTGGTAGTACACGTGTGTTAGTGTGATTGTTAGCATGTGTTAGTGTGTTTGGTGTGTGTTTGTTAGCATGTGTGGTAGTGTGTGTATGTTAGTATGTGTTTATTAGCATTTGTGGTAGTACGTGTGTGTTAGTGTGTGTTGGTGTGTGTTTGTTAGCATGTTTGTTATTGGGTGTGTGGTGATGTGATTGTTAGCATGTGTTTGTGTGTGTTGGTTTGTGTTTGTTAGAATGTGTGTTATTGGGTGTGTGGTGATGTGATTGTTAGCATGTGTTAGTGTGTATTAGTGTTTGTTTGTTAGCATGTGTGGTAGTGTGTGTATGTTAGTATGTGTTTATTAGCATTTGTGGTAGTACGTGTGTGTTTGTGTGTGTTGGTTTGTGTTTGTTAGAATGTGTGTTATTGGGTGTGTGGTGATGTGATTGTTAGCATGTGTTAGTGTGTGTTGGTGTGTGTTTGTTAGCATGTGTGGTAGTGTGTGTATGTTAGTATGTGTTTATTAGCATTTGTGGTAGTACGTGTGTGTTAGTGTGTGTTGGTGTGTGTTTGTTAGCATGTTTGTTATTGGGTGTGTGGTGATGTGATTGTTAGCATGTGTTTGTGTGTGTTGGTTTGTGTTTGTTAGAATGTGTGTTATTGGGTGTGTGGTGATGTGATTGTTAGCATGTGTTAGTGTGTATTAGTGTTTGTTTGTTAGCATGTGTGGTAGTGTGTGTATGTTAGTATGTGTTTATTAGCATTTGTGGTAGTACGTGTGTGTTTGTGTGTGTTGGTTTGTGTTTGTTAGAATGTGTGTTATTGGGTGTGTGGTGATGTGATTGTTAGCATGTGTTAGTGTGTGTTGGTGTGTGTTTGTTAGCATGTGTGGTAGTGTGTGTATGTTAGTATGTGTTTATTAGCATTTGTGGTAGTACGTGTGTGTTAGTGTGTGTTGGTGTGTGTTTGTTATTGGGTGTGTGGTGATGTGATTGTTAGCATGTGTTTGTGTGTGTTGGTTTGTGTTTGTTAGAATGTGTGTTATTGGGTGTGTGGTGATGTGATTGTTAGCATGTGTTAGTGTGTATTAGTGTTTGTTTGTTAGCATGTGTGGTAGTGTGTGTATGTTAGTATGTGTTTATTAGCATTTGTGGTAGTACACGTGTGTTAGTGTGATTGTTAGCATGTGTTAGTGTGTTTGGTGTGTGTTTGTTAGCATGTGTGGTAGTGTGTGAATGTTAGTATGTGTTTATTAGCATTTGTGGTAGTACGTGTGTGTTAGTGTGTGTTTGTTAGCATGTTTGTTATTGGGTGTGTGGTGATGTGATTGTTAGCATGTGTTTGTGTGTGTTGGTTTGTGTTTGTTAGAATGTGTGTTATTGGGTGTGTGGTGATGTGATTGTTAGCATGTGTTAGTGTGTGTTGGTGTGTGTTTGTTAGCATGTGTGGTAGTGTGTGTATGTTAGTATGTGTTTATTAGCATTTGTGGTAGTACGTGTGTGTTAGTGTGTGTTCGTGTGTGTTTGTTAGCATGTTTGTTATTGGGTGTGTGGTGATGTGATTGTTAGCATGTGTTTGTGTGTGTTGGTGTGTGTTTGTTAGCATGTGTGGTAGTGTGTGTATGTTAGTATGTGTTTATTAGCATTTGTGGTAGTACGTGTGTGTTAGTGTGATTGTTAGCATGTGTTAGTGTGTTTGGTGTGTGTTTGTTAGCATGTGTGGTAGTGTGTGTATGTTAGTATGTGTTTATTAGCATTTGTGGTAGTACGTGTGTGTTAGTGTGTGTTGGTGTGTGTTTGTTAGCATGTTTGTTATTGGGTGTGTGGTGATGTGATTGTTAGCATGTGTTTGTGTGTGTTGGTTTGTGTTTGTTAGAATGTGTGTTATTGGGTGTGTGGTGATGTGATTGTTAGCATGTGTTAGTGTGTTTGGTGTGTGTTTGTTAGCATGTGTGGTAGTGTGTGTATGTTAGTATGTGTTTATTAGCATTTGTGGTAGTACGTGTGTGTTAGTGTGTGTTTGTTAGCATGTTTGTTATTGGGTGTGTGGTGATGTGATTGTTAGCATGTGTTTGTATGTGTTGGTTTGTGTTTGTTAGAATGTGTGTTATTGGGTGTGTGGTGATGTGATTGTTAGCATGTGTTAGTGTGTGTTGGTGTGTGTTTGTTAGCATGTGTGGTAGTGTGTGTATGTTAGTATGTGTTTATTAGCATTTGTGGTAGTACGTGTGTGTTAGTGTGTGTTGGTGTGTGTTTGTTAGCATGTTTGTTATTGGGTGTGTGGTGATGTGATTGTTAGCATGTGTTTGTGTGTGTTGGTTTGTGTTTGTTAGAATGTGTGTTATTGGGTGTGTGGTGATGTGATTGTTAGCATGTGTTAGTGTGTATTAGTGTTTGTTTGTTAGCATGTGTGGTAGTGTGTGTATGTTAGTATGTGTTTATTAGCATTTGTGGTAGTACGTGTGTGTTGGTGTGTGTTGTTGTGTGTTTGTTAGAATGTGTGTTATTGGGTGTGTGTTAGTGTGATTGTTAGCATGTGTTATTGTATGTTGGTGTGTGTTGCATGTGTATGTGTTAGAGTGTGCTGAGTGGTGGAGGTTGAGTCTCTGGTTGGCTTCCTGGTGCTCCTGATGCTCCTTCTGTTTAAATCTGTGGGAACGAAGCCAAGCAGAAGGTCAGGAAGGACATGAGCAGTGACCTCAGAAGAACTTCATTAGCATAAGTAGTGATGCTGGAGTTTTTTACCACCTCAGTTTCACTGCTGGACTGAGACTCGCCCACCAACCAAAACTATCCAGACAACAGCGTCCTGTGGGCGGTGTCCTGTGACCACTGATGAAGAACCAAAGGAACACAAACTGTGACTTTACATCTACGAGGTGGACCAGTATCTGTCCAATATTCTGTTGCTCTCTCTCTCTTTCCTCTTCTTCTCTTCTCTCGTCTTTTATTCAGCCTCTCCACAAGCGTTCTTTCCTTCCCCTCCATCAATCTTTATATCCTCCACCACAAACCCCTCCTGTTCTCCTCTCCATCCATCTATCTGCCCCCACACTGTTCCTCTTTCTGGTCATTACTGACCCACTGCTTCCTCCCAGTTCCTAAACAGCCCCCCCTCTCTCTCTTCATGAATACAGAATACAGGATCAGCTCTTGTATTTGCTGAAAACAAGCCCGTCGCTCTCCTCCTGGAAATCAAATGACCACGGATACGTAACAAGCCTGGATTTTCTGGCACCTCCCTCCGTGCGCGCCGCGTTCGGCCAATCCGAGCGGCTCTCAATTCCTCAGTGAGTTCCGAGCAAATACATACATCACCGCTGAGGCGCTGACGGCCGGGACGTGACGAGACTGGCACCGTCTTCCTCCCGTCTCTCGTCTCCGAAGGCCTGACGCTCCGTCTGTTTGAAGAAAGCTCCGCGGCTCCTCGGAGATCAGCGGGAAATAATTCAGTGTAAATGTTTACGTCGCTCCGTGTTGATCTCAGAAAGATGTTCGGTCTTGGCAGCAACCGACCATCAATTAACAGCCTGCTACAGAACTCAGACCTGCTAAACGGAGGACGTGGTAAAGGAGGCTTTCATTACATCACACATACCGGGGCCAGTCATATAGGTACTGACCCAACTGTGGATACATACATACCTGACCAGGTGTGTTCTTTTTCCATCAGCACTGCACTGTTAACCAATCAGATCCTCCATTAGTCAATAGTTTGGGCACGCCTACCCAGTTCTACCCCAGCTCTTATTTATAGTATTTTATATTTATAGTATTTTAATAGTAATATTAGTGAATAACTGTGACGAGCTCGCTATAGAATAACACGTATGGAATTATTCCTGGAGCAGAATAAAACATCTGGTTGTGTCATCACTATGCAAGGTCTCTTCATAGTCTCAAGGGCTCTTCTCTAGGGCCCCCTGGTAGGGGATCTCATAACCAGGGCCCTCTAAAATTATGCCCCCTCTTTCCTAGGACCCCTAATAGCCAGAAGTCAAAGACAGAGCAGTGCCACGACGCCTCGTCCATTTTCATAAGGGGCCCAAAAGCATAGCTACGGCCCCCAAAAGCATAGCTAGGGCCCCCAAGAGGCCCTGGGGTGAAAGTCCCTAAAAATATATTGTATCATAAATGTTGATAAGCATCGCAAAATGTTTGGCCCCTGACCTCAAGGGCCCCTGGGTGCTGGCCCCACTGGCCTGGTCGGTAATCCAGATAGATAGATAGATAGATAGATAGATAGATGGATAGATAGATAGATGAAGCAATGTGAGAAAAGCCAAGGCCCTAAAACTGAGCCTTGTGGTACCCTTATGATAAATATTATTATTATTTATTTTTATTACATTTTTTTGGCACCTCTTTCAAACATGTTGTGTATAGAACTAGATACACCACGTGCCTCAATCAGAAACATTGAACCAGTTGTACACATATTTTTCAGTCCAGCTCTATCATCTTATAGTTTAATTTTATTAATTTCCTTTTTATTGTTCAGGCAATCTTTATTTTGACAAAGTGCCATCAGCAGCCCACTGCGGACCACTGGGTCTCCTCAGTGTTGGCTCAAGGATCACCGAAGGGTGCTTTGCGGCCCACTTGTGGCAAGAAACCCTTCCCCACATTCTCCATCGATCTGAAGAGCCATCTCATTATGCTAAGAACCATTTAGGAATGCAAATGTGTCTTTTGAGTGGTTTCCTAATTTTTATTATATGCTGCAGTAGATCCTCTGCAAACCCTCGTGCAGGGACTGTGAGGAGGCGGGGCAGCAACGGTCCAGAGTGCCCCAGGGACTCTACTCGGACTCCGGCCAGGCTTTGTCTGGTTGCTGGGATGGTTCTTCTGAAAACAGAGGGAAATGTAGCGTCCCACTACTGGCTAGCATGAAGCTGTAGATACATGGGAGGCGTGGTCCGAAGCAGAGGCTCTTGGGAAGCGCCACAGCTGGAGCTAGGCTGACGTAAATCAAGTAAGTATCTGTGATGACCTGACCCACAGTCGTGCAGCTGTGGAAGACCTGCCTGCTGTCCTGGCTGGTCAGTGGTGCTGATTGGTGCTGATTCTCTCTCCTGATGTTTATTTGTTATTTATTATCTGTTTATTTCTGCATCTTCTTCTTTGCAAAGTCGTGACAAACTCATGCGGTTCATGTATGTATCAATGCGCATGTGATCCGTTGATCATATTGTGATGTTGTGTAGAAGAACTAAAATATTCAGTAAATATATTTTCATCAAAATCACGTACAGACAAATCTGAAGCCTCAGCGTCCGGCTCGAGGTCAGACTACAGTTTTTAGGATTGAGCCTGTTTTCCATTCCTAGCGACTAACCAAAACCTGAGTCCAGTCAGTGACGTATCTAGAACATCCAGAAGGAGTGCAATGATATGAATTTGGTCCAAATGTATTCAGCGTGTGATTGGCTGGTTCCTCTGTCATTTCCTAATTATGCCGGTAGTTAGGGTGACCTGTAAGGCCGTCAGTCCATCTCCTGAAGTCTTAACTAATGGGAGAGCTTGATTAGCCATATCTTCCTCCATACCACAGAGAGAACCACCCAAGGGCTTTTTGGGACCCCCGCCATATAAGGCTGCTACTTATTTTGGCAACTTCTATTCAGGAACCACTGTCCACCCAAAAGAATTACGACTGACCAGGTGTACTGGTGGGCCAGAGGAGCAGAAAGGTGGGCCTATAAAAGACAATGCAGTGGAGACATGATGGAGACCAGGGTAGTCCCAAGAATAAAAAGCTTAAACTCTGAATTGGTCTCCCTCTTCACTCTGACGGCAAAAACAAAGTTACGACAGTTGTTTCAAGATTTTGATCGTTTTAGTTCCAACCAGTACAAATTGAAATAGGTCTTAGTAAAAAACAACAAACATTATGATTCTATTAAATTAAAAGTAACTACAAATTAATAAAATGTGATTTGAGTATCTGAGATATTATTAGTTAGTTTCCACTAGCTGGCCACTTTATTAGAAACACCCACCTTGTGCTTCCACTAACTGGCCACTTTATTAGAAACACCCACCTTGTGCTTCCACTAACTGGCCACTTTATTAGAAACACTCACCTTGTGCTTCCACAAACTGGCCACTTTATTAGAAACACCCACCTTATACTTCCACTGTCTGGCCACTTTATTAGAAACACCCACTTTGTACTTCCACTAACTGGCCACTTTATTAGAAACACCCACCTTGTATCTCCACTAACTGGCCTTTTTATTAGAAACACCTTGTGCTTCCACAAACTGGCCACTTTATTAGAAACACCCACCTTGTGCTTCCACTAACTGGCCACTTTATTAGAAACACCCACCTTATACTTCCACTGTCTGGCCACTTTATTAGAAACACCCACTTTGTACTTCCACTAACTGGCCACTTTATTAGAAACACCCACCTTGTATCTCCACTAACTGGCCTTTTTATTAGAAACACCTTGTGCTTCCACAAACTGGCCACTTTATTAGAAACACCCACCTTGTGCTTCCACTAACTGGCCACTTTATTAGAAACACCCACCTTGTGCTCCCACTAACTGGCCACTTTATTAGAAACACCCACCTTGTACCTCCACTGACTGGCCACTTTATTAGAAACACTCACCTTGTGCTTCCACAAACTGGCCACTTTATTAGAAACACCCACCTTGTACCTCCACTGACTGGCCACTTTATTAGAAACACTCACCTTGTGCTTCCCCTAACTGGCCACTTTATTAGAAACACATATCTTGTGCTTCCACTAACTGGCCACTTTATTAGAAACATCCACCTTATACTTCCACTGTCTGGCCACTTTATTAGAAACACCAACTTTGTACTTCCACTAACTGGCCATTTTATCAGAAACACATGTCTTATGCTTCCACTATCTGGCCACTTTATTAGAAACACCTATCTTGTGCTTCCACTAACTGGCCACTTTAATAGAAACACCCACCTTGTATCTCCACTAACTGGCCGCTTTATTAGAAACATCCACCTTATACTTCCGCTATCTGGCCAGTTTATTAGAAACACCCACTTTGTACTTCCACTAACTGGCCATTTTATTAGAAACACATATCTTATGCTTCCACTAACTGGCCTTTTTATTAGAAACACCCACCTTGTGCTTCCACTAACTGGCCACTTTAATAGAAACACCCACCTTGTATCTCCACTAACTGGCCACTTTATTAGAAACATCCACCTTATACTTCCGCTATCTGGCCAGTTTATTAGAAACACCCACTTTGTACTTCCACTAACTGGCCATTTTATTAGAAACACATATCTTATGCTTCCACAAACTGGCCACTTTATTAGAAACACCCACCTTGTACTTCCACTAACTGGCCACTTTTTTCCTCCGCTTTGAATTCATCAGTGGCTGCAGGTGAATCATGGGATAGCGCAGTGTGCTGATTCAGGAGGTGATCCGGGTTCCGTTTGCCAACTACTCAATAACTACTGAGTATTCAGACATACTAGCCGCGCTCGCCTACTGATTCACTACTGAGTAGTAGGTAAGTAGGCGATTTTGGATGCACCCTTTGTCTAGTCTCTGGGATGGCTCTCTAGAAAACAGGGAGTATTAGTCACTACTGGTTAGCGTGAAGCTGTGGATGTTTGGGAACATTGTGGTGATATAAATATTTCTACAATATAAAAAGATTAAACACATCAAACATTCTATTAAATAAAAAAATAACCAAAGAAATGTGTGTTTTGAGTCTCAGACATTCTTAGACCTTCTCTGTCTAATACAGTGAGATCTGAAAGTTGGTGCTGTGGAATTCTGTCGCCAGTGTCCGTACAGAAGTGTTTCTCACCGGAGCTGTGCTGTTGCTGTAATATCATTACACACATGAGTGCTGCTTACCGCCATTCCTACGTTTTTATAAGATATGCTTCCTGCGTGGAATGTGTAATACGTCCTCGGCTGTAAACGAAGCTGCAGTCTCAGTTGAGCATCACTGTGTAATTGAAAGGCTGAACTGAACTGAATCGCGGCGGTATGTATACACAGCTCATCTGATAAACTTTATGTGTCTATGAACACAAATTAATTTGGCAGCAAAAAAAATGAGGTACAGCTAATCACATTATCACATTATTAACAAACGATGATAATCACACAGAACGCCCACAGACAAGCTCCTCCGAGGGCCAGCGGATTTCCAGAAAGCAATTATGCAGCGTTCATTCTTTTCCTTTCCACTGGAAGAGAAACATTAGAGTAGGCTGGCTGACTCTCTCATCACTAACCGCATGAAATAGACTTTAAACTCATACAGACCCCCACCGCAGTTCATTAGACCACCCTCCAAACCCAGACAGTCCACAACCCACACAGATACAGAGAACATGATAACTACAAACACCCACCTTATACCACCGCTAACTGGCCACTTTATTAGAAACACCCACCTTATACCACCGCTAACTGGCAACTTTATTAGAAACACCCACCTTATACCACCGCTAACTGGCCACTTTATTAGAAACACCTACCTTATACTTCCACTAACTGGCCACTTTATTAGAAACACCTACCTTATACTTCCACTAACTGGCCACTTTATTAGAAACACCTACCTTATACTTCCACTAACTGGCCACTTTATTAGAAACACCTACCTTATACTTCCACTAACTGGCCACTTTATTAGAAACACCCACCTTATACCACCGCTAACTGGCCAATTTATTAGAAATACCTACCTTATACTTCCACTAACTGGCCACTTTATTAGAAACATTCACCTTGTATTTCCACTAACTGGCCACTTTATTAGAAACACTCACCTTATACCACCGCTAACTGGCCACTTTATTAGAAATACCTACCTTATACTTCCACTAACTGGCCACTTTATTAGAAATACCTACCTTATACGTCCACTAACTGGCCACTTTATTAGAAACATTCACCTTGTATTTCCACTAACTGGCCACTTTATTAGAAACACCTACCTTATACATCCACTAACTGGCCACTTCATTAGAAACATCAACCTTATACGTCCACTAACTGGCCACTTTATTAGAAACACCTACCTTATACTTCCACTAACTGGCCACTTTATTAGAAACATCAACCTTATACGTCCACTAACTGCCCACTTTATTAGAAACATCAACCTTATACGTCCACTAACTGGCCACTTTATTAGAAACACCTACCTTATACCACCGCTAACTGGCCACTTTATTAGAAATACCTACCTTATACTTCCACTAACTGGCCACTTTATTAGAAACACCTACCTTATATGTCCACTAACTGGCCACTTTATTAGAAACACCTACCTTATACGTCCACTAACTGGCCACTTTATTAGAAACATCAACCTTATACTTCCACTAACTGGCCACTTTATTAGAAACATTCACCTTGTATTTCCACTAACTGGCCACTTTATTAGAAACACCCACCTTGTGCTTCCACTTACTGGCCACTTTATTAGAAACATCTACATTGTACTTCCACTAACTGGCCACTTTATTAGAAACACCTGTGTTGTGTGTGTGTGTGTGTGTGTTTGTGTGTATGTGTGTTGTGTGTGTGTGTTATGATCAGGTCTCCTATGGTTATATATGTGTATATTATGAGTCTCTATTATATAATTATATTATATATAATTGTATATTAGGATCAGATGAATGTCTGGGGGTCCCATTACACTCGATCCTGATTACAGTCCTAACCTTTCAGAAATATCTGACATTTACATTACAGTTCATATTTACATCTCACCGCCGCCTCTCTGTGTTATTATGACATTTCATGTGTGTTTGATGGATTCTCTTAAATATTTAATGCCGGCGCCGGAAGGGGGACTCCGCTCTCTTTGTCGGTGACGATTTTGACGGCTAATGCTAATATTCCTGGCCGCAGTCCGCACCAGACTCCTCATTTATCAAATCTGCCCAAACGTCTCTCTGAATTCCAGCCGCACACGGAATCCATCCTGTTTCGGAAGGGCAGGATGAAGGGGAGCGTCTCGGCGAGGTTTTTATTCCTCTGTTAGATTAGTTTTGATATGAAGCTAGCTCGTACCGCGCGTAGCTTATGCTCAGACGGACGGGAATAAATTGGATCGGTAAACATCCTCCTTTCATAGCGAGACTGAAATGAGCCGCGGAGAAGACAAGATGCTCCCTCAGCGTCAGTCTTAGGGGTTTTTTTTCAATCAAAAGAAATATTTGATGTTTAACTTGATTAACTTTAATCCTCCCCCACCCCCCCACCGCCCACGCCTCCAGCCCACCCCTCCAGCCCTGTACGACTCATCTTAACAGAATGATTGGAGTTTATTAGTCTGTATGTGACTCAATAAACCAATAAACTCACAAACCAATATTTATTTTTTAGCAATAATTGTGTTTATGTAATATCATATATCTGTATATATGTAAACCACTCTAGATTGAATGGGTGGAGCTAAACTACTGTAGACTGAATATGTGGAGCTAAACTGCTGTAGACTGACTGGGTGGAGCTAAGCTGCTGTAGACTGAATATGTGGAGCTAAACTGCTGTAGACTGACTGGGTGGAGCTAAGCTGCTGTAGGCTGACTGGGTGGAGCTAAACTGCTGTAGACTGACTGGGTGGAGCTAAGCTGCTGTAGGCTGACTGGGTGGATCTAAACTGCTGTAGACTGAATGGGTGGATCTAAACTATTGTAAACTGAATGGATGGAGCTAAACTGCTGGAGACTATGTGGACCTAAACTGCTGTAGGCTGACTGGGTGGAGCTAAGCTGCTGTAGGCTGACTGGGTGGAGCTAAGCTGCTGTAGGCTGACTGGGTGGAGCTAAACTGCTGTAGGCTGACTGGGTGGAGCTAAACTGCTGGAGACTATGTGGAGCTAATCTGCTGTAGGCTTAATGGGCGAAGCTAAACTGCTGTAGACTGAATGGGTGGAGCTAAGCTGCTGTAGGATGAATGGTTGGAGCTAAACTGCTGTAGGCTGAATATGTGGAGCTAATCTGCTGTAGACTGAGTGGGAGCTAAGCTGCTGTAGGCTGACTGGGTGGAGCTAAACTGCTGTAGGATGAATGGGTGGAGCTAAACTGCTGTAGGCTGAATATGTGGAGCTAATCTGCTGTAGACTGAGTGGGTGGAGCTAATGTGCTGTAGGCTTAATTGGGCGGAGCTAAACTGCTGTAGGCTGAATATGTGGAGCTAATCTGCTGTAGACTGAGTGGGTGGAGCTAAGCTGCTGTAGGCTGACTGGGTGGAGCTAAGCTGCTGTAGGCTGACTGGGTGGAGCTAAACTGCTGTAGGCTGACTGGGTGGAGCTAAGCTGCTGTAGGATGAATGGGCAGGGCTAATTGCTGTAGACTGAATGGGTGGAGCTAAACTGCTGTAGGCTGACTGGGTGGAGCTAAACTGCTGTAGGCTGACTGGGTGGAGCTAAACTGCTGTAGGCTGAATGGGCGAAGCTAAACTGCTGTAGACTGAATGGGTGGAGCTAAACTGCTGTAGGCTGAATATGTGGAGCTAATCTGCTGTAGACTGAGTGGGTGGAGCTAAGCTGCTGTAGGCTGACTGGGTGGAGCTAAACTGCTGTAGGATGAATGGGTGGAGCTAATCTGCTGTAGACTGAGTGGGTGGAGCTAATGTGCTGTAGGCTTAATGGGCGGAGCTAAACTGCTGTAGGCTGAATATGTGGAGCTAATCTGCTGTAGACTGAGTGGGTGGAGCTAAGCTGCTGTAGGCTGACTGGGTGGAGCTAAGCTGCTGTAGGCTGACTGGGTGGAGCTAAACTGCTGTAGGCTGACTGGGTGGAGCTAAGCTGCTGTAGGATGAATGGGCAGGGCTAATTGCTGTAGACTGAATGGGTGGAGCTAAACTGCTGTAGGCTGACTGGGTGGAGCTAAACTGCTGTAGGCTGACTGGGTGGAGCTAAACTGCTGTAGGCTGAATGGGTGGAGCTAAGCTGCTGTAGGATGAATGGTTGGAGCTAAACTGCTGTAGGCTGACTGGGTGGAGCTAAACTGCTGTAGGCTGAATGGGTGGAGCTAAACTGCTGTAGAATGAATGGTTGGAGCTAAACTGCTGTAGGCTGACTGGGTGGAGCTAAACTGCTGTAGGCTGAATGGGTGGAGCTAAACTGCTGTAGGCTGACTGGGTGGAGCTAAGCTGCTGTAGGATGAATGGGTGGAGCTCAGCTGCTGTAGGATGAAGGGGAGTGAATGTTCTATGGCGTCTCTGGAAAACTCACCTGTAAGCGTTCCGGTGGAGGCGGCTGCTGTTTCAGTTACTAATAGGTGAATAATGTGAAATCAGAGGAAACACAGGTCTGAGTCAGTGAGGCTTTCTCGACGCTCCCAAACTCTCGTAATAGCTTTCCTAAAATAAACGCACAGGGTTTCTGCGTAATTGTCCCATCCTTCCATCCGTCGCTCCGTTCCTGGAAGCTGCTGTCATTAAGTCATTACGGATTCTGAGTAGAACTCTTCCTCCAATCCTCCAGCGCCAGCTGTGCGCTCCAGTAATGTGCAGAAATTAGCTTTCTGTCTTTATGAATTATTCCTCCTTTCTGCTCCGTCTTCCTCTCCGAGTCGGCCAGAAAAAGAAAAGATAAAACGGAAATGCTAGAAACGTGTTTTCCATCTGCTCCACACAAATGTTACCTCCGCAAATAGAGACGTCACCTGCTCGTTTGGAATTAACCCTTCACAGTCACTGTCATGGAACCAGGTGGTATATATATATATATATATATATATATATATATAATAAAAAGTATTCGCTCGTCTGTCCTGTCATGCATATGAACTTAAGTGACGTCCCATTCTTAATCCATAGGGTTTAATATGATGTCGACCCAACCTTTGCAGCTATAACAGCTTCAGCTCTTCTGGGAAGTCTCTCCACACGGTTTAGGAGAGTGTTTATGGGAATGTTTGACCGTTCTTCCAGAAGACCATCTGTGAGGTCAGACACTGATGTTGGACAAGGAGGCCTGATGCTGAAGCATTAAGAGTTCTATTCACTGGAACTGAGGGTCCGAGCCCACCTCCTAAAAACCACCCCACATCATAATCCCCCCTCCACCAAACTTTACACTCGGCACAATGCTGTCAATCAAGTACCGCTTTCATGGTGACCGCCAAACCCAGACTCGGCCATCGGATTTCCAGACGGAGAAGCGTGATTGGTCACTCCAGAGAACACGTCTCCACTGCTCTAGAGTCCAGTGGCGGCGTGCTTTACACCACTGCATCCGACGCTCTGCATTGTTCTTGGTGATGTAAGGCTTGGATGCAGCTGCTCGTCCATGGAGATCCATTCCATGAAGCTCTCTACGCTCTGTTCTTGAGCTGATCTAAGGCCACATGAAGGTTGGAGGTCTGTAGTGATGGACTCTGTAGAAAGTTGGTGACCTCTGTGCTCTATGCTCCTCAGCATCCGCTGACCCGCTCTGTCATTGTGTTCTACCACTTGGTGTCTGAGTTGCTGTCGTTCTCAATCACTTCCACTTTGTTCTAACACCACTGACAGTCCACTGTGGAATATTTAGTAGTGAGGAAACTTCACCACTGGACTTGTTGCACAGGTGACGTCCTATCACGGTACCACGCTGGAGTTCACTGAGCTTCTAAGAGCGATACCTGTGGACATGAAAGTGACTGGAACACCTGAATTGATGATTTGGGTGGGTGAGTGAAGACCCCAGACAGTTTCTCCGACACTCGGACACCATGGAGCAGCTTCAGCTCAGCGTTCAACACTGAAGAGACTGAAGAGACGAGCAGCTCCACCTTTATTAGCACCACAACCTCCATCAATGTCTGGAAGTAGCAGCCATGCTGTGTGAGTGGATCACTGTGTGCTGGTTGAAGCAGATCATCTTCAACTGAAAGTGTCACAGAGACACCTTTCACCTTTCATGTTTGATGTCCAGATCATAGAGAGGAGCTAGTATAGGTAACGTTAGGTACTAAATAGTATGTGGGCGGAGCTTATGTACACATGCTCATTTGGTGTATGTTGCTTCTGTGTACTCAGTGCAAGACCTCAATCACTAAAACCACACTTCAGTGTATTAGCACATCTGTAAGTATTGGTGATTATTAGATTCCAAGTAACAAACATGAATAAATAATGATAATAATGTGACAAACTAATATATTTATACATTAATTAGACTAAACAACTGGTATAATAACATATTAACTAAGCATTTATTATGCATTATGTACTAGTGATTAACCTTTTGGCTTCAGTAAAATACTCACAGTGTGTGTCTCTTCAAATAAAGTCATACTGAATCTGTAACATCTTAATATGAGCAGGTAAGAAACAGTAAACAGTGTCTAGGACTGAATAGTGCACAGCACTGGAGTTAAAGGTCCCTTCCAGCATCCAACCACTGCAAAATATACAGCCAAATAAGGACTAACCCCCCCGACAACCCCCCGCCCCCCACATCCCCCAACAACCCCACCTCCAAACCAATACACCTACACAGATATATCATCTCCCATTAGAGGACAACAGCGTGTCAACACAACCCAAACCTGTAAACAAGAGAGAACAAATACACCCTGCAGACGCACAAATCACACAGTAAATACCCACCGTCCTCCCACCAAGCCCCCCGACACACACACACACACACACACACTGGCACACACGCACACAGCACCAATAACCATCTCCAAACAAAAACACACCGTAAAACAGACGGAGACCAGACAGAGGGGAGGAATATTCCTCCAGCAGGACCACTCTCAGCCATACGGACCCCCCCGGTGGACAGGCACAAGGGCAGTGGGGGGCGAGGGAGGGGCTGCAGTGTTTCGCTAGGTGCTTTTAGGAGGAGTTCATACCAGTTTGTGAACATCCTACTATACAAAAAGTTGTTCTGAGCTTGTGTTGCTCTGTGAGCAGGTTTGATGTTATTATGACGTTATAAGGATGTTATTAATTATTTAAATGTGATTTAAACTCAACATCGACTTCTCTTATTCAAGAACTAACAACAGACCTGATACCAGACCTGCTCCAGCGGCCGAGTAATATTATTCACATACTTTATTCAACCAGTGATAATCATATCCAAGAGAATTAATGTGAACTAATATTATTATTACTATTAATGTGTTATTAACAGCTTTATTACACTGTTGTTATTTCGTTTACTTGCTTCTTATTATTTTTACATGGAATTTACTTGAGATATCCACACCATTCCAGCTTTGGAATATCTGGTCTGTTTGGGAATGATGTGCTTATATACAACGTCGCAATCACTTGGAAAACCAGAGAAACTGCCTAGCAACACCCCAGCAACCACTTGGGAAACCAGAGCAATTGCCCTGTAACAACCCAGCAACCACCT
>CM038711.1:1566791-1572361 GCA_021613375.1 Megaleporinus macrocephalus | reverse complement strand
TGGTGTGTGTGCGTAGTGTGTGTGTGTGTGTTTGGTGTGTGTGTAGTGTGTGTGTTTGGTGTGTGTGTAGTGTGCAGTGTGTGTATGCAAGGTACCTGCACGGATGGGTATGTGTGGTGTATGTGTATGTCTGGTATGTGTGTATGTGTGTGTGGTTTATGGGGTGTGTGTGTGTGTGTGTGTGTGCATTGTGTATGTGTGTAAGTGCATGGTGTGTATAAAGTGTGCGTGTGGTGTGTGTGTGTGTATGGTATTTTTAAAGTGTATACAGTATTGTGGTGTGTACAGTGTGTATGGTGTGTACAGTGTGTGTTTGGGGGTACGGTGTGTACTGTGTGTGTGTGTGCGGTGTGTATGGTGTGATGTGTGTGTATGGTGTGTGTGTGTGTATGGTAATTTTAAAGTGTACACAGTATTGTGGTGTGTTTGTGGTGTGTACGGTGTGTATGGTGTGTACTGTGTGTGTGTATGGTGTGTGTATGGTGTGTATAGTGTGTACAGTGTGTGTGCATGGTGTGTATAGTGTGTACAGTGTGTGTGTGGTGTGTGTGTGTGCGGTGTGTATAGTGTGTACAGTGTGTGTGTGTGCGGTGTATATAGTGTGTACGGTGTGTGTTTGTGTGTGTACTGTGTGTGTGGTGTGTATGATGTGTACAGTGTGTGTGTGTATGGTGTGTACAGTGTGTGTGTGTGCGATGTGTATAGTGTGTACAGTGTGTGTGTGTGTGTGTGTGTGTGTGTGTGTGTGTGTCTGTGTGTGCGGTGTGTATGGTGTGTACAGTGTGTGTGTGTGTGTGTGCGGTGTGTATAGTGTGTATAGTGTGTGTGTGTGTGTGTGTGGTGTGTGCGGTGTGTGTGGTGTGTACAGTGTGTGGTGTGTGTGGTGTGTGCGGTGTGTATGGTGTGTACAGTGTGTGTGTGTGTGTGTGTGCGATGTGTATAGTGTGTATAGTGTGTGTGTGTGTGTGTGTGTGTGTGTGTGTCTGTGTGTGCGGTGTGTATGGTGTGTACAGTGTGTGTGTGTGTGTGTGTGCGATGTGTATAGTGTGTACAGTGTGTGTGTGTGTGTGTGTGTCTGTGTGTGCGGTGTGTATGGTGTGTACAGTGTGTGTGTGTGTGTGTGTGTGTCTGTGTGTGCGGTGTGTATGGTGTGTACAGTGTGTGTGTGTGTGTGCGATGTGTATAGTGTGTATAGTGTGTGTGTGTGTGTGTGTGGTGGAGTGTCAGTGCCAGGGCGGCTGCAGAGATAATAAAGTGGGTCAGAGTTAATAAGCGTGCTGGTCTCAGTACCACATTAACCACTCCAACACCGGCAGCCCACCAGGTCAACACCTCTACAGACACCCGGGACGGGGGGCACGTGGGGAGAGGATAGATGGGCGGGGAAGAAAGAAAGATAGAAGAGAAAAAAGAGGATGGTGAGAGGGAGAGAGACGGTGGAGAGGACAAGAGAGAGAGTGAGCGAGACGATGGAGAGGACAAGAGAGAGAGTGATGATGGAGAGAGAAAAGTGAGAATATGAAGAGAGATATAAGGAGAGATGATGGAGAAAGGAAAGAGACACAGAGATTATGAAGAGAGAGAAAACGAAAGATAAAGGAGAGAGAAGAGAGACAGGATGAAGGAAGAGGAGAGAGAGATGAGGGAGAGGAAGTAAGAGATGGCGTTGGAGGGAGATAATAGACAGGAAGTGAGACATGATGAGAGAGCGAGATGATGGAGTGAGAGAGAGATGATGGAGTGAGAGATAGAAAGGGAGATGATGGAGTGAGAGAGATAGAGAGATAGAGAGGGAGAGAGAGAGATGATGGAGTGAGAGATAGAGAGGAAGATGATGGAGTGAGAGAGAGAGAGATGATGGAGTAAGAGATAGAAAGGGAGATGATGGAGTGAGAGAGATAGAGAGGGAGAGAGAGATGATGGAGTGAGAGAGAGAGATAGAGAGGGAGAGAGAGATGATGGAGTGAGAGATAGAGAAGAAGATGATGGAGTGTGAGAGAGAGAGAGATGATGGAGTGAGAGATAGAAAGGGAGATGATAGAGTGAGAGAGATAGATAGAGAGAGAGATGATGGAGTGAGAGAAAGGGAGATGATGGAGTGAGAGAAAAAGATAGAGATGATGGAGCGAGAGATAGAGAGAGATGATGGAGTGAGAGATAGAGAGAAATGATGGAATGAGAGAGAGAGAGGGATAGAGAGAGAGATGATAGAGTGAGAGAGAGATAGAGAGTGAGAGAGATGATGGAGTGAGAGACAGAGGGATAGAGAGAGAGATGATGGAGTGAGAGATAGAGAGAGATGATGGAGTGAGAGAGAGAGAGGGATAGAGAGATAGATGATAGAGTGAGAGATAGAGAGGAAGATGATGGAGTGAGAGAGAGATAGAGAGATAGAGAGAGAGATGATAGAGTGAGAGAGAGATAGAGAGTGAGAGAGAATGATGGAGTGAGAGATCGAAAGGGAGATGATGGAGTGAGAGAGAGATAGAGAGGGAGAGAGAGATGATGGAGTGAGAGAGAGGGATAGAGGGATAGAGAGAGAGATGATAGTGAGAGATAGAGAGGAAGATGATGGAGTGAGAGAGGGATAGAGAGAGAGAGATGATAGAGTGAGAGAGAGATAGAGAGAGAGATGATGGAGTGAGAGAGGGACAGAGAGAGAGATGATAGAGTGAGAGAGAGATAGAGAGTGAGAGAGAGAGATGATGGAGTGAGAGATAGAGAGAGATGATGGAGTGAGAGAGTGATAGAGAGAAAGATGATAGAGTGAGAGATAGAGAGAGATGATGGAGTGAGAGAGAGTGATAGAGAGGGAGATGATAGAGTGAGAGATAGAGAGGAAGATGATGGAGTGAGAGAGCGTGATAGAGAGAGAGAGAGAGAGATGATAGAGTGAGAGAGAGATAGAGAGTGAGAGAGAGAGATGGTGGAGTGAGAGATAGAGAGGAAGATGATGGAGTGAGAGAGAGAGAGATGATGGAGTGAGAGAGAGAGATGATGGAGTGAGAGAGAGAGAGATGATGGAGTGAGAGAGAGAGAGAGATGATAGAGTGAAAGATAGAGAGAGATGATGGAGTGAGAGAGAGTGATAGAGAGAGAGATGATAGAGTGAGAGATAGAGAGGAAGATGATGGAGTGAGAGAGAGTGATAGAGGGAGAGAGAGAGAGATGATAGAGTGAGAGAGAGAGAGGGATAGATGATAGAGTGAGAGATAGAGAGGAAGATGATGGAGTGAGAGAGAGAGAGATGATGGAGTGAGAGATAGAGAGGAAGATGATGGAGTGAGAGAGAGTGATAGAGAGAGATGATAGAGTGAGAGATAGAGAGAGATGATGGAGTGAGAGAGAGGGATAGAGGGATAGAGAGAGAGATGATAGAGTAAGAGAGAGATAGAGAGTGAGAGAAGTGTGGAGGAGGAAGAAACAGTGGGATGGGGAAGACTGTGTGATTAACTGGCATATTTGTGGCTCATTTGTCATCTCGGAACGCCGCGGCGGAGAGAAAATTCCGGCTGAACAGTTTATTTCCGCTGTAAATGTTTTCGGAAGCAGTGCAGATGGTGAAGCTTCAGAAACCCACCCAGCGCCGAGTGTGAGAGGGGCTCAGTAATTAGCACTGTGTTCAGAGGAGGGTGATGGAGTGAAGGACCCATCAGCATTACTGACTGCAGGAGAGAGAGAGAGGGGGGGGCAGAATGAAAGAGGAGAAAAATAGAGCAAAAGAAAGAACGAAGTAGAAAGTAGCCGCAGAAAGAAAAAACGAGAGAGAGAGAGAGAGAGAGAGAGAGAGAGAGAGAGAGAGAAAGAAAGAGAGAGAGAGAGAGGAAGAGAGAAAGAAAGAGAGAGAGAGAGAGGAAGAGAGAAAGAAAGAGAGAGAGAGAGAGAGGGTTGGGATGGGTGAGTTAATAACAGGGCGTGTGGTGAGGGGGTCTGTGGGGGGGAGGGGAGTGTCTAGGCCCCCTATGTGACTGTGATAGACAGCTGGTACCCTCACCAACCACCCACCACACACACCTGCTCTCTCACACACGCTCACACACAGACACTTACACACTCACACACACACTCACGCAGCGCAGACTCTATTCTACAGCGTCCATCAAACGTTATTAATAGCTGCACATGTTCAAAGCATATGGAGGAACGGGAACTGATCCAGAGTTCCGGTGGAGAACCGAGCAGATCTGCAGAACACAGAACCTCAGTAACTGTAAACGCCTCACCCATTAAAATCAGCCACACAGGCCTGCAGCACCCACAGACCAGCACTGACAGCAGAACAGGGTTCCACCTCAACCAGTGCTGAAATTACTGCCCTACTAGGGGCCCCTGGTCAGTCTATAGGGGGCGCTGCAGAGCAAACAATCAAAAACCTTCCTCATTTCTTACATAGTCAGATCTGTTCTCAGTGGAGGTGAATGGAACCAGACGTCCTCCTCTAAAAGCTCCTCACAGAAAGTTCTTACAGTAGATGTTATAAATACACTGTCTGATTCTGAGACGCTGTTTATGATAGTTTAGAGAAGATCTCAGTCTTAAACTCCATTCATGGTGGAGGGATACATGCAGGACGCTGTGAGGTTCAAATAGTCCCCAAAGAAAACCTAGTATTTTCAGATCTTCCACATTTTACCACCATCAACTTCATAGTAAATACAATGTGTAGATTAGTGTTGTAGACATGGAGACCCCTGGTTACCATCACCACCACTGTAAACACCATCACCACCACTGTAAACACAATCACCACCATTGTAAACATCACCACCACTGTAAACTTCATCACCACCACTGTAAACACCATCACCACCACTGTAAACACCATCACCACTGTAAACACCATCACCACTGTAAACACCACTACCACTGTAAACACCATCACCACCACTGTAAACATCACCTCTACTGTTAATACCATCACCACCACTGTAAACACCATCACCACCACTGTAAACATCACCTCTACTGTAAACACCATCACCACCACTGTAAACACCATCACCACCACTGTAAACAACATCACTGTAAACACCATCACCACCACTGTAAACACCACCACCACCACTACTTTAAACATCATCACCACTGTAAATAACATCACCACCACTGTAAACACCATCACCACCACTGTAAATATCATTGTAAACACCATCACCACCACTGTAAATATCATTGTAAACACCATCACCACCACTGTAAACATCACCACCACTGTAAACACCATCACCACCACTATAAACACCATCACCACCACTGTAAACACCATCACCACCACTGTAAACAACATCACTGTAAACACCATCACCACCACTGTGAACATCACCACCACTACTTTAAACACCATCATCACCACTGTAAACATGACCACCACCACTGTAAACACCATCATCACCACCACTGTAAACACCATCACCACCACTGTAACACCATCACCACCACTGTAACACCATCACCACCACTGTAAACACCATCATCACCACCACTGTAAACACCATCATCACCACCACTGTAAACACCATCACCACCACTGTAACACCATCACCACCACTGTAACACCATCACCACCACTG
>CM038711.1:1551791-1561791 GCA_021613375.1 Megaleporinus macrocephalus | reverse complement strand
GGGATGATAATCACGTGTGTTTCAGTCAGTGAGATTATGATGATCAGGTGTGTTCAGTGAGTGGGATGATGATCAGGTGTGTTTCAGTCAGTGGGATGATGATCAGGTGTGTTCAGTCAGTGGGATGATGATCAGGTGTGTTCAGTCAGTGTGATGATGATCAGGTGTGTTCAGTCAGTGGGATGATGATCAGGTGTGTTCAGTCAGTGGGATGATGATCAGGTGTGTTCAGTCAGTGGGATGATGATCAGGTGTTTTAGTCAGTGGGATGATGATCAGGTGTGTTCAGTCAGGTACATGATGATCAGGTGTGTTCAGTCAGTGTGATGATGATCAGGTGTGTTTCAGTCAGTGGGATGATGATCAGGTGTGTTTCAGTCAGTGGGATGATGATCACGTGTGTTCAGTCGGTGGGATGATAATGATCAGGTGTGTTCAGTCAGTGGGATGATGATCAGGTGTGTTCAGTCAGTGGGATGATGATCAGGTGTGTTCAGTCAGTGTGATGATGATCAGGTGTGTTCAGTCAGTGGGATGATGATCAGGTATGTTCAGTCAGTGGGGTGATGATCAGGTGTGTTCAGTCAGTGGGATGATGATCAGGTGTGTTCAGTCAGTGGGATGATGATGATCAGGTGTGTTCAGTCAGTGGGGTGATGATCAGGTGTGTTCAGTCAGTAGGATGATGATCAGGTGTGTTTCAGTCAGTTACATAATGATCAGGTGTGTTTCAGACAGTGGGATGATGATCAGGTGTGTTTCAGTCAGTGGGATGATGATCAGGTGTTTCAGTCAGTGGGATGATGATCAGGTGTGTTCAGTCAGTGGGATGATGATCAGGTGTGTTCAGTCAGTGGGATGATGAACAGGTGTGTTTCAGTCAGTGGGATGATGATCAGGTGTTTCAGTCAGTGGGATTATGATCAGATGTGTTCAGTCAGTGGGATGATGATCAGGTGTGTTCAGTCAGTGGGATGATGATCAGGTGTGTTTCAGTCAGTGGGATGATGATCAGGTATGTTTAGTCAGTGGGATGATGATCAGGTGTTTCAGTCAGTGGGATGATGATCAGGTGTGTTCAGTCAGTGGGATGATGATCAGGTGTGTTCAGTCAGTGGGATGATTGATGATCAGGTCTGTTCAGTGAGTGGGATGATGATCAGGTGTGTTCAGTCACTGTGCTGATGATCAGGTGTGTTCAGTCAGTGTCATAATGATCAGCTGTGTTCAGTCAGTTGGATGATGATCAGGTGTGTTCAGTCAGTGTGAAAATGATCAGATGTGTTCAGTCAGTTGGATGATGACCAGGTGTGTTCAGTCAGTGGGGTGATGATCAGGTGTGTTCAGTCAGTGGGATGATGATCAGGTGTGTTCAGTCAGTGGGATGATGATCAGGTGTGTTCAGTCAGTGGGATGATGATCAGGTATGTTCAGTCAGTGGGATTATGATCAGATGTGTTCAGTCAGTGGGATGATGATCAGATGTGTTCAGTCAGTGGGATGATGATCAGGTGTGTTCAGTCAGTGGGATGATGATCAGGTGTGTTCAGTCAGTGGGATGATGATCAGGTGTTTTAGTCAGTGGGATGATGATCAGGTGTGTTCAGTCAGTGGGATGATGATCAGGTGTGTTCAGTCAGTGGGATGATGATCAGGTGTGTTTCAGTCAGTGGGATGATGATCAGGTGTATTTCAGTCAGTGGGATAATGATCAGGTGTGTTCAATCAGTGGGATGATGATCAGGTGTGTTCAGTCAGTGAGATGATGATCAGGTGTTTTTCAGACATTTGGATGACGATCACGTATTTCAGTCAGTGGGATGATGATCAGGTGTGTTTCAGTCAGTGTGATGATGATCATATGTGTTTCAGTCAGTGGGATGATGATCAGGTGTGTTTCAGTCAGTGGGATGATGATCAGGTGTGTTTCAGTCAGTGGGATGATGATCCGGTGTGTTCAGTCAGTTACATAATGATCAGGTGTGTTTCAGACAGTGGGATGATGATCAGGTGTGTTTCAGTCAGTGGGATGATGATCAGGTGTTTCAGTCAGTGGGATGATGATCAGGTGTGTTCAGTCAGTGGGATGATGATCAGATGTGTTCAGTCAGTGGGATGATGATCAGATGTGATACCTGTTTTGTTTAAAGAACTGAGATCAAAGTCGGATCTCCAGAACAGAGATCAGAGCGTTGCTGCCTGTACGTACATACCAGCGTGTTAAAGAAACAGTGAAGTACAGAAATGTGGGATATCGGCCCTTTAATACAGCTCAGACTGAAACACACACACACACACTCGGATGATTTATTTGTGGGTCACTAATCAGACAGTGCGTGAGCCCCAAAGGCAGCTCCTCAGTCTGGCGCATGATTGGACAGTAATGTTGGTGATATCAGTGATATTAGCCTGAGGAGATCAGCAAACCCAATATCAGCCATCTGATCCCCACCATCAGCCTTAATACCAACATTACAGTCCAATTCCGCAACTGCTGCACCATCAGACCGGCCTGTAGGGGTCCGGGAGAGGTGGGGGGGTCTGGGGGAGGTGGGCGGGGGGCGGCTGTGGAGGGGGGTACAGTGTGGGGGTGTTTATAACAGTTGTTCATCTCCACTGAACTCAACATCGTCTCCACCAACCAGGAGAATCCAAACAGAGCTGTTTAGGAAGGAACTGTTTTTCTCTCTTTCTTTTATCTCTCTCCCCGCTCTCATTCTCTCTCTCTCTAGCTCTCCCTGATAGTACATCCTTCTCTTTTTCCCTCTCTCTTTCTATCCCTTCTTTCTTTCTTTCTTTCTCTCTTTCTGCCTCTCCACTTTTTCTTCTCTCGCCATTTCTCTCTCTCCTTTTATTCTCCCCTTCTCTTTCTTTTCCCTCCCCTGTTTTTCTTTTCTTCTCTCTCCCTTTCTTCTTTTTCTGTCTCCATCTGTTTTTTCTCTCTCTCGTATTTTCTTTTTCTTTCTCTCTCACTCGCCTCTCCACTCTTTCCTGCTCTTCTCCCTCTTTTCCCTTTCTCCACCATCTTATTTTCTCCTTTTACCTTCTTTTTCTTTTTCTTTTTCCTTCCTTCTCTCTCATCTCACCACCTTTTCTGATTCTTTCTTCTCTCTCCTTCTCTCCTTCTCTTCTATCTTACTCTCTCTCTTTACCTCATTCTCTGCTTACATCTCTCTCTCTACCTCTCTCACTCATCTGTCTCTCTCTACCTCTCTTTCTCCGCTTACATCTCTCTCTCTACCTCTCTCTCTCATCTTACTTTCTCCTTTTACCTTCTCTTTTTATCTTTTCCTGCTCTTGTTTTTCCTTCCTTCTCTCTCATCTCACCATGTTTTCTTTATCTCCTTTTCTGATTCTTTCTTCTCTCTCCTTCTCCTCTATCTCACTTTCTCTCTGTCTTTACCTCTCTCTCTCCACTTACATCACTCTCTCTCTACCTCTCTCTCTCTACCTGTCTCTCTCCGCTTACATCTCTATCTCTCCCTCTCTCTCTCTCTTTACCTCACTCTCTGCTTACATCTCTCTATGTCTCTACCTCTCTCTCTCATCTGTCTCTCTCTGTCTCTCTTTCTCTCTCTCTCTTTCCCGGACCCTGGGGACAGGGGGCTTCTTTAACCTTGTTTTTATGTTATCAGACTCGAATCATTAATCTTCTCTTTCAGTCGCTGTTAAAATGTGAATTAAGTTATATTTACACTACACCGAGGGTGGGGGGTTGTGTGGGGGCATGTTGTGGGGGTGGTGGTGTGGGTGTGGGGTGTTCTTCATTCTGACCACAGTAACATACATTAGACACTCTACTGTATCACACGGCCAGATAACAGAAACACACACTGATCAGCCTTTATCTACACACGGTCTGACTATAGACTATATACACTATAGGACCCATTCATTCAGTGTTTATTCACTACTCATATTCTTCTGATGTTCTACATACAGCACAGTGTAGATACCTGAGATCTGGTTACGTCTCTGAGTTTTATATGTTGAGCTCAGTTTCAGAGCAGGCCGTATGTGTATGTCAGGAATATGTCACTGTAATACTGCGCGGCATTAAAGCCCGACAGTGGACGAATACCCTCTCAGAGTTTTACAAGCTTCCCGAGCTCCAGGAGTCCGGCTCACGTTTTCTTTTCCCTTCAGGAAACATCATTTCCACCGGATTTAAGTTCCACTGCCAGCTTCTCCTATTGTCCTGCTCGTTATGACGAGCGGCACAGCGGAGGATATCAGCACCGTCTACACAACAGCTCGGTATTCCAGATACAACACCAGAAACTAGGCAGACTGGAATTCAGGACCTAAACAGGAAAATGTAGGTCTCAGACCTCCAGCACTGTGAAGGTTTATTACCCTCAAAGCAAAACTTTGCAGCATTGATTTCTACATTATATGTAAATATACTGCGTTTTCAGACAGCTCGGTTTAAAAAACGATGAATGATGATTAGAAGGTCTTAGCTACACTTCTACATGTTCTAATTTCAAAATTTACTGAGTATTTTTAGATCTTCCACATTTTACCATCAACATCCAGATAAACGTGTAGCTTCACTGGTGGCTTTCATAGTAAATACAGTGTGTAGATTAGTGTTGTAGACATGGAGACCCCTGGTTACCATCACCACCACCACTGTAAACATCATCACCACCACTGTAAACACCACCACCACTGTAAACATCACCACCACTGTAAACATCACCACCACTGTAAACACCATCATCACCACTGTAAACACCATCACCACCACTGTAAACATCATCACCACCACTGTAAACACCACCACCACCACTGTAAACATCATCACCACCACTGTAAACATCATCATCACCACTGTAAACACCATCATCACCACTGTAAACATCATCACCACCACCAATGTAAACACCATCACCACCACTGTAAACATCATCACCACCACTGTAAACATCATCACCACCACTGTAAACACCATCATATCCACTGTAAACATCATCACAACCACTGTAAACACCATCACCATCACCACTACTGTAAACATCATCACCACCACTGTAAACATCATCACCACCACTGTAAACACCATCACCACTACTGTAAACATCATCACCACCACTGTAAACACCATCACCACCACTGTAAACGTCATCACCACCACTGTAAACGTCATCACCACCACTGTAAACACCATCACCACCACTGTAAACATCATCACCACCACTGTAAACATCATCACAACCACTGTAAACACCATCACCACCACTGTAAACATCATCAACACCACCACCACTGTAAACACCATCACCACCACTGTAAACATCATCACCACCATTGTAACCACCATCACCACCACCACTGTAAACACCATCACCACCACTGTAAACATCATCACCACCACTGTAAACATCATCACCACCACTGTAAACATCATCACCACCACCACTGTAAACACCATCACCACTATTGTAAACAACATCACCTTCACTGTAAACAACATTAGCACCACTGTAAACACCATCACCACTACTGTAAACATCATCACCACCACTGTAAACACCATCACCACCACTGTAAAAGTCATCACCACCACTGTAAACACCATCACCACCACTGTAAACATCATCACCACCACTGTAAACATCATCACAACCACTGTAAACACCATCACCACTACTGTAAACAACATCACCTTCACTGTAAACAACATTAGCACCACTGTAAACACCATCACCACTACTGTAAACACCATCACCACCACCACCACTGTAAACACATCACCACCACCACTGTAAACACCATAACCACCACTGTAAACATCATCACCACCACTGTAAACATCACCACCACCACCACTGTAAACACATCACCACCACCACTGTAAACACCATAACCACCACTGTAAACATCATCACCACCACTGTAAACATCATCACCACCACTGTAAACATCATCACCACCACTGTAAACATCATCATCACCACTGTAAACACCATCATCACCACTGTAAACATCATCACCACCACCACCAATGTAAACACCATCACCACCACTGTAAACATCATCACCACCACTGTAAACATCATCACCACCACTGTAAACACCATCATATCCACTGTAAACATCATCACAACCACTGTAAACACCATCACCATCACCACTACTGTAAACATCATCACCACCACTGTAAACATCATCACCACCACTGTAAACACCATCACCACTACTGTAAACATCATCACCACCACTGTAAACACCATCACCACCACTGTAAACGTCACACCACCACTGTAAACACCATCACCATCACTGTAAACATCATCACCACCACTGTAAACATCATCACAACCACTGTAAACACCATCACCACCACTGTAAACATCATCAACACCACCACCACTGTAAACACCATCACCACCACTGTAAACATCATCACCACCATTGTAACCACCATCACCACCACCACTGTAAACACGATCACCACCACTGTAAACATCATCACCACCACTGTAAACATCATCACCACCACTGTAAACATCATCACCACCACCACTGTAAACACCATCACCACCACTGTAAACATCATCACCACCACCACTGTAAACACCATCACCACTACTGTAAACAACATCACCTTCACTGTAAACAACATTAGCACCACTGTAAACACCATCACCACTACTGTAAACATCATCACCACCACTGTAAACACCATCACCACCACTGTAAAAGTCATCACCACCACTGTAAACACCATCACCACCACTGTAAACATCATCACCACCACTGTAAACATCATCACAACCACTGTAAACACCATCACCACTACTGTAAACAACATCACCTTCACTGTAAACAACATTAGCACCACTGTAAACACCATCACCACTACTGTAAACACCATCACCCACCACCACCACTGTAAACACATCACCACCACCACTGTAAACACCATAACCACCACTGTAAACATCATCACCACCACTGTAAACATCACCACCACCACCACTGTAAACACATCACCACCACCACTGTAAACACCATAACCACCACTGTAAACATCATCACCACCACTGTAAACATCATCACCACCACTGTAAACACATCACCACCACCACTGTAAACACCATCACTACCACTGTAAACATCACCACCACCACTGTAAACACATCACCACCACTGTAAACATCATCACCACCACTGTAAACATCATCACCACCACTGTAAACACCATCACCACCACTGTAAACACCATCACCACCACTGTAAACATCATCACCACCACTGTAAACACATCACCACCACCACTGTAAACACCATCACCACCACTGTAAACATCACCACCACCACTGTAAACACATCACCACCACCACTGTAAACACCATCACCACCACTGTAAACATCACCACCACCACCACTGTAAACATCATCACCACCACTGTAAACACCATCACCACCACCACTGTAAACACCATCACCACCACTGTAAACATCATCACCACCACTGTAAACACCATCACCACCACTGTAAACATCACCACCACCACTGTAAACACATCACCACCACTGTAAACATCATCACCACCACTGTAAACATCATCACCACCACCACTGTAAACACCATCACCACCACTGTAAACATCATCACCACCACTGTAAACATCATCACCACCACTGTAAACACATCACCACCACCACTGTAAACACCATCACCACCACTGTAAACATCACCACCACCACTGTAAACACATCACCACCACCACTGTAAACACCATCACCACCACTGTAAACATCACCACCACCACCACTGTAAACATCATCACCACCACTGTAAACACCATCACCACCACTGTAGGGATCTATACAAGGTTCTGTATATGGTCCTGTAGTATATAAGGTTCTGTATATGGTTATATATATGGTTCTGTATATGGTTCTGTATATCATTCTATATACGATTCCATTTATTGTTATATATGTATATGGTTCTGAATATGGTTCTCTATGTGGTTCCATGTGTGGTTTAATATATGGTTCTATATAGGACTGTATATATGGTTCTAAATATGGTTCTATACAGCACCAAACAGGCTTCTACTGCTCTTACAATACATTACAATGTATATTACTTAACGACTGTTCAGTGGGTTCTCTGTTCTTGTGTATTCAGGAGAACGTGCTGAGAGGCTCAGATTCAGATCAGCTGGTCCTCAGAAGCCTCAGAGCACAAAGGGAAACGCCCGCTACATTCCCGGCCCCTCCGCGCCGAACGCCCTGCTCTCGCAGTCCCCTCACGCCTCAGATGAATCTTTCATCGGTCAGCAGGTTTCTCATTCCCGCCAGCGCAGCGCCGCACACACAGGAGCGAGAGAGTGTGTAACACTCCGTCGGCCAGAACAGCTGTGAGTGGACAGCAGAGAGGACGAGAGATCAGCAGAAACGAGAGAACGAGAGGAGAAAGAGAGGAACACGCTCGTTCAGAGGTACACACGTTTATCAGCTACTCACAGTGCCCTGTACAGCACAGACTAGAACCTGAACAGCAGGACTGACGTGGACATACGTTTAGAATTAATCAGACACATCAGACACATCAGACACAGCAGTGCTGCTGGAGTCTAAACACTGAGAATCATCCACCAGCCAAATCTATCCACACAAGAGTGTCCTGTGGGCAGTGTTCTGTAATCAGAATTCTGTACACAGCTCGTCCTGTGGTCACCGTCCTGTGGGCAGCATTCAGTGGGCGGTGTCCTGCTGGCAGTGTGCTGTAGGTGGCAGTGTCTTGTGATCAGTGTCCTGAGGACAGCTTGTCCTGTGGGCAACTCGTCCTATGATCAGGGTCCTGTAATTAACGTCTTGGTGTCCTGTGATCAGCATCTTGTGTGTTTCTGATCCACTCACACCAGCACAACACACACCAACACACCACCACGTCAGTGTCACTGCAGTTCTGAGAATGACCCGTGGGGGTCCTGTGGGGGTCTTGATCATTAAAGAACAGAGTAATAAAGTATACAGAGAATCAGATGATCTACAGTCTGTAAGTGGAGCTCCTGTATGGTCAGTGGAGCTGATACAGTGGACAGTGAGTGGAGGTCCTGTATGGTCAGTGGTGCTGATACAGTGGACAGTGAGTGTAGGTCCTGTATGGTCAGTGGAGCTGATACAGTGGACAGTGAGTGGAGGTCCTGTATGGTCAGTGGAGCTGATACAGTGGACAGTGAGTGGAGGTCCTGTATGGTCAGTGGTGCTGATACAGTGGACAGTGAGTGTAGGTCCTGTATGGTCAGTGGAGCTGATACAGTGGACAGTGAGTGGAGGTCCTGTATGGTCAGTGGAGCTGATACAGTGGACAGTGAGTGGAGGTCCTGTATGGTCAGTGGTGCTGATACAGTGGACAGTGAGTGTAGGTCCTGTATGGTCAGTGGAGCTGATACAGTGGACTGTGAGTGGAGGTCCTGTATGGTCAGTGGAGCTGATACAGTGGTCAGTGAGTGGAGATTGTGGGGGTGGGTTTAATGTTATGATCTGTGTAGGTATAAATACTGTTCACTGGAATTGGTCTCATTTGTTGAGCACAGGTTGGATTATAGGCTTCGGGATGATCTGGGAAGATCCTTGTTTAATGATATCGGGAGAACTTTTTTGGGATTCTCAGCCTGAAGACCATCCCGATGATCCCGCATTGTGGTCAGAACAGAACACAGAGCTGTGTTTGGTGAAGATGTGTCCAGTTGGTCTGTGTGGAGAGTTTCTGTGCTGTATATTAGCCGAACAGACGGCGCTACCGTGGAAGTGTAACCCGCTGAACCTCAGCCATGCTCACATATTCATATATGGAGATTTACACTTGACCTGGCAACCTTTCAGCATAAAATACTCTCATAAATAAAGAAACAGCTGAAGGTCAGAGAGCAGCTGGTCACAAGCCCAACACAGTCCGATACAACATCACTTTGAACAAGACCGGCGAGAACGACACCTCAAAAAAAATTTAAATAAATAAATAAATAAATAA
>CM038711.1:1539291-1544291 GCA_021613375.1 Megaleporinus macrocephalus | reverse complement strand
TACTACACATACTAATACTAACACTACTACAGATACTAATACTAACAATACTACAGATACTAATACTAACAATACTACAGATACTAATACTAACACTACTACACATACTAATACTAACACTACTACACATACTAATACTAACAATACTACAGATACTAATACTAACAATACTACAGATACTAATACTAACAATACTACACATACTAATACTAACAATACTACACATACTAATACTAACACTACTACACATACTAATACTAACAATACTACACATACTAATACTAACAATACTACAGATACTAATACTAACACTACTACACATACTAATACTAACAATACTATAGATACTAATACTAACAATACTACAGATACTAATACTAACAATACTACACATACTAATACTAACAATACTACACATACTAATACTAACACTACTACACATACTAATACTAACAATACTACACATACTAATACTAACACTACTACAGATACTAATACTAACAATACTACAGATACTAATACTAACAATACTACAGATACTAATACTAACACTACTACACATACTAATACTAACAATACTACAGATACTAATACTAACAATACTACACATACTAATACTAACAATACTACACATACTAATACTAACACTACTACACATACTAATACTAACAATACTACACATACTAATACTAACAATACTACAGATACTAATACTAACACTACTACACATACTAATACTAACACTACTACAGATACTAATACTAACACTACTACAGATACTAATACTAACAATACTACACATACTAATACTAACACTGCTACACATACTAATACTAACAATACTACACATACTAATACTAACAATACTACAGATACTAATACTAACAATACTACAGATACTAATACTAACAATATTACAGATACTAATACTAACACTACTACAGATACTAATACTAACAATACTACAGATACTAATACTAACACTACTACAGATACTAATACTAACAATACTACAGATACTAATTCTAACAATACTACAGATACTAATACTAACAATACTACACATACTAATACTAACACTACTACAGATACTAATACTAACACTACTACAGATACTAATTCTAACAATACTACAGATACTAATACTAACAATACTACAGATACTAATACTAACAATACTACAGATACTAATACTAACAATACTACACATACTAATACTAACAATACTACAGATACTAATACTAACACTACTACACATACTAATACTAACAATACTACAGATACTAATACTAACACTACTACACATACTTATACTAACAATACTACAGATACTAATACTAACACTACTACAGATACTAATACTAACAATACTACACATACTAATACTAACAATACTACAGATACTAATACTAACACTACTACAGATACTAATACTAACAATACTACACATACTAATACTAACAATACTACAGATACTAATACTAACAATATTACAGATACTAATACTAACACTACTACAGATACTAATACTAACAATACTACAGATACTAATACTAACAATATTACAGATACTAATACTAACACTACTACAGATACTAATACTAACAATACTACAGATACTAATACTAACACTACTACAGATACTAATACTAACAATACTACAGATACTAATTCTAACAATACTACAGATACTAATACTAACAATACTACACATACTAATACTAACACTACTACAGATACTAATACTAACACTACTACAGATACTAATTCTAACAATACTACAGATACTAATACTAACAATACTACAGATACTAATACTAACACTACTACACATACTTATACTAACAATACTACAGATACTAATACTAACACTACTACAGATACTAATACTAACAATACTACACATACTAATACTAACAATACTACAGATACTAATACTAACAATACTACACATACTAATACTAACAATACTACACATACTAATACTAACAATACTACAGATACTAATACTAACAATATTACAGATACTAATACTAACACTACTACAGATACTAATACTAACAATACTACAGATACTAATACTAACAATATTACAGATACTAATACTAACACTACTACAGATACTAATACTAACAATACTACAGATACTAATACTAACACTACTACAGATACTAATACTAACAATACTACAGATACTAATTCTAACAATACTACAGATACTAATACTAACAATACTACACATACTAATACTAACACTACTACAGATACTAATTCTAACAATACTACAGATACTAATACTAACAATACTACAGATACTAATACTAACAATACTACAGATACTAATACTAACACTACTACACATACTAATACTAACAATACTACAGATACTAATACTAACAATACTAACAATACTACAGATACTAATACTAACAATACTACAGATAGACATGAAGAGGAAATCGTGAAGAGCAGTCAAACTTGAAGAAGATCATATGCCAGTGAGAAGAGATGAAGGTTTTAAGATTAGATTTAAATGTGAGGAGGGAATTCCACTGTTTAACCAGAGGTGGAAGAGAATGCTCGATCACCAAAACCATGGAGGTTAGATGGAGGAACTGTGAGTAATCCAGCTGCAGAGGATCTGAACATGGACACTAGGGGGCAGTGAAACATCCACATATACACACTACTGAACATGGACACTAGGGGGCAGTGAAACACCCACATATACACACTACTGAACATGGACACTAGGGGGCAGTGAAACACCCACATATACACACTACTGAACATGGACACTAGGGGGCAGTGATACACCCACATATACACACTACTGAACATGGACACTAGGGGGCAGTGAAACATCCACATATACACACTACTGAACATGGACACTAGGGGGCAGTGAAACACCCACATATACACACTACTGAACATGGACACTAGGGGGCAGTGATACACCCACATATACACACTACTGAACATGGACACTAGGGGGCAGTGATACACACACACATATACACACTACTGAACATGGACACTAGGGGGCAGTGAAACACCCACATATACACACTACTGAACATGGACACTAGGGGGCAGTGATACACCCACATATACACACTACTGAACATGGACACTAGGGGGCAGTGAATCACCCACATATACACACACTAGTGAACATACACACTAGGGGGCAGTGATACACACACACATATACACACACACTAATGAACATACACACTAGGGGGCAGTGAAACACTCACACATACACACACACTAATGAACATACACACTAGGGGGCAGTGAAACACTCACATATACACACACACTAATGAACATACACACTAGGGGGCAGTGAAACACTCACACATACACACACACTAATGAACATACACACTAGGGGGCAGTGAAACACTCACATATACACACACACTAATGAACATACACACTAGGGGGCAGTGAAACACTCACACATACACACACACTAATGAACATACACACTAGGGGGCAGTGAAACACTCACATATACACACACACTAATGAACATACACACTAGGGGGCAGTGAAACACTCACATATACACACACACTAATGAACATACACACTAGGGGGCAGTGAAACACTCACACATACACACACACTAATGAACATACACACTAGGGGGCAGTGAAACACTCACATATACACACACACTAATGAACATACACACTAGAGGGCAGTGAGCACACGTGCCCGAAGCTGATCTGGGGTCAGATGAGTCAAAAATCTCACTTTCTCTCTCCTTCCTTCTCACTCTTTTCCTCTCCTTCCTTCTCACTCTCTCTCTCCTTCCTTCTCACTCGCTCTCTCTTCTTCCTTCTTGTTCTCTCTCTCTCTCTCCCCTTCTATCCTTCCTTCTCACTCTATCTCTCCTTCCTTCTCACTCCCTCTCTCTTCTTACTTCTCACTCTCTCTCTCTCCTTCCTTCTCACTCTCTTTCTCCTTCCTTCTCACTCTCTCTTCTTCCTTCTCACTCGCTCCCTCTTCTTCCTTCTCACTCGCTCTCTCTTCTTCCTTCTCACTTTCTCTCTTGCTTTCTCTTCTTCCTTCTCACTCGCTCTCTCTTCTTCCTTCTCACTCTCTCTCTCCTTCCTTCTCACTCTCTCTCTCCCTCTCCTTCCTTCTCACTCTCTCTCCCTTTCTCTCCTTCCTTCTCACTCTCTTTCTCCTTCCTTCTCACTCTTTTTCTCTCCTTCATTCTCTCTCTCTCCTTCCTTCTCACACTCTCTCTCCTTCCTTCTTACTCGCTCTCTCCTTCCTTCTCACTCTCTTTCTCTCCTTCCTTCTCACTCCCTCTCTCTCCTTCTTACTCTCTCTCGCCCTCTCTCTCCCCTTTTTTCTCTCTCTCTCTCTCCTTCTCACTCCCTCTCTCCCTCTCTCTCCTTCCTTCTCACTCTCTCTCTCTCCTTCCTTCTCACTCTCTGTCTCCTTCCTTCTCACTCTTTCTCTCCTTCCTTCTCACTCCCTCTCTCTCTCCTTCTTACTCTCTCTCGCCCTCTCTCTCCCCTTTTTTCTCTCCCTCTCTCTCCTTCTCACTCCCTCTCTCCCTCTCTCTCCTTCCTTCTCACTCTCTCTCTCTCCTTCCTTCTCACTCACTCTCTCTCCTTAATTCTCACTCTCTTTCTCTCACTCTCTCTCTCCCCTTCCTTCTCACTCACTCTCTCTTTCTCCTTCCTTCTCACTATCTCTCACCCTCTGTCTCTCCCTCTCTCTCTCCTTCCTTCTCACTCACTCTTTCTCACTGACTCTCTTTCTCTCCTTCTTTTTTGCTCTCTCCCTCTCTCTCTGTCTCTCCTTCTGTCTCTCCCTCTCTCCCTCTCATTTTTACTTTTCCCTCCCTCTCTCTCCCTCTCTCTCTCTCTCACTCTCTGTCTCTCCCTCTCTCTCTCCCCTTCTTTCTTCCTGTTTCCCTCTATCTCTCTCTCTCTCTCTCTCTCTCTAATAAAGGTTTTATTATTGTT
>CM038711.1:1501791-1531791 GCA_021613375.1 Megaleporinus macrocephalus | reverse complement strand
CTCACTGAGAACACACAACGCCTCACTGAGAACACACATCTCATTGAGAACATACATCTCACTGAGAACACACAACGCCTCACTGAGAACACACATCTCACTGAGAACATACATCTCACTGAGAACACACTACTTCTCACTGAGAACACACAACGCCTCACTGAGAACACACATCTCACTGAGAACATACATCTCACTGAGAACACACTACTTCTCACTGAGAACACACAACGCCTCACTGAGAACACACAACGCCTCATTGAGAACAGTGAGATGTTGTGTGTTCTCAGTGAGATGCTGTGTGTTGCAGTGAGATGTTGTGTGTTCTCAGTGAGGCGTTGTGTGTTCTCAGTGAGGCGTTGTGTGTTCTCAGGCTCTGGGCTGTTCCAGCCGGGCCGCGTCCAGGCCGTGTCTGAGCCGGCTGAGAGGCTCCGTGAGCTGGGCCAGTGTGTAATCCTGGAAAGCTCTTTGAAATGTCAGTTGATCCGCTGCAGTCGGAAGCGTTCATGCTCCATCAGCGCTCTGACAGCTCTCGCCAGCCGACACGCACTCCAACCAAAAGAGCCATCGCGTATGACAAACAGCCACATCTGAGAAATTTACACCAGCTTCTCTCACACAAACGCAGCCGACGAGCTGCACAGCTGCTTTCATGTCCTCCTGTTTAACTGCAGCTAAATGCTAATACGCTACAGCTAACACACAAGTGAAATACAATTATTCCCAATGTGAACAAATAGGCTGTCTGCTGTTAGCCATCATGCTAATGGTATAAGCTTCTATTACCATTAAGCTACTTAGCCAAAGTGGCTAAAATGCTGCTACTGTTTAAAACAGAAACTATAACATACTGTTAGTGATCTACCACAGGATGGACAGTTGTTCAGTATTAGACCACACAGGATGGGCAGTTGTTCAGTATCAGACCTCACAGGATGGGCAGTTGTTCACTATCAGACCACACAGGATGGGCAGTTGTTCACTATCAGACCGCACAGGATGGGCAGTTGTTCGGTATCAGACCACACAGGATGGGCAGTTGTTCACTATCAGACCGCACAGGATGGGCAGTTGTTCGGTATCAGACTACACAGGATGGGCAGTTGTTCGGTATCAGACCGCACAGGATGGGCAGTTGTTCAGTATCAGACCGCACAGGATGGGCAGTTGTTCGGTATCAGACTACACAGGATGGGCAGTTGTTCGGTATCAGACCGCACAGGATGGGCAGTTGTTTAGTATCAGACCACACAGGATGGGCAGTTGTTCACTATCAGACCACACAGGATGGGCAGTTGTTCAGTATCAGACCGCACAGGATGGGCAGTTGTTCACTATCAGACCGCACAGGATGGGCAGTTGTTCGGTATCAGACTACACAGGATGGGCAGTTGTTCGGTATCAGACCGCACAGGATGGGCAGTTGTTCGGTATCAGACCGCACAGGATGGGCAGTTGTTCGGTATCAGACTACACAGGATGGGCAGTTGTTCGGTATCAGACCGCACAGGATGGGCAGTTGTTCAGTATCAGACCACACAGGATGAGCAGTTGTTCAGTATCAGACCACACAGGATGGACAGTTGTTCAGTATCAGACCACACAGGATGAGCAGTTGTTCAGTATCAGACTACACAGGATGGGCAGTTGTTCGGTATCAGACCACACAGGATGGGCAGTTGTTCAGTATCAGACCACACAGGATGGGCAGTTGTTCAGTATCAGACCACACAGGATGGGCAGTTGTTCAGTATCAGACTACACAGGATGGGCAGTTGTTCGGTATCAGACCACACAGGATGGGCAGTTGTTCAGTATCAGACCACACAGGATGGGCAGTTGTTCAGTATCAGACCACACAGGATGGGCAGTTGTTCACTATCAGACCGCACAGGATGGGCAGTTGTTCGGTATCAGACTACACAGGATGGGCAGTTGTTCGGTATCAGACCGCACAGGATGGGCAGTTGTTCAGTATCAGACCGCACAGGATGGGCAGTTGTTCGGTATCAGACTACACAGGATGGGCAGTTGTTCGGTATCAGACCGCACAGGATGGGCAGTTGTTTAGTATCAGACCACACAGGATGGGCAGTTGTTCACTATCAGACCACACAGGATGGGCAGTTGTTCAGTATCAGACCGCACAGGATGGGCAGTTGTTCACTATCAGACCGCACAGGATGGGCAGTTGTTCGGTATCAGACTACACAGGATGGGCAGTTGTTCGGTATCAGACCGCACAGGATGGGCAGTTGTTCGGTATCAGACCGCACAGGATGGGCAGTTGTTCGGTATCAGACTACACAGGATGGGCAGTTGTTCGGTATCAGACCGCACAGGATGGGCAGTTGTTCAGTATCAGACCACACAGGATGAGCAGTTGTTCAGTATCAGACCACACAGGATGGACAGTTGTTCAGTATCAGACCACACAGGATGAGCAGTTGTTCAGTATCAGACTACACAGGATGGGCAGTTGTTCGGTATCAGACCACACAGGATGGGCAGTTGTTCAGTATCAGACCACACAGGATGGGCAGTTGTTCAGTATCAGACCACACAGGATGGGCAGTTGTTCAGTATCAGACTACACAGGATGGGCAGTTGTTCGGTATCAGACCACACAGGATGGGCAGTTGTTCGGTATCAGACCGCACAGGATGGGCAGTTGTTCGGTATCAGACTACACAGGATGGGCAGTTGTTCAGTATCAGACCGCACAGGATGGGCAGTTGTTTAGTATCAGACCACACAGGATGGACAGTTGTTCAGTATCAGACTACACAGGATGGACAGTTGTTCAGTATCAGACCACACAGGATGGGCAGTTGTTCAGTATCAGACCACACAGGATGGACAGTTGTTTAGTATCAGACCACACAGGATGGACAGTTGTTCAGTATCAGACTACACAGGATGGACAGTTGTTCAGTATCAGACCACACAGGATGGGCAGTTGTTCAGTATCAGACTACACAGGATGGGCAGTTGTTCAGTATCAGACTACACAGGATGGACAGTTGTTCAGTATCAGACTACACAGGATGGGCAGTTGTTCAGTATCAGACTACACAGGATGGACAGTTGTTCAGTATCAGACCACACAGGATGGGCAGTTGTTCAGTATCAGACTACACAGGATGGGCAGTTGTTCAGTATCAGACTACACAGGATGGGCAGTTGTTCAGTATCAGACTACACAGGATGGGCAGTTGTTCAGTATCAGACCACACAGGATGGGCAGTTGTTCAGTATCAGACTACACAGGATGGGCAGTTGTTCAGTATCAGACTACACAGGATGGGCAGTTGTTCAGTATCAGACTACACAGGATGGGCAGTTGTTCAGTATCAGACTACACAGGATGGGCAGTTGTTCAGTATCAGACTACACAGGATGGGCAGTTGATTAGCTATATTAGTTAGCTATGTTAGCTATATTAACAGGAACTTCAGACGCTACATGTTTAAATTTCAGTCCCCACAACAACATCCTCTAACATGTTAGTCCTCACAGAGACATAAATACCTGCTCACCATTCACACACACACTAATTCGGGGCTCTGATGGCTCTACTTGACCTGAACGCTTTAAATATTCATAAGGAAATCAGAATAAAGCTGATGAATCTGATGCGTGTGCACACATGGGCACAGCGGGGGGGCTGCGTGACAGACAGCGGCGTCTCCGAGCCGTAGGTGGTCCCGCTTTTCCGATCAGAGAGATTTTCTCGGTTTTCTCTCTTTTGTTTTGGTTTCTAGATGAACATCAGCAGATCAAGGACACGCAGACTGCTCAGGTTCATATACCAGAAACACGGAGAAGAACAACAGAATAAATATTCAAATAGAAATCCAAATTATTCAGAAACACACGAGGAATCTGTTCTCAGCACCTTCCACACCTGAACACGTCAACACAGGAGCTCACAGACTCAGAGGGTCTCGAGGGGAACCGGAGCTGCTGCCAGTTCACTGCTGCTGGAGTTCTCTGTACTAAACGGATTCTGATACGGTTCCACTGACGTGTAAGAGCGACCCAGACCAGTGACGTCTCTGTGATTATTACTAATCAATAGTTCTAGGTTTGTTTTTAGTTTTATGATGTATGTTTAGCTTGATGTGTATTTGCTTTTCTAACATTGTATTTAACTCAATAATAACAATAAATCTTCACTGAAACTGAAAATTGATAGATAAAAAAGAGAGTAAGAAAGAGAGAGAAGAAAGAGAGAAGAGAGAGAGGTAAGAAAGAGGAGAGAGTGAGAAGAGAAACGGAGAGAGAAGCACGAGAGAGTGGAGAGAGAGAAGAACAAGAGAGGAGAGAGAGAGAAGAAAGAGAGGAGAGAGAAGAAAAAGAAAGAGAGAAGGAGGAGAGAGAGAAGAAAGAGGGGAGAGAGAGAGGAGAGAGAGAAGAAGAAAGAGATAAAGAGAGGAGAGGGAGAGAAAAGACAGAAAGAGAAGAAAGAGAGATGAGATAGAAGAAGAGATAGAGAGAGAGAGAGAAGGAGGAGAGAGAGAGAAGAAGAAAGAGATAAAGAGAGAGAAGAGAGAGAGGAGATAAAGAAAGAGGAGAGAGATAGAGAGAGAGAGCGAGAGAAGGAGGAGAGAGAGAGAGAGAAAAAGAAGGAGGAGAGAGAGAGAAGAAGTAAGAGATAAAGAGAGAGAGGAGATAAAGAAAGAGGAGAGAGAGAGAGAGAGAAGAAAGAGAGAGGGGAGAAAGAGGGGAGAGAAAAGAAGAAGAAAGATAAAGAGAGGAGAGAGGAAAGACAGAAAGAGAAGAAAGAGAGAGGAGAGAGAAGAAGAAGAGATAGAGAGAGAGAGAGAGAGAGAGAGAAGGAGGAGAGAGAGGAGAAAAAGTAAGAGATAAAGAGAGAGAGGTGATAAAGAAAGAGGAGAGAGAGAGAGAGAGAGGGAGAGAGAGAGAGAGAAGGAGGAGAGAGGAGAAGAAGTAAGAGATAAAGAAAGAGGAGAGAGAGAGAGAGAGAGAGAGAGAGAGAGATGGAGATGGTCTTTAGTGATGTGTATGTATTCAGTGTGGATGGTGGTGGAGTTTATGGATCAGTGGAGTAAAGCTGGTGCAGATATCAGAGCAGAGATTCTCCTGATAGAGGATCACACACACACACACGCACACACACACACACACACACACACACACACACACACACACACACATTTATATATATAAATAAGTTGCAAAATAAACCATCTGAGCTGAAACAGCTCTGTTTATATCAGAAATAAACAAATATTTACTCAGTACTGCTGTCCTTTATCTATCAGCATGTCCGTATCTCCCTGTTTGTCCCACCACACTGACCGGTCAACAAACAAACACACACTCTTAGCATAGACGGTCCCTTAGGGTTCTTTACTGGAGACACTGGGCCTCATTCACCGATATCATCCTGAGTTTGTTCTTAAATGTGTTAATAAACATCCTGAGAAGACCCCCACGCCAGGTTCATGAGGTGTTCCTAAACTTCAGAACTGTTTTAACCCACCTGCTGTTCAGTGTGTGTAGATTCTGTTCTTAGCTTTATTAACCACCAGTGTATTTATAACATCTACTGTAGTAACTTTCTGTGAGGAGCTTTTAGAGGAGGACGTCTGGTTCCATTCACCTCCACTGTGAACAGACCTGACGTTTCTCTGGAATTTTATATATATATGTATATATATATATATATATATACAGACAGACACACACTGCTGCACTCCTCTCTCCTCTTAGTGCTCTGAAGTTCAGTGATGTAACAGGACTTTCACTGAGCCCGTGTTTATGTTTCGTCTCCGTTCCCTCCGAGTCTCCGAGAGCAGAGACCCAGTCGTGACTCCGGAAAGGTCAGGCTGGTGTTCTCTCACTCTCTGTCGCTGTGTTTGAAAAGTGATGCCCAGAACCAGCCGCCCGTTTCCACCCCTACCCGTCAGCGTCTGTCTCAGCCGGGACAACTTTAACTTCCTCCTCAAACACATTCACACAGTATTCCCCTACATTCCCGGGAAGCAGCTCAGAGCCACTTCAGACCACTTCTGAGGGTCTCAGCATCGCACTGCGTCCCCCGTACTCACCGACCCACCAGCGCCGGGATGTCACCTGATATACCGGAATAACAAGAGTACTTTGTTCATAGTATGAGGAGAAAACTATACACACAGAGCGGAACAGATGTTCTCCAGCACTTCTGTTCACTCTTTCATTAGCGGTTCTTCAGACAGTGTGCTACCCTTTTAGCTCTAACCAGGCTAGATATCCTCTAACCACGGTGCTAGATATCCTCTAACCAGTGTGCTAGATATCCTCTAACCAGTGTGCTAGATATCCTCTAACCGTTGTGCTAGATATCCTCTAGTCCTTTTGTTAGCCAGTGTGCTAGATATTCTGTAACCATTGTGCTAGATATCTTTGTTAATTGTATTAGCCACAGTGCTAGATATCCACTAACCATTGTGTTAGATGTTCTCTAGCCCGTATGCTAGATATCCTCTAGTCATTTTGTTAGCCAGTGTGCTAGATATCCTCTAACCATTGTGCTAGATATGCTCTAACGATTGTTGCTAGATATTCTCTAATGATTGTTTCTAGATATTCTCTAATGATTGTTTCTAGATATCCTCTAGCCATTGTGCTAGATATTTTCTAACCATTGTGTTAGATATCCTCTAACCACATTGTTAGCCATTGTGCTAGATATCCTCTATCATCTAGTCCTTTTGTTAGCCAGTGTGCTAGATATTCTCTAACCACAGTGCCAGATATCCTCTAACTATTGAGCTAGATATTCTCTAACCATTGTGCTAAATATCTTTGTTCATTGTGTTAGCCACTGTGCTAGATATTCTATAACCATTGTGCTAGATATTTTCTAACCATTGTGCTAGATATCCTCTAACCACTTGGTTAGCCACAGTGCTAGATATCCCCTAGTCCTTTTTTATCCAGTGTGCTAGATATTCTTTAACCATTGTGCTATATATCCTCTAACCATTGTGCTAGATATACTGTAGTCATTTTGTAGCTACTGTGCTAGACAACCTCTAGTCAATGTGTTAGCCATGGTGCTAGATATCCTTTAACCACTGTGTTAGCTATTATGCCTGATATCCTCTAGTCCTTCTATAGCCAGTGTGCTAGATATCCTCTAACCAATGTGCTAGATATCTTGTAGTCATTTTGGAGCTACTGTGCTAGATATCCTCTAACCACTGTGTTAGCCATTGTGCCTGATATCCTCTAGTCATTTTGTTACCATTTCGTTAGCTACCCTCTAGCCACCATGTTCGTTGTGCTCTAGCTATTGTGCTAGTCTTTTTCTTGGTTCTTACTCGTTCCATTAGCTGTCTTGTAGCTAATTCATGGTAGCTAAACCCACGCAAGCTTTCCTCTAGCCATAGTGCTAGCCATGTTGTAGGCTCTAACACTGGGGTGCGTCTGGAATCTGCTGTACTGCTCATCGGGGAAATCAGTAGGCCAGCACGGCCAGCGTGTCAGAATACTCAGTATTTACTGAGCAGTACTGGATGGATGGATGGATGGATGGATGGATGGATGGATGGATGGATGGATGGATGGATGGATGGATGGATGGATGGATGGATGGATGGATGGATGGATGGATGGATGGATGGATGGATGGATGGATGGATGGATGGATGGATGGATGGATGGATGGATGGATGGATGGATGGATGGATGGATGGATGCTTTATTGATCCCGAAGGAAATTTAGCAGCCAGTAGCAGTTTCACAGAAAAAAACAAAGTACAAAACCCAGTACAAAGAAGAATAAAGAATTCCAATAGTCAAAAAGAAAATATACAAGAGCATATGAAAACAAAACTATACAACCTGACTGAAGGTAAAAAGGTAGAGCAGTAATAAATTAGGTAGTGTGTAAGAGAAAAACGGGTATCAGCAGATACATAACAGTACTGGGATATTTATTAAAAAATAAATAAATGTGCAAAGACTGTATTTAAGTAAAAGTTAAATAGTGTTTAAATAGTGTCCAGGAGTGCAAATGTACAAGTAATGGACCACAGCACACTGCGTATCCCATGATTCACCTGGAACCTGATTCACCATGTCAGTAAATGGAGGTTTTAACGAATAGCGGGACGTTTACAGAGGTGGTCTGACGTCTTGACGCTGATTGTGAGGCTATTAAAGACTTGTGTACTGAAGCTGCTGACTAGTCTACCACTCGAGCAGTACGTACTGACTCCAGTCCAGTATCTACTGAGTTAGGAAGCGATTTCAGACATTGTCTTATCCTCATGCAGTTGTGTTGGTTTATTTGTTACTGATCCTCGAGACATTATGTTAGCCGTCCTCAGGAGACTTCTCACTGCTATGTAAGCCATCATGCTAACTGTCCTGTAGTCACTGAGTTAGCTTGTTATCTTGTTAGCCATCATCCACCGTCCACCCTGATTCGCTGTCCTGTATCTCCATAAGTGTACATTGGCAATAGCATTGAGTGAATTTAAGCTCTTGTGCTAGTTATTATGTTCCCACCCTTTAAACTTCACTCCAAGAACTCGTTACCTACAGAGCAGGAGTTTGGTTTAACTATTAGACTGTAATGATGGTCTAAGGTACGTCTCCTTATAGGACTCGTTTGACCTTCCACAGCGTCAGAACACGTTTACTGTCTCAGTGACCCAAAGCTTTTATTGTCTGCTCGCTTCACACAGTGGGTGTAGAGATGCAGACTTCTGCCTGGCTGGAGACCACAGCGGCGCGGTCAAACTCATGAACTGACCTACATCTGCACCACATGATCTGGCTGAGAGGTGACCTTCCGTGACCTTTGAAGGAGGGCTTATCTTGCTCTGCAGAGGGAGTGTGTGTGTGAGTGTGTGTGAGTGCCGGCGGACATGAAGGAGGCTGACTACTTCACTATGAGTGTGTCTGGAGGTTCACCGAGCATGAAGGACACCGTCTCTCCCTGTGACTTCACTGTTATATACATGTGCATTTGGTCATTTATATATATCCAAGATGAGCAGCTACTCACAAGTCTAAGATCACTATGTGCAATGATAAGCGACAGCTGGACTAGTGTAAATCACCACTGGACTCTGGAGTGGTGTAAAGCTCCTCCACTGGACTCTGGAGTGGTGTAAAACTCCACCACTGGACTCTGGAGTGGTGTAAAGCTCCACCACTGGACTCTGGAGTGGTGTAAAGCTCCACCACTGGACTCTGGAGTGGTGTAAAGCTCCTCCACTGGACTCTGGAGTGGTGTAAAGCTCCACCACTGGACTCTGGAGTGGTGTAAAACTCCACCACTGGACTCTGGAGTGGTGTAAATCTCCACCACTGGACTCTGGAGTGGTGTAAAACTCCACCACTGGACTCTGGAGTGGTGTAAAGCTCCACCACTGGACTCTGGAGTGGTGTAAAGCTCCACCACTGGACTCTGGAGTGGTGTAAAGCTCCACCACTGGACTCTGGAGTGGTGTAAATCTCCACCACTGGACTCTGGAGTGGTGTAAAGCTCCACCACTGGATTCTGGAGTGGTGTAAAGCTCCACCACTGGACTCTGGAGTGGTGTAAAGCTCCTCCACTGGACTCTGGAGTGGTGTAAAGCTCCACCACTGGACTCTGGAGTGGTGTAAAGCTCCACCACTGGACTCTGGAGTGGTGTAAAGCTCCTCCACTGGACTCTGGAGTGGTGTAAAGCTCCACCACTGGACTTTGGAGTGGTGTAAAACTCCACCACTGGACTCTGGAGTGGTGTAAATCTCCACCACTGGACTCTGGAGTGGTGTAAAACTCCACCACTGGACTCTGGAGTGGTGTAAAGCTCCACCACTGGACTCTGGAGTGGTGTAAAGCTCCACCACTGGACTCTGGAGTGGTGTAAAGCTCCACCACTGGACTCTGGAGTGGTGTAAATCTCCACCACTGGACTCTGGAGTGGTGTAAAGCTCCACCACTGGACTCTGGAGTGGTGTAAAGCTCCACCACTGGACTCTAGAGTGGTGTAACGCTCCACCACTGGACTCTGGAGTGGTGTAAAACTCCACCACTGGACTCTGGAGTGGTGTAAAACTCCACCACTGGACGCTGGAGTGGTGTAACGCTCCACCACTGGACTCTGGAGTGGTGTACAGCTCCACCACTGGACTCTGGAGTGGTGCACAGCTCCACCACTGGACTCTGGAGTGGTGTACAGCTCCACCACTGGACTTTGGAGTGGTGTAAAGCTCCACCACTGGACTCTGGAGTGGTGTAAAACTCCACCACTGGACGCTGGAGTGGTGTAACGCTCCACCACTGGACTCTGGAGTGGTGTAAAGCTCCACCACTGGACTCTGGAGTGGTGTAAAGCTCCACCACTGGACTCTGGAGTGGTGTAAAGCTCCACCACTGGACTCTGGAGTGGTGTAAAACTCCACCACTGGACTCTGGAGTGGTGTAAAGCTCCACCACTGGACTCTGGAGTGGTGTAAAGCTCCACCACTGGACTCTGGAGTGGTGTAAAGCTCCTCCACTGGACTCTGGAGTGGTGTAAAGCTCCACCACTGGACTCTGGAGTGGTGTATATCTCCACCACTGAACTATGGAGTGGTGTAAATCTTGACCACTGGACTCTGGAGTGGTGTAAAACTCCATCACTCTCAGTACTGCAGTGACACTGACTCTGGAGTGGTGTAAAGCTCCACCACTGGACTCTGGAGTGGTGTAAAGCTCCACCACTGGACTCTGGAGTGGTGTAAAGCTCCACCACTGGACTCTGGAGTGGTGTAAATCTCCACCACTGGACTCTGGAGTGGTGTAAAGCTCCACCACTGGACTCTGGAGTGGTGTAAAGCTCCACCACTGGACTCTGGAGTGGTGTAACGCTCCACCACTGGACTCTGGAGTGGTGTAAAACTCCACCACTGGACTCTGAGTGGTGTAAAACTCCACCACTGGACGCTGGAGTGGTGTAACGCTCCACCACTGGACTCTGGAGTGGTGTACAGCTCCACCACTGGACTCTGGAGTGGTGCACAGCTCCACCACTGGACTCTGGAGTGGTGTACAGCTCCACCACTGGACTCTGGAGTGGTGTAAAGCTCCACCACTGGACTCTGGAGTGGTGTAAAACTCCACCACTGGACGCTGGAGTGGTGTAACGCTCCACCACTGGACTCTGGAGTGGTGTACAGCTCCACCACTGGACTCTGGAGTGGTGCACAGCTCCACCACTGGACTCTGGAGTGGTGTAAAGCTCCACCACTGGACTCTGGAGTGGTGTAAAGCTCCTCCACTGGACTCTGGAGTGGTGTAAAGCTCCACCACTGGACTCTGGAGTGGTGTAAAACTCCACCACTGGACTCTGGAGTGGTGTAAATCTCCACCACTGGACTCTGGAGTGGTGTAAAACTCCACCACTGGACTCTGGAGTGGTGTAAAGCTCCACCACTGGACTCTGGAGTGGTGTAAAGCTCCACCACTGGACTCTGGAGTGGTGTAAAGCTCCACCACTGGACTCTGGAGTGGTGTAAATCTCCACCACTGGACTCTGGAGTGGTGTAAATCTCCACCACTGGACTCTGGAGTGGTGTACAGCTCCACCACTGGACTCTGGAGTGGTGTTGAACTCAGAGATGGGATGTGTGGAACATACATGTGTGTGAAGGTGAGTGTGTAGAGTCTTATTATCTACAGCGCACGCACACAGATACTGTTACACACTGCTAGTCTCTCTCTCTCTCTCTCTCTCTCTCTCTCTCTCTCTCTCTCTCTCTCTCTCTCATTCATCCCTTCCTTCTTTTTCTCACTTTGCACATTTCTCTTTCACACCAGTCTGCTTTTAACACCTCTCTCTATCCCTCGCTATTTCCCATTCTGTTCTCTCTCCCTCTCTTTCTGCCTATAACACTTTTCTCTATCCTTCAATCTCTCTTTCTTTCTTTCTATTTTGAGCTCTTCTGTCACTCACGCTCGCGTTCTACCCTCCCTCCCTCCCTCCCTCTCTCCCTCCCTCTCTTTCAACCTTTATTTATTCCTTGCTCTGTCTTATCCCCCTCCTCTCTCTCTCTAGCTCTGTCTCCCTCTCTCTCCCCTTCTTTCAGCCTATAACATTTCTCTCACTCTCTTTCATTCATCCCCCTCTTTCCCGCTCGTTCTGCCTGTAACTACTAGTCTCTTCTCTCTCTCTCTCTCTCTCTCTCTCTTAACACTTCTCTGTCTCTCACTCTCTTTCTCTCAGCCTCTCTTAATTCCCCCACTGTCTCTTTTCTTTCTCTCTCTCACTCATTCCTCTCTCTCTTTCCCACTCGTTCTGCCTATAACACCTCTCTCTCTATCTCTCTCTCTCTCTGTCTTTCTCTTCTACAATGTTAATGTAACACCTGGATTCATTACTTTCTCATTATCAGCTCTTGATAGAACAAATGTGGCAAAATTCAATACAACAGGGCTAATTACTCAACACCCCCCCTCACTCTCTCTCACTCTCTCTCTCTCTCTCTCTCTCTCTTTCTCTACCTCTCTCCCACTTCACTTACTGCATTATTTGAGAAAACAAAAGACTCCAGTCGGCCTGAGTGAATTATCACAGCCAAATATGGAGGTACAGTTAAAAATACGAGCTGCAGGTCCAGTAAAGCTGATCGACCAGACTCGGTCGGGCTGATCCTAAACCTGCGGGTGCATCTGGATAGTTCACGTCAACAAAAACAAAACTGAAGAACTCACTGAGGACTACCGTGAAACCAAAGGCTGCACACGCTCTCCTGTCCACCTTGAGCTTCAAGTTCCTGGACGTCCACATATCTTGAAGATCTTTCATGGACACTAAACACCTCCCATGTGGTTGCGAAGGCACAGCTGTCTCTTTACTTCCTGAAGAGACTAAAGAAGGTCCACCTGTCTTCTCAGATCTTTCAAACTTTCACTGCTGGAACATCGAAAGCCTACTGACCAACTGTGGGTGGTGACCCCATCCACACACTGCTTAACCTCCTTCCATCTGGGAGCAGGTACAGGAGCACCCGGACCAGAACCAGTCAGCTAGCACTCACCTGACTGCCTGTGGTATTATATATTGGTTTTATTTATTGATAGATAACATGCTGTACTACACTCATAGTAGTATATTTATATTTTCCTACTCATATATTTTTATAAAATTATAAATATTAATATTATATATTGTAAATTGTAAATTGTGTATATACTATTAATATTGTGTTACCGTCCTGTTTTGCAGTATTGCTACTATTTGCTTGTAGGGTAGATTCTAACTGCATCTAACATCACCAAATCACAACTACACACCGACCTGCCTCTTCACTATAAATATTTAATGCTATATTGTGTATGACTATGATAGGAATTTGCATAATTTGCCAGGCTGGTCCTGATGTCGGTCACTTTCTGGTAGAAAACTCTGAAATTCATGAGTTTATTACTTAGCAAAGACCGCACCATATGTCACAGACCTGCTGGGGGCACTGCGGGTGGCTGCGGTAGGACTGCGTGGGTATTGTGCATTAATGTGTGGACGGCTGTTTTTTGGAATTGTGCCAGACAGTTCTTAAATCTGACAGGAACGCAGTCGTCCTGAGAGTGTTTAATACGGGGAACGCCTTCAACAGCAGATGGTGGAAGGAGGAGACGGTGAAATACCGTGAAACTCTGATTTCTCTGGAGTTACCCGACAGTGAGACTGGACTCAGTGAGACAGCCACAGCTCGCTTGCTTTCCTACAGTCACACTGGACGGAACACCACTAGGCTTTCTGTCTACCTGCCCGCCAGCTCATATCTGGAGCTTCAAGCTTAAAACACTTTGTGTGTGTGTGTAATTAGTGCTACGCGCAGTCTCAGCGCTGGGGTAGTTACTGCTTGTTCCCGTATTTAAGTATTACAGATGTGACGTCACTCTGCAGCACACTAGTCCAGGTGTGCTTCTCTCTGGGGACGAGGCGGAGATGCTATTTAGCCACAAGCGAAGATGAAGACGGATGAACGTTTGTTCAAAATACTGAAAATCAGGAGAGGAGGTTAAAGTCAGCACTACTCTACTGAAAAACTAACCAGGGTAGGTACACCAGGGTACACTAGCCTGACCAAACTGGTTTGACCTTGTTGCTAGAACAGCATGACATACTTGTTGAACTGGTAGACTAGCATGACCAGATCTACCAAGCGGGTCTACTCTCATAATCTGCTTGACCAAGTAAGTACAACAAGATGACCTGCTTGACCAAGGTAGTAGACCAGCATGACCTGCTTGGCCAAGTTAGTAGACCAGCATGACCTGCTTGACCAAGTTAGTAGACCAGCATGACCTGCTTGACCAAGTTAGTGGACCAGCATGAGGTGCTTGACCAAGTTAGTAGACCAACATGACCTGCTTGACCAAGTTAGTAGACCAGCATGACCTGCTTGACCAAGTTAGTGGACCTGCATGACCTGCTTGACCAAGTTAGTAGACCAACATGACCTGCTTGACCAAGTTAGTAAACCAACATGACCTGCTTGACCAAGGTTGTAGATCAGCATGATCTGCTTGACCAAGTTGGTACAACATGACCTGCTTGACCAAGGTGGTAGATCAGCATAACCTGCTTGACCAAGTTAGCAGACCAACATGACCTGCTTGACCAAGTTAGTGGACCAGCATGAGATGTTTGACCAAGGTGGTAGATCAGCATAACCTGCTTGACCAAGTTAGTAAACCAGCATGACCCGCTTGACCAAGTTAGTGGACCAGCATGAGGTGCTTGACCAAGTTAGCAGACCAACATGACCTGTTTGACCAAGGTTGTAGATCAGCATGATCTGCTTGACCAAGTTGGTACAACAACATGACCTGCTTGACCAAGGTGGTAGATCAGCATTACCTGCTTGACCAAGTTAGCAGACCAACATGACCTGCTTGACCAAGTTAGTGGACCAGCATGAGATGTTTGACCAAGGTGGTAGATCAGCATAACCTGCTTGGCCAGTTGACCAGCACCAGGTATGTTTTCACTTGACCATGTTTTCACAGACCCCCATAGCTGATGACCATCAAAGACAGTTCTAAACCACCTTCAACCAGCAACTAGGGTCACTCTGTTAAAATGTCATAGGTCTGTGACCGGTCTAACGTTAGCGGTGATGGTGTTTCGAACTTCCAGGTCCGGTCCGACCTCCTGCACTGAAACTACTGCCTCTGACTCGAGCTTTATTCGGGAACGCCGCCACTGACTTAGTATGACGGAGAAAATGGGAAACCAAATTATTGGTTAACTAAATTAACTAAATCTCGACGATAGCACTTTGTGTATCGATCCCTGCGTCCCGTTTGCTTCCATCAGCGAGACTGATCCACAAACCGATCCACAAACCGATCCACAAACTGTTCCACAAACCGATCCACAAACCGATCCATAAACCGATCCACAAACCGATCCACAAACCGATCCACAAACCATCCAAAACTGATCCACAAACCGATCCACAAACCGATCCACAAACCGATCCACAAACCGTTCCACAAACCATCCAAAACTGATCCACAAACCGATCCACAAACCGATCCACAAACCGATCCACAAACCGATCCACAAACCGATCCACAAACCGATCCACAAACCGTTCCACAAACCGATCCACAAACCGATCCACAAACCGATCCACAAACCGATCCACAAACTGATCAAACCGATCCACAAACCGATCCACAAACCGATCCATAAACCGATCCACAAACCGATCCACAAACCGATCCACAAACCGATCCACAAACTGTTCCACAAACCGATCCACAAACCGATCCACAAACCGATCCACAAACCGATCCACAAACCGATCCACAAACTGATCCACAAACCGATCCACAAACCGATCCACAAACCGATCCACAAACTGATCCACAAACCGATCCACAAACCGATCCACAAACCGATCCATAAACCGATCCACAAACCGATCCACAAACCGATCCACAAACCATCCAAAACTGATCCACAAACCGATCCACAAACCGATCCACAAACCGATCCACAAACCGATCCACAAACTGTTCCACAAACCGATCCACAAACCGATCCACAAACCGATCCACAAACCGATCCACAAACCGATCCACAAACTGATCAAACCGATCCACAAACCGATCCACAAACTGATCCATAAACCGATCCACAAACCGATCCACAAACTGATCAAACCGATCCACAAACCGATCCACAAACCGATCCACAAACCGATCCACAAACTGTTCCACAAACCGATCCACAAACCGATCCATAAACCGATCCACAAACTGATCCACAAACTGATCCACAAACCGATCCACAAACTGATCCATAAACCGATCCACAAACCGATCCACAAACTGATCCACAAACCGATCCACAAACCGATCCATAAACCGATCCATAAACCGATCCACAAACTGATCCACAAACCGATCCACAAACCGATCCATAAACCGATCCACAAACCGATCCACAAACTGATCCACAAACCGATCCACAAACCGATCCATAAACCGATCCATAAACCGATCCATAAACCGATCCACAAACTGATCCACAAACCGATCCACAAACCGATCCATAAACCGATCCACAAACCGATCCACAAACTGATCCACAAACCGATCGGAACGCGGATGATCAATTTGTCTCACATTATCGTCATTGTCTGAGGATTCTTATCGAGCAGAAACACACACGCTTCCCTCCAGCTCTCCTTTACTCGCCTCTCCACACACACTCCTTCTGATCTGTGTGTGTGTGTGTGTGTGTGTGTGTGTGTGTGTGTGTGTGTGTGTGTGTGTGAGTGTGTGTGTGTGTGTGTGTGTGTGTGTGTGTGTGTGAGTGTGTGTGTGAGTGTGTGTGTATGGGGGGGTGATGCTAAGCTGAGCTGAACTCCCCTGAGTTTTGCAGATGGGCAGAGTCTCCAGCTCCGTTTGTGTGAAAGTGTGTGTGCCGTGGAAGCAGTGACACACACACACACACACACACACACACATTCTCGGCTCGTCGTCTGCCTCCCGGATCGTACCGTCACACACGCCGCTCTCACACTGCGTTCGCGAGGAGCTCCGCGTTTCCTTCCTTTCCAGCCGAGAAAGTAAGTGCTTGCTTTGATATTCTCAGCTGAATGGGTGTTGGGGGGCTTGGTGGGGGTGAGGGGGGGGTCCAGCCAGGCTGAGAAGCTGAGATGTTCTCCGAGATGCTCTCGCTCGGGATACTCTGGGCTTAATACTCAGCGCTGACGAGCGTCTCGCAGGCGTTCTGGCGTGTGTGTGGGGGGCTCTGGCGCGAGCGGAGAAGTTGAGAACACGCTGTCTGGTTTCTGACCGCAACAAAGTCCAGCCCGACGTGAACTCGAGCTCAAAGCCCAGCTCTATTAGTCATCAAAGAAAAGCACACTGTTATTTACAGGGCTGTAGCTATGACAAGAAGTTAATTGCGATTAATCGTGATTAGTTGTGATTAATTGCACTCTTTTTGGGCTGTTAGTCGCAACTAATCGCATTTATCTTGTTTGCTGTAAACAGATTTAGACGTGTCGGCTGAGCTTTTTGTTCTAGATAGAGGAGACGGATAAGCCTGAGCGGAATGTATTTATTTTTGGAACAGGTGCACTAGCGCTGCAGGTGCCTGATCTGAAATCTGTGATATTGTTGATTAAATGAATAAAAAAAATATTATTTTGAAGTTCTTTCTAAAACATTGTCCCAAAGCAAATGAATTGTCCCAAAGCATTAGACGACTATTGTTCTTGCTGTTCTTTTGCCCTTAGTCTTTTAAATAAGATTGAAATAATCACAATTAATTGCATAATTTTGTGCAGTTAATTGCGATTAATCGCATTTGTTTTAGATTTGTTTTCAATTTTAAAGCAGTGTGTTGGGTTATTAGTAAACGAGTGGATGAAATAAGCTTCGGCGGAACATATTTAACACTTTCACTGACATTCTATCGCTGCGTGGACGCATAGGAACCTGAGCCTGTAGGTGAAAATGCAATTTCCAATTTTCAGCACGACGGTCTACGACTAATCTCTGATCCTGTGATTGATTAAATAGATAAAATGTGATTGTTCTAAAGCTCTACCTAGAACATTGTTCCACGGCAGGTGTAGACGTCTACGGTGATGTCTGTTTGTTTACTGTATTTTAATTCTTGTTTAGTTTCTCAGATAAATCACGTATTCAGAATCAACTACATCTTTTTTTGTGCAGTTAATTGCGATTAATCGCTTTCGTTTTAGATTTGTTTGTATATAAAAGTCAGTGTGTTCTGTTGTAACTATATAAGTGGATAAAATTAGCTTCACCAGAACGTCTATATTAATCATTCAGCCACGTTATTATCCTCATCCTTCTCAGCGCTGGTGTCCAGTAAGAGCAGCAGTGGCTGATGGTGGTCTCGCTCTGTCGTACCGCCGTGTTCGGGCCGGGCTCGATCAGAACTGGTGCTCTGGTGCTCTGTTGGTTTGCTGCCGGTTGGTTTGTCCAGTGCTCCTCAGCGCTGTCCGGCGTGATCTGCTGAATTCCTGGTACCTGGTTTTCTTCTGCTTTGCTGGTGATGAAGAGTCGCTGTGTCTCGGTGATGAACAGCAGCTGGAAAAACTGTTTAATCAGTGAAATCAGTGAAAGTGAACAAACAGAGAGGAAAACGTGTTAACAGAGTTATAAACACGAGTGACATCGTTTACAGTGTCAGTGTGTTATAAACACTGTTATTATTTATATTATATGTATTCATCATAATAATTCTATAGTTTATTATGTAATATATTTATCATAAACTACTGAACTCATCTACTGTTTGTTAGACACATTCAGAAAAAGACGTATATGTGTTTGTGGGTGAAAGAGAGAGATACAGAGAGAGAGAGATAAAGAGAGAGAGAGAGAGAGATACAGAGAGAGAGAGAGCAAGAGAGAGATACAGAGAGAGAGAGATACAGAGAGAGAGAGAGATACAGAGAGAGAGAGAGCAAGAGAGAGATACAGAGAGAGAGAGATACAGAGAGAGAGAGCAAGAGAGAGATACAGAGAGAGAGAGATACAGAGAGAGAGAGCAAGAGAGAGATACAGAGAGAGAGAGATACAGAGAGAGAGATACAGAGAGAGAGAGCAAGAGAGAGATACAGAGAGAGAGAGATACAGAGAGAGAGAGATACAGAGAGAGAGAGCAAGAGAGAGATACAGAGAGAGAGATACAGAGAGAGAGAGATACAGAGAGAGATACAGAGAGAGAGAGATACAGAGAGAGAGATACAGAGAGAGAGAGCAAGAGAGAGATACAGAGAGAGAGATACAGAGAGAGAGAGAGATACAGAGTGAGAGATACAGAGAGAGAGAGAGAGAGATACAGAGATAGACATACAGAGTGAGAGAGTAATACAGAGTGAGAGAGAGATACAGAGTGAGAGAGATACAGAGAGAGAGAGATACAGAGAGAGAGAGATACAGAGAGAGAGAGATACAGAGTGAGAGATACAGAGAGAGAGAGATACAGAGAGAGAGAGAGATACAGAGTGAGAGATACAGAGTGAGAGAGAGAGAGAGATACAGAGATAGACATACAGAGTGAGAGAGTAATACAGAGTGAGAGAGAGATACAGAGAGAGAGAGATACAGAGATAGACATACAGAGTGAGAGAGTGACACAGAGTGAGAGAGATACAGAGTGAGAGAGAGATACAGAGTGCGAAATACAGAGAGATACAGAGTGAGAGAGAGAGATACAGAGAGAGAGATACAGAGTGAGAGAGAGAGATACAGATAGACATACAGAATGAGAGAGAGATACAGAGTGAGAGAGAGAGATACAGAGTGAGAGAGAGAGATACAGATAGACATACAGAAAGAGAGAGTGATACAGAGTGAGAGAGAGATACAGAGTGAGAGAGAGATACAGAGTGCGAGATACAGAGAGCGAGAGAGATACAAAGTGAGAGAGAGAGATACAGAGTGAAAGAGAGATACAGAGAGAGAGATACAGAGAGAGATACAGAGTGTGAGAGTGAGAGATACAGAGAGAGAGATACAGAGTGAGAGATACAGAGAGAGAAAGATACAGAGAGAGATACAGAGTGAGAGAGAGAGAGATACAGAGAGAGAGATCTATCTATCTATCTATCTATCTATCTATCTATCTATCTATCTATCTATCTATCTATCTATGTTTGTGTATCTATCTAGTATCTTTTCTCTCTATCTCACTTTATCTTTCTATCTCTATCCCTCTCTCGTCCCTCTTTCTCTCCTCTCTCTGTCCCTCTCTTTCTCCCTCTCTCTCTCTCTCTCTCTCTCTATATATCTCCCCCTCTCCCTCTCTCTCTCCCTCTCCCTCTCTCCTTCTCTCTCTCTCTATCTCCCTCTCTCCCTCTCTCTCTTTTTCTCTCGCTCTCTCCATCTCCCTTTCTCTCTCTCTCCCTCTCTCCTTCTCTCTCTCCCTTGCTCTTTCCCTCTCTCTCCCTCTCTCTCTCTCTCCCTCTCCCTCGCTCTCTCCCTCTCCCTCTCCCTTGCTCTCTCCCTCTCCCTCTCTCCTTCTCTCTCCCCCTTGCTCTTTCCCTCTCTCTCCCTCTCTCTCTCTCTCTCTCTCTCTCTCCCTCTCCCCCCCTCTCTCTCCCTTGCTCTCTCTCTCTCTCTCTCTCTGTCTCTCTCTCTCTCTCTCTCTCTCTCTGTATCAGTGTTTAATAGTGAGGGGTCAGTGAGGGGTCAGTCAGAGAGCTCAGCCCGTACGACTGCAGAGAGGAAGTTATTACTGTTTACAACACAAGCAGAGAAACACAACAACAACAACAACACAATAAACAACAACACAAACAACAACACACACACAACAAACAACAACAACACATATACAACAAACCGCAACACAACAAACAACAACACATACACAACAAACAACAACACAACAAACAAAAACACAAACAGCAACACATACACAAACAACAACACAACAAAAAACACAACAACAACACAACACATACACAACAACACATGCAACAAACCGCAACACAACAAACAACAACACATACACAACAAAAAACAACACAACAAACAAAAACACAAACAACAACACAACAAATCTTTCTCTTTCTGTCTATTTCTTTACTCCTCCCCTTCTTTCTCTTTCTCATTATTTAGTTATCTCTCTCTTGATCTCTCTATTCTCTCTCTTCATCTCTCCATTCTCTCTCTCTATCTCTTTCTTAATCACCTCGCTTTCTGTCTCATCTCATCAGTCTGTATCTCTCTCTCCCACTCTTCTTTTCTCTCTCTTCCTTTCCTCTACCTGTTTTTTTCCTTTTCTCCATTCTCTATTGTCTCCCTCTCTCTCTCTCTCTCTCTCTCTCTCTTTCTCTCTGTCTTTGTTGGGTTGCCAGTGCTTCCATATTGTCTGGAAGCCACACCCAACCTCACACACATGCACACACACAGAGTAAAGGTGGTCTCGGGTGGTCTCGGCAGCTGAGCGTGTGTAACAGGGACCTGTTCACCTGCACAGGCGGTTTAGGGTCAGTTGCCTACGCGGTCCCGGAAGAAAAATGAGTCCAGACGAGAAAGTAGAGCTGCTCGTTTACGCCTGTAGCCGGAGGAGCTGAAATCAGTTCATCATGTTCAGCGCGTAGAACCGGAGCTCCCTGTTCCACTGGGTTCCATCACTGGCAGGGATTCAGGGAATACAGTATACCTCCACACAGACTGAACTCAGATCAGAGCCAGGATGAAGCCTAATATCCCATATCATATCTTCTTTACACTGAGTCCAAACAGCGACGATCCCAGATCATCAGGAATAACTGATTTTCCTGCTTCTGTTCAGGAGAGACGAGGTTCTGCTCTGGTCTGTTTACGTCGTGTGACTGATGAGTGATGATGTTTCTGTTCGAGTGTTCATAAAGAAACACGGCGTTCGCTAATCTGGTTAGTAATTGCAGGTCTTTTGCGTCAGCTGGTCTGAACGTGAAAAGCACATACGGCGTGGGGCGGAATACACGGCGGCGTTCCGAGGAAATCTCTGTTTATTCCCCTGATACTCAGCACACACTCACACGCTACTGTAGCACAAAGACACACACACACACACACACTCACACACACACGCACACACACGCACACACTTACACACACACACACACGCACACACACACGCACATAGTACCTACATAAACACCCCTGATCTGAATTTAAAGCAGGTTAGCAGGGAATAACACAGTTAGCACATGCTAACACTAGACTGCTGTGTGTTTCTACAGGAACCAGAACTGTAGAGCTCCAGCATCATCATCACCATCATCTCTTCTTTTCTGAGGAGATATTGACACTTTCCAGCTCTGGAATGTTCGGACTGATTGGGAATGCTGTGCTGTTTAATTCACACGATCACTATTAAACGAATACCCCGTATAAACAAACAGGGGCAAAAATTTCAGTTAGAGCACTACACATCCATTAACACCCTATTAAACATGTGTGGGGTCACAGCAATCACCTAGTAACACCCTAGCAACCACCTAGTAACACCCTAGCAACCACCTAGCAACACCATAGAAACCACCTGGGATATTATATCCACCACTTATCAACACATTTACAAACACCTACAGTCCTATGGCTCAACATTTCATTAGCTAAATTAGACCCTAACTGACTCATTATTATGACTCCTTTGGACTGATAGGACTCATTAGGACCCAATAAGACTCGTATGGACTGTCTTTAGGACTTGTTAGGACACCTTAGGACTGGCATTACTCATTAAGACTGGAGTAAGGACTTGTTAGGACACCTTAGGACTGTCATTACTCATTAAGACTGGAGTAAGGACTTGTTAAGACACCTTAGGACTGGCATTACTCATTAAGACTGGAGTAAGGACTTGTTAGGACACCTTAGGACTGTCATTACTCATTAAGACTGGAGTAAGGACTTGTTAAGACACCTTAGGACTGGCATTACTCATTAAGACTGGAGTAAGGACTTGTTAGGACACCTTAGGACTATCATTACTTATTAAGACTATAGATAGGACTTGTAAGGACACCTTAGGACTGTCACTACTCATTAAGACTGTAGTAAGGACTTGTAAGGACACCTTAGGACTGTCACTACTCATTAAGACTGTAGTAAGGACTTGTTAGGACACCTTAGGACTGTCATTACTCATTAAGACTGTGGTTAGGACTTGTTAGGACACCTTAGGACTGTCATTACTCATTAAGATTACTCGTTAGGACTCATTAGGACTGTTGTTCAGACTTGTTAGGATCATTGTTAAGACTGTTTTGGACTGATGTTAGCACTTGTTAGGACTGACTTCAGGACAGTTGAGTTGTCAGCTGTTGAAAATTCCAGAGCTACACTACATGACCTTCACCCTGATTTTCTCCCTGACTCTCAGTCCGGCCGGGTCTGTGTTGCTCAGCTCTTGCTCAGTGTGAGATCCCCAAAGCATCAGTCAGCCAAACAAATCTGCAGAAACTAGTCAGATGGTGTGAGAAGAGTCTGTTTCTGACCTGTTAGAACTTTAGGAGTTCATCAAAGACAAAAGTACAAATCAGGAGAAGAGTAAAAGATGTGTGATTAGATTAGTTTGGAGTGTGAATAGTATGTAAATAGTATAAGCAGTATATGTTAGTATAAGTGGTATATATTAGTATAAGAGGTATATGTTAGTATAAGTGGTATATGTTAGTATAAGAGGTATATGTTAGTATAAGTGGTATATGTTAGTATAAGAGGTATATGTTAGTATAAGAGGTATATGTTAGTATAAGAGGTATATGTTAGTATAAGTGGTATATGTTAGTATAAGAGGTATATGTTAGTATAAGAGGGATATGTTAGTATAAGAGGTATATGTTAGTATAAGTGGTATATGTTAGTATAAGAGGTATGTGTTAGTATAAGTGGTATATGTTAGTATAAGAGGTATATGTTAGTATAAGTGGTATATGTTAGTATAAGTGGTATATGTTAGTATAAGAGGTATATGTTAGTATAAGAGGTATATGTTAGTATAAGAGGTATATGTTAGTATAAGAGGTATATGTTAGTATAAGAGGTATATGTTAGTATAAGTGGTATATGTTAGTATAAGAGGTATATGTTAGTATAAGAGGTATATGTTAGTATAAGTGGTATATGTTAGTATAAGTGGTATATGTTAGTATAAGAGGTATATGTTAGTATAAGAGGTATATGTTAGTATAAGTGGTATATGTTAGTATAAGAGGTATATGTTAGTATAAGAGGTATATGTTAGTATAAGTGGTATATGTTAGTATAAGTGGTATATGTTAGTATAAGAGGTATATGTTAGTATAAGAGGTATATGTTAGTATAAGTGGTATATGTTAGTATAAGTGGTATATGTTAGTATAAGTGGTATATGTTAGTATAAGAGGTATATGTTAGTATAAGAGGTATATGTTAGTATAAGAGGTATATGTTAGTATAAGTGGTATATGTTAGTATAAGTGGTATATGTTAGTATAAGTGGTATATGTTAGTATAAGAAGGTATATGTTAGTATAAGAGGTATATGTTAGTATAAGTGGTATATGTTAGTATAAGTGGTATATGTTAGTATAAGTGGTATATGTTAGTATAAGAGGTATATGTTAGTATAAGTGGTATATGTTAGTATAAGAGGTATATGTTAGTATAAGTGGTATATGTTAGTATAAGTGGTATATGTTAGTATAAGTGGTATGCATTAGTATAAGTGGTATATGTTAGTATAAGTGGTATATGTTAGTATAAGAGGTATATGTTAGTATAAGTGGTATATGTTAGTATAAGTGGTATATGTTAGTATAAGAGGTATATGTTAGTATAAGTGGTATATGTTAGTATAAGAGGTATATGTTAGTATAAGTGGTAATATGTTAGTATAAGAGTATATGTTAGTATAAGAGGTATATGTTAGTATAAGTGGTATATGTTAGTATAAGTGGTATATGTTAGTATAAGTGGTATACGTTAGTATAAGTGGTATATGTTAGTATAAGTGGTATATGTTAGTATAAGTGGTATATGTTAGTATAAGTGGTATATGTTAGTATAAGAGGTATATGTTAGTATAAGAGGTATATGTTAGTATAAGTGGTATATGTTAGTATAAGAGGTATATGTAGTATAAGAGGTATATGTTAGTATAAGTGGTATATGTTAGTATAAGTGGTATATGTTAGTATAAGAGGTATATGTTAGTATAAGTGGTATATGTTAGTATAAGTGGTATATGTTAGTATAAGAGGTATATGTTAGTATAAGAGGTATATGTTAGTATAAGTGGTATATGTTAGTATAAGAGGTATATGTTAGTATAAGTGGTATATGTTAGTATAAGTGGTATATGTTAGTATAAGAGGTATATGTTAGTATAAGTGGTATATGTTAGTATAAGTGGTATATGTTAGTATAAGTGGTATATGTTAGTATAAGTGGTATATGTTAGTATAAGAGGTATATGTTAGTATAAGAGGTATATGTTAGTATAAGTGGTATATGTTAGTATAAGAGGTATATGTTAGTATAAGAGGTATATGTTAGTATAAGTGGTATATGTTAGTATAAGAGGTATATGTTAGTATAAGTGGTATATGTTAGTATAAGTGGTATATGTTAGTATAAGTGGTATATGTTAGTATAAGAGGTATATGTTAGTATAAGTGGTATACGTTAGTATAAGTGGTATATGTTAGTATAAGAGGTATATGTTAGTATAAGTGGTATATATTAGTATAAGAGGTATACGTTAGTATAAGTGGTATACGTTAGTATAAGTGGTATATGTTAGTATAAGTGGTATATGTTAGTATAAGTGGTATATGTTAGTATAAGAGGTATACGTTAGTATAAGTGGTATACGTTAGTATAAGTGGTATATGTTAGTATAAGAGGTATATGTTAGTATAAGTGGTATATATTAGTATAAGAGGTATACGTTAGTATAAGTGGTATACGTTAGTATAAGTGGTATATGTTAGTATAAGAGGTATATGTTAGTATAAGAGGTATATGTTAGTATAAGTGGTATACGTTAGTATAAGTGGTATATGTTAGTATAAGAGGTATATGTTAGTATAAGTGGTATATGTTAGTATAAGTGGTATATGTTAGTATAAGTGGTATATGTTAGTATAAGAGGTATATGTTAGTATAAGTGGTATACGTTAGTATAAGTGGTATATATTAGTATAAGTGGTATATGTTAGTATAAGAGGTATATGTTAGTATAAGTGGTATATGTTAGTATAAGTGGTATATGTTAGTATAAGAGGTATATGTTAGTATAAGTGGTATATGTTAGTATAAGAGGTATATGTTAGTATAAGTGGTATATGTTAGTATAAGTGGTATATGTTAGTATAAGTGGTATATGTTAGTATAAGTGGTATGCATTAGTAAAGGTGGTGCTGAAGCTGTACCTGCTGGCTGTTGCTGTTGCTGTGAACCAGGTTGTGGATGTGAAGCTGCAGACGCACAGTTACACATTTAGAGGAAGAAAAATTCTCTGAATAATTCATTCCAGACGTTTTCCTTTTAGAGAGAACCACATTAAGCTCTACTTTAGAGAACCCGTGAGAAAAAGAGAGTTTTCTTCCTTTTTGCTCTCGTTCTTCCGCTCGGCTGGACACTCCGGAGAAACTCAGCCGGCCTGGTTAGAGCTCGGATCTGTCCGGAGATAATCTGCAGTCACACTCGACATTCACAGTTTGTGTCTGCTTGTGAAACGAGCGTGACTGACTGAGGCGTCGCCGGGATCTTATGGGCCCCAGAGCAACAAAAGGACCCCAGATGATAGCAGCCCACACCTAATAATATAGGCAAGCGGTAGTTGTTGTTTATTCTATATTTGCTTCATCAGGAGCTTTTAAGTAGCCCAGGTGTTTTTAAAGGATAACTCCACCAAGTTTTCAAAATTCCTGCATATTTCATGAATTGAGTGACTCTTTTAGATCTCAATGAATTATAGACAAATTTAGAAAAATCGGTGAGGTGGATTTCCCCTTTAGGAACCCTCCACACTGCACGGCCTGCTGAGCCACTGCTGAAACTCCTGGCCGGCCTCCACTTCCTCGCTGAGCCGGACTCGCAGCACTGCCCGGCACGTTGTCCTCTCTCTCCGCAGCGCTGACTCACTAACTGCTTGTGCAATGCATGCTGGGTATTGTAGTACGAGAGCATCCCAGGTCAAGTTTAAACATTTACTCTATATATTAAACAATGAAACATACAGTATCATCGACCTGACAAGTTTAAATCTATATAAAACAACACAATATATATGTGAATATGTTTTACTTTCATTTTGATAAACAAAAGCATCAATTCGTAGGGTACATTTGGGAAATTGTGTACATGTAATTTATTTATTTATTTATTTATTTTTTTATATTTGTTTAGAACAAAACAGTCCCTTTAATAAAGCTTTGATTGTTGTTGCTATGGTAGCTGTGAAGCACTCAATAGGCTCATATTGGAGAAAACACAGTAAACACCACTATAGATTTGAGTCAATAGTTTTTGTGACATCACAAAAACAACATTTGCGCATTCACATGTATCCATCCTCACGCTGGAGTCGTTCAGCCTGGACTGCTTTGGGATTTACGTCAGTCTAACAAGCTCCATGACGCCAGCTGCCTGGTTGGAAGTGTAAGTTTGGAAAAGGGTCAGACTAAGTCCCATACGGGCCCTTTAAAATGAAGGGCCAGTTACGGGCCCTTTAAGATGAAGTCCTCTCCGAGAACTCCATTATGCACACGCAGGCTCTGGTTCTGAGACTCAGCAGGTCGCGCGACTTTGTTCGTCGTCCTTGCAGCTGCGTGACCTCCGCGACCTTTTCGGAAAGCTGCCCCGCTCCTCGTTGCTCTAATCACACTCCACCGCCACCTTCCTCACCTCCGTCTGCGGCTTTTCATCATCCTCCCCGCCGCTAATCTACCCGACCAGCCGAGCCGTTTCCACGGCGTTCTGCAGCGGGAGCGGCTTTGAGCCTTTCGTGCCCCGAGGCTTACAGGATTTCTGCTGCGCTGAGAGACGCTGTTGTTTTTCCTCGTCGCTCCGTTCAGACGCTAGTTTAGGAGATTGTTATGGATCAGAACAGAGCCTAGCATTAGCGTTAGCTAAGGAGCTACCGAGGTGTTTGGTGTAGAGAGTTCGGAACGTCACGTGAAAGTCTTTCTTTTGAAGTTTCTTCTTTCCACACACACACTAACAATCACACACACTAACAATCACACACTAACAATCACACACACTAACAATCACACACTAACAATCACACACACTAACAATCACACACACTAACAATCACACACTAACAATCACACACACTAACAATCACACACACACAAACAATCACACACTAACAATCACACACTAACAATCACACATACTAACAATCACACACTAACAATCACACACACTAACAATCACACACTAACAATCACACACACTAACAATCACACAATAACAATCACACACACTAACAATCACACACTAACAATCACACACACTAACAAACACACACACAATCACACACTAACAATCACACACACTAACAATCACACACACTAACAATCACACACAATCACACACACTAACAATCACACACTAACAATCACACACACTAACAATCACACACTAACAATCACACACACTAACAATCACACACACAAACAATCACACACTAACAATCACACACACTAACAATCACACACAAACAATCACACACACTAACAATCACACACTAACAATCACACACACTAACAATCACACACTAACAATCACACACACTAACAATCACACACTAACAATCACACACACTAACAATCACACAATAACAATCACACACACTAACAATCACACACACAATCACACACTAACAATCACACACACTAACAATCACACACACTAACAATCACACACAATCACACACACTAACAATCACACACTAACAATCACACACACTAACAATCACACACTAACAATCACACACACTAACAATCACACACACAAACAATCACACACTAACAATCACACACAAACAACCACACACACTAACAATCACACACAAACAATCACACACACTAACAATCACACACTAACAATCACACACACTAACAATCACACACTAACAATCACACACTAACAATCACACACACAATCACAAACAATCACACACACAAACAATCACACACACTAACCATCACACACAATCACGCACACTAACAATCACACACTAACCATCACACACAATCACACACACAAACAATCACACACACAAACATAATCACACACACAAAAATAATCACACACATAAACATAATCACACACACAAACATAATTACACACACAAACATAATCACACACACAAACAATCACAGACATATTTCAACTTTTCAAATTAAAAGTGTATTTAGTGTAGGATGTTGTTTACAGTAGTGGTGATGGTGTTTACAGTGGTGATAATGTTTACAGTGGTGGTGATAGTGTTTACAGTGGTGATGATGGTGTTTACAGTGGTAGTCATGGTGTTTACAGTGGTGGTGATGGTGTTTATAGTGGTGGTGATGGTTTTTACAGTGGTGGTAATGTTTACAGTGGTGGTGATGGTGTTTACAGTGGTGATAATGTTTACAGTGGTGGTGATGGTGTTTACAGTGGTGATAATGTTTACAGTGGTGGTGATGGTGTTTACAGTGGTGATGATGGTGTTTATAGTGGTAGTGATGGTGTTTACAGTGGTGGTGATGGTGTTTATAGTGGTGGTGATGGTTTTTACAGTGGTGGTAATGTTTACAGTGGTGGTAATGTTTACAGTGGTGGTGATGGTGTTTACAGTGGTGGTGATGTTTACAGTGGTGGTGGTGTTTACTGTGGTGGTGATGTTTACAGTGGTGGTGATGGTGTTTACAGTGGTGGTGATGGTGTTTACAGTGGTGGTGGTGGTGTTTACAGTGGTGGTGATGTTTACAGTGGTGATGATGGTGTTTACAGTGGTGATGGTGTTT
>CM038711.1:1479291-1494291 GCA_021613375.1 Megaleporinus macrocephalus | reverse complement strand
TAAAGTGATCCTAAACTTTTGAGCGGTAGTGTATACATATATATATATATATATATATACACTTCTGTGTGTTAAACCTGATTTGGAGCCCTCTCTGGTGGAGATGCGTAACTACACAATGTGAGTACGGTTAGTAGTGTAGAATGTGTTTGGTTCTCCATGTGGATGAACGTGATGATTGATGAGATCTGAAGTGTGTACCTGGTGAAGGTTGTGTGTTCTGAGGATGTGAGTGAATTGCTGATCACTGGTCATCAGATCTTCATCAGTGTGATAATGATTTTGTGTTTATTTTCGTGAGATTAATTGCGTGAACGTGTGGGCTGTGGTGTGAGCAGCTGCCCGTCTCCATCTCTGGCTGGTTGTTTCAGGACCGGTGCTGTAGTTTGGGGTGTAGGTGGGCGTGTAGGGTGTAGCCACTGTGACCTTTTGATCTCTGCTGCTGTGAAACTGAGCGTGAAATCTAATTTACACAATTTCCCCCTGATTTGAATATGTAAATAACCCTGGTGAAGGCAGACTGCCTGTCGTGTCTGGAGGGGGCGTGGCCAGGGGGGTTGATTGGCAGAGAGGGTGTGTATGTAGAAAAGCCAAGAACGAAAATAACCTCATGAACATTAAAGCGGTAGTTTAAACCTTCTGTGCCTCCAAACCTGGTGGATCAGCCGAGACGAGGTGGGTGAAGTTTGATTCTTTACATTAATATGATATAAAACGAGCTAATAAACCACCGATTAGCGCGATGCTAACTGAGCTACTGCTCTGACGATCTCTGTCTATGAGAAACCAGTAACACAGTGAGCTGCAGCTCCAGATCTGAGAAGAGGAACCACTGCTGGACTGGATTTCACTCTCGAGTACAGACTGGAGACCTTCTGAACTAACACTTACACAACATTTACTATTAATAATAATAATAATAATAATAATAATAATAATAATAATAATAATGTGAGAGTTCACCTCTGTTCTATTAATAACAATCTTCCTCTCTTTCCCTCTATCTATCTCCCTCTCTCTCTCTAAACATCTCTCTCTACCTTCCTCTCTCTCTCTCTCTCTTAAACCGTCTCTCCTTATCTTCCCCTCGGTCTCTCTCTCTTTCCTACCCCCTCCCTCTCTATCTTCCTCTTCCTCTTCCTCTTCCTCTCTCTCTCTCTCTCTCTCTCTTTCTCTCTCTCCCCCTATCTCCCCCCCCCTCTCTCTCTCTCTCTGGTAAATGAGTAGAGAGACTGTGAGTGGAGTTATTTAATAACATAACGAAGCTAATTGTCCCCCCTTCGTCTCACATTCTCTCGCTCTCTCTTCTTTTGTCTTACTTTTCATTTGTTTTTTCTTTAAATCATTCTTTATTTTTCCATTCTCTGTTCCTTCATTTCATCATCTTTCTTTCTCTTTCTTTCTCTTTTGTCTACCCCTTCTTATTCTCACCCTTCTCTCCCTGTGCCCCTCTCTCTCTTTCTCCCTCTTTTTTTTCTGTCTCTCTCTCTTTCTCTCTCTCTCCCCCTCTCTCTCTTTCTTTGATCAGAAATACCCACAGGGTGTCTCAGCCACACCCATATTTACTCCCCGTGCACCGCACAGCTCATCTCCTCAGGCTATAGTGTGTGTGTGTGTGTCTGTGTGTGTGAGTGTGTCTGTCTGTGTGTGTGTGTGTCTATGAGTGTGTGTGTGTCTGTGTATGTGTGTGTGTGTGTGTGGAGAATAGTGATCTGAGAGAATCTGATGTAAATATTAGTGACCGGTCTGATGGGCAGCAGGTGCAGGTCAGCACGACACTGCAGCTGTGGACCGCTGTCTGTGTGTGTGTGTGTGTGTGTGTGTGTGTGTGTGCATCACTAAAGTGGAGAGTCAGAAGTCTGAGAGATGTCCACTAATGTCCAGTGACGCAAGCACACACACACACACACACACACACACACATATATACACATACACACACACACACACACACACACACATATATACACATACACACACACACACACACACACACACTAACACACATACACTGTACACACATATACACACACATATACACATACACACACACACATACACTATAAACACATAGACACACACACAGTGTTTGTAAAATGAGTCAGTTTGTGATTCAACTGTATCTGTTTTTATTTGTTAGAATCAATTACAGCTTCATTATATCCAATTATAATAATTAATAAAGTATTTTCAGTTAATATTAAATGATAGTATTAATGTTCACACTGTAGTGATTCTCAATCAGTCCAAAAGAACTAAATCAAACAGAATCAAATCATTATTAAATAGAAGATTTTAAGAACTGAATCATTTCTTACTGAATCACAATCAAATCAGAGGTTCAGCATCACTCTCTCTCTCTCTCACACACACACACACACACACATACACACACACTCACAGACACACACACACAAACTCTCTCTCTCTCTCTCTCTCACACACACACACACACACACACACTACACATGTGGTTTTAGATAAACTGCATTGATTTGAACATTTTTGAGCAAGTTTTAATAATTTTCAGCTCATTTTATGGCCAAATTAAAAAAATATATAAAAAATATATAAAATATAAATTAATATTAAAGTTTGAAGTATTAAAGTATGTATTCCGCTGAGCAGTTGCTCCAGTTAGACAGAGTTTACCTTTAACTCTGATCCATAATCATCACCAAAACGACTGAATCAAATCAAATGCCTGTGAAATTAGAGACTCAGGGTTGTGGATGAATTCAAAGCGGTGGAAAAAAAAACTCGGCAGAAAGTGATACGCCGGCTGTGTGAACAGAGCTACTGCTGGAGAACCGCCGCTACCCAGGCTAGCACTACTTCTCAGGTCGTACAGTATTAGTCTCAGGATGTTGGTAAGATGGTGGACGTAGCTCATCTGAGATTGTGTGGTTACTAAAAACCAGTGTACTGAAACTGATACTAGTCTAGCACTCAAGTAGTACCTACTGAATCCAATCTAGTACCTACTGACTCCAATCTAGTACCTACTGAATCCAATCTAGTACCTACTGACTCCAATCTAGTACCTACTGACTCCAATCTAGTACCTACTGAATCCAATCTAGTACCTACTGACTCCAATCTAGTACCTACTGAATCCAATCTAGTACCTACTGACTCCAATCTAGTACCTACTGAATCCAATCTAGTACCTACTGACTTAGGCGATTTCTCACACACCAGCTGTGATGCAGTGAACTGTTTATTAAAGAATCAGAATCAAATTATTATATGGTCAATGTATATACACTGCTATCACACACACACACACACACACACACACACACACACACACACACACACATACACACACACACACACACACACACACACACACATACAGTGTACACATACAGTGTAAAGTGCATTATTTTTTTTAAATTAAGAATAAATTATAGTTGATTATATTAATAATTAATGAAACTTAATTAATATTTTAAATAAAAAAGCTTAGAACATTGTTTCCATTGTCTGAATTCCTCTAGTGTGTACTACGTTTATACGAATAATTCCAAATCTTTCTGAAAGAATCAAATGAAATTGAATCGACTCGTAGTGAACAGTGAGAACATGATGAACTGAACTGTTTCCTAAAGAATCAAATTAATCAAACTAAATTGCCGTGAAATCATAGATTTTTATTCTAACAAAGTTAGAATACACAAAAAATCAGAAGGTGGTGATTTAACTGAATCACTTTTAGAATAAATTATTAATGATTAAAGTAATATTAGATTAATTACACACTAAAATTAATTGTCTAATAAACGTGTAATAAAAGACCTCAGTGTGTAACCACAGTGTCAACAGTTCCTTCATAAAGAGTTTTGTATGATGTGTATTTTGAAAAATGATTCTGAATCGTTCAAAAGAATCAAACAGAATTGATTTGTGGTGAAATGTGAAAACTGAAGCGACAAAACTGAAAACCTTCCAGTTTTAAAACTCAAACACTCGTGCTTGTTTCTAGGAATTGTGGAGACCTGATATTCAAATCCTAGAGGTTTACCGAAACCTTAACAGAACTACTACTAGATTAACCCTTTAACTCTCTAATCCTAACATTAGCCCTAAGCATGGTTTGCATTGTGGGGACCGGCATGTCCCCACATTGTGGCATAAACCTGGCACGCACACACACACACTCTATGCTGAGTCCATTAGTTCTTTAGCCTGAAGGAGCTTTTAGAAAAGTGAAAAACCACAAAACCACTCAATCTGGTACACACTGCCGTCCCAACGCACGGTCACACACACACACACACACACTCACACAGACACACACACACTCACACACATACTCACACACACACTTACAGACACACACACACTGAGCATGGTCTTTCAGTGGAGACTGTGTTAATAGAGCTCTGATTGAACACTTCAGAGGAAATTCTCTCATCAGTAAACTGGGGTGTGAGCGCGCAGGGTCGTTTCGGAGCTGGTCTAATGTGACTAATAGACTATTGAAAGATGCTAATTTGATTGAAATTATGCGCAATTAAGTTTCTCGTTAGGTCCTTTCTAACGATCATTCAGCCAACGGTCAAACTCATTTCACTTCCAGATCAGCCGGAACCTAAACCCAACACGGGTCTCCAGTTTCAACGTCTAGAACCTCATACACACACAGACAGAGACACACACACACACAGACAGAGACACAGACAGAGACACACACACACACACACACACACACACACAGACAGACAGACAGAGACACACACACACACACAGACAGAGACACAGACAGAGACACACACACACACACACACACACACACACACACACAGACAGAGACACACACACACACACACAGACAGACAGACAGACAGAGACACACACACACACACACACACACACACAGACAGAGACACACACACACAGACAGAGACACAGACAGACACACACACACACACACACACACACACAGACAGAGACACACACACACGCAGACAGACAGACAGACAGAGACACACACACACACACACACACACACACACACAGACAGAGACACACACACACACACACAGACAGACACACACACACACAGAGACACACACACACACAGACAGAGACACACACACAGACACAGACAGAGACACACACACACACAGACAGAGACACACACACAGACAGAGACACACACACACACACACACAGACAGACACACACACACAAACACAGACAGAGACACAAACACACACAGACAGAGACACACACACACAGACAGACACACACACACACACACACACACACACACACATACACACAGACACACACACACACACAGACAGAGACACACACACACACACACACACACACACACACAGACAGAGACACACACACACACACGTACACAGACAGAGACACACACACACACAGAGACAGACAGACAAAAACACACACACACACAGACAGACAAAGACACACACACAGGCGGCTCAGGCTGCTGTTAGTTCAGAAGCTTAGGTTACAGTTTGAGCAGCTGATGTTGTTATGAATGGTCATAGCAGTGTTATAACAGTATTACCTGATCGATATGTAAGCTCGACCCATATTAAGCTCTGGGCTTCCTTAGCTGGGAATCTGATAGTGTTCAACAATACATCCTTCTGAATCCGTGCTCACTACTGGACCAGTAAAGCAGTCGAGTGTTTAGTGTCCACACAACCTCAGACCACCATCTGACCAACACGTCCACTGTAAACGTCCCGCTTTCTGTTAAAAGCTCCATTCTGCCAGAAGACCACTGGAAACCCATCCATCCATTATTTTCCAATATACGGAGGGGGGCTGGAGCCAATCCCAGGGTCATCAGGTGAAGGTGGGCTACACCATGGACAGGTCACCAGTTCATCACATGGCCAACACAAACTCACATACACACACACTCACACCTACGGTCAGTTTAGAGTGAGGATCCTCACATGCATGTGTTTGGACTGTGGGAGGAAACCAGAGAACCCGGAGGAACCCACTCAAACACAGAGAGAACATACACACTCCACACAGAACCACCCAGACCAGGAATCCAACCCAGATCATCTTACTGTGAGGAGACAGTGCTGACCACTACACCACCATACTGACCACTACACCACTGTACTAACCACTACACCACCATACTGACCACTACACCACCATACTAACCACTACACCACCATACTAACCACTACACCACCGTACTAACCACTACACCACCGTACTAACCACTACACCACCATACTAACCACTACACCACCATACTAACCACTACACCACCATACTAACCACTACACCACCATACTGACCACTACACCACCATACTAACCACTACACCACCGTACTGACCACTACACCACCATACTAACCACTACACCACCATACTAACCACTACACCACCGTACTAACCACTACACCACCATACTAACCACTACACCACCGTACTGACCACTACACCACCATACTGACCACTACCCCACCACACTAACCACTACACCACCGTACTGACCACTACACCACCATACTAACCACTACACCACCATACTGACCACTACACCACCATACTAACCACTACACCACCGTACTAACCACTACACCACCGTACTAACCACTACACCACCATACTAACCACTACACCACCATACTAACCCCTACACCACCATAATAACCACTACACCACCATACTAACCACTACACCACCATACTAACCCCTACACCACCATACTGACCACTACACCACCATACTAACCACTACACCACCATACTAACCACTACACCACCATACTAACCACTACACCACCGTACTAACCACTACACCACCATACTAACCACTACACCACCATACTAACCACTACACCACCGCACTGACCACTACACCACCGCACTAACCACTACACCACCGTACTAACCACTACAACACCATACTGACCACTACACCACCATACTAACCACTACACCACTGTACTAACCACTACACCACCATACTAACCACTACACCACCGTACTAACCACTACACCACCGTACTAACCACTACACCACCATACTAACCACTACACCACCGTACTAACCACCGTACTAACCACTACACCACCATACTAACCACTACACCACCGTACTAACCACTACACCACCGTACTAACCACTACACCACCGTACTAACCACTACTGGAAAACCTGGAGACCAAAGTAGATCTTTCTGGTTTTAAATGAGAAGTTTGTATGTCTGGAGAAGGAAAACACAGCATTCCAGCATAAGATTCTGACCCCATCTGTGAAACATGGTGGTGGTAGTTTCAGGTTTGGGCCTGTTTTACTGCAGCTTCATTGATGGAACATAAATTCTGAATTATACACTGAATTCTCAATGAAAATTTATTGATCACAGGTCATTGCTAGGGTGTTGCTAGGAGATTGCTAGAGCATTGCTAGATTGCGGGGGTGTTGTCTAGTGTTTTTTAGTTGGTTGCAAATGTTTTAATGAGTGGTTGCTTTAGAATCTGCACATCATTGCAGATTAGACCAAACATTCTGGAGTTGGGACAGCATCCATATCTCAAACCCTCAGGATGAGCTACTGGACAAAGAAAAAAAAGAAGAAAACAATACAAGTAATGAACATGTGGTTTTAAACACTTGACGGTTAAATATGTAAATATAAAACATGTTCTTATGTATAAACTCAGCTGCGTTTTTGGGTTATGCACTTTTTAAAAACCTGCCGGAGTAATAACTGAAGTAATAATGAAGCATCCCATTTTCTTTCACACTCCACAGCAATTTAGCCCAATCAATCAAATTTCGCCCAATCGTGTGGAGAATCGGCCAATCTGGCAACCCTGGGTGAGCTGCTGTTGATTTTCACAAAGCCCATTCATTTACCCCACAGAGAAAAACACTGCGCTCGTGTGGGAACCTGGGCTTTAGCGAGCTCCTCACTCCCTCCGAGCGTTCCGGCAGCTTCAAGCAGTCGAGGTCAGAAAGAAATGAACACTCACAGCAATCCAGCCGGAGAGGGCTGTGGGCGTAGAGGAGCTCCTCGAAAGCTTTTACACTTAAAGACCTGTTGTTTCTGCTTCATTTCCTTCAAAAGTGGATGTTGAGAAGCAGACGTTCTCTGGAAGCTCTGGCGTTCCGAGATGACCAAATGGGTTTTTCCTACTTGGAAGCCGGAAACTTTCCAGTTCCCATTTGGACGTGAACGCGGCATGAGACCTCCAGCAAATCAGAGCCGGGCTCGTTTTTTTGCTGCAGGGTTTAATTTGAAGCAAAGCTGTTTCAGTGTCTGAGTTCTTGAACACCATTAGTGGAGCTCCAGAGCTTCAGCGGTAATCAATAGCAAATACTCTGGCAGTAATTCTGGAAATCCGCAGCCGATGCCTGTTTAATCCACTGTAAAATCCGAATTTCCAGAATAGCTGTATTCCTACATCAGTCACAGCAGGACTTCACTCCACCTACCAGGCCTGCTAGCTTAGAGTGCTTACAAATATATATATCAACTCTAAATGTAGGTATTGTATATAAACTGAGTTACAGTTTCTCATTAGGTTGAATGTATAACTCTAAATGTAGGTATTGTATATAAACTGAGTCACAGTTTCTCATTAGGTTGAATGTATAACTCTAAATGTAGGTATTGTATATAAACTGAGTTACAGTTTCTCATTAGGTTGAATGTATAACTCTAAATGTAGGTATTGTATATAAACTGAGTTACAGTTTCTCATTAGGTTGAATGTATAACTCTAAATGTAGGTATTGTATATAAACTGAGTTACAGTTTCTCATTAGGTTGAGTGTATAACTCTAAATGTAGGTATTGTATATAAACTGAGTTACAGTTTCTCATTAGGTTGAATGTATAACTCTAAATGTAGGTATTGTATATAAACTGAGGTACAGTTTCTCATTAGGTTGAATGTATAACTCTAAATGTAGGTATTGTATATAAACTGAGTTACAGTTTCTCATTAGGTTAAATGTATGACTCTAAATGTAGGTATTGTATATAAACTGAGTTACAGTTTCTCATTAGGTTGAATGTATAACTCTAAATGTAGGTATTGTATATAAACTGAGTTACAGTTTCTCATTAGGTTGAATGTATAACTCTAAATGTAGGTATTGTATATAAACTGAGTTACAGTTTCTCATTAGGTTGAGTGTATAACTCTAAATGTAGGTATTGTATATAAACTGAGTTACAGTTTCTCATTAGGTTGAATGTATAACTCTAAATGTAGGTATTGTATATAAACTGAGGTACAGTTTCTCATTAGGTTGAATGTATAACTCTAAATGTAGGTATTGTATATAAACTGAGTTACAGTTTCTCATTAGGTTGAATGTATAACTCTAAATGTAGGTATTGTATATAAACTGAGTTACAGTTTCTCATTAGGTTGAATGTATAACTCTAAATGTAGGTATTGTATATAAACTGAGTTACAGTTTCTCATTAGGTTGAATGTATAACTCTAAATATAGGTATTGTATATATACTGAGTTACAGTTTCTCATTAGGTTGAATTTATAACTCTAAATGTAGGTATTGTATGTTGAATGTATAACTCTAAATGTATGTATTGTATATAAACTGAGTTACAGTTTCTCATTAAGTTGAATGTATAATTCTAAATATAGGTATTGTATATAAACTGAGTTACAGTTTCTCATTTGGTTGAATGTATAACTCTAAATGTAGGTATTGTATCTAAACTGAGTTACCGTTTCTCGTAAGGTTGAATGTATAACTCTAAATGTAGGTATTGTATATAAACTGAGTTACAGTTTCTCATTAGGTTGAATGTATAACTCTAAATGTAGGTATTGTATATAAACTGAGTTACAGTTTCTCATTAGGTTGAATGTATAGCATGATCATGTTCGGTGACCAGCTAAACCAGGAGGAAAATCCAACCATACACAATTCCGATAGTCACACTGGCTGAGCAGTTTGATTCCCGAGCCAGTTCACGTACGTGTGCAGTCAAAACAATGTCAGCGTGTCCCGGCTCGTGTGTCATTACAGCAGTATTAGGATCCATGACACCTCGGTGATTCTTACACAAAGCTGATTTCTCCGGCGCTAAACTCACCGAAACCTTCCCGAAAGGAAACGAGGAAACCACTGGAGCGCACGCAGACGTGTGCAGTGGGACGTTAGCGTAGCTTTATCTCAGCGGGAGACGGAGATTTCTCCTCAGGAGTCCTCAAGGACGTCTGCACCTTTCTTAAGATTAAAAAAGAGGCAGATAGAAAACAGCACCTGATATCAGCTCACACACTCACACACTCACACTCACACACACACTCACACACTCACACACTCACACACACACTCACACACACTCACGCTCAAGGACACCGTGACCCTGCAACACTGCCGTCACAAGCCTCACCACTCAACCTCTCACATTTTAAACCTGGAGCCAAACCTTCTGCTTCCTTCATTCCTCATTGTCCGGCCACTCTGGACTAATATTAGCAGCATTGCTGCTCAATTCCGTGTTCAAACAAACCTAAAAACGGTGACAAAGACAGTCTGTCCATCTTATCTGGACAAGGCGTGTCCACAATGTGGCTGACTGGCAAGAACATATACTTACTTCACTACACAGCTAATGTAGGCACTGTGATACAAACACAGTCTACAGTTTCTCATTAGGTTGAATGTATAACTCTAAATGTAGGTATTGTATATAAACTGAGTTACAGTTTCTCATTAGGTTGAATGTATAACTCTAAATGTAGGTATTGTATATAAACTGAGTTACAGTTTCTCATTAGGTTGAATGTATAACTCTAAATGTAGGTATTGTATATAAACTGAGTTACAGTTTCTCATTAGGTTGAATGTATAACTCTAAATGTAGGTATTGTATATAAACTGAGTTACAGTTTCTCATTAGGTTGAATGTATAACTCTAAATGTAGGTATTGTATATAAACTGAGTTACAGTTTCTCATTAGGTTGAATGTATAACTGTAAATGTAGGTATTGTATATAAACTGAGTTACAGTTTCTCATTAGGTTGAATGTATAACTCTAAATGTAGGTATTGTATATAAACTGAGTTACAGTTTCTCATTAGGTTGAATGTATAACTCTAAATGTAGGTATTGTATATAAACCGAGTTACAGTTTCTCATTAGGTTGAATGTATAACTCTAAATGTAGGTATTGTATATAAACTGAGTTACAGTTTCTCATTAGGTTGAATGTATAACTCTAAATGTAGGTATTGTATATAAACTGAGTTACAGTTTCTCATTAGGTTGAATGTATAACTGGCTTTAGTGTATAGGTATTGTAGTTCAGAGGGAGTGAGAGCTGGTGGTCTGTAAATGCGAGGTGAGGGGTCAGTGAAGGTTCCAGCTCTTGTATACGAGCTTCACCTGCAGGATTATAATGCAGATTCATGCAGATTTGTTTGACCAGTGGATTACACTCACACAGGGCCCAGATCAGCAGCATATGGTCTAAAGCACCTGCTGGATCTGTATCCTAATTCTGTATAATCACTCAGCAGCCGGCTCACTGAGCCTCCACCTCCTAATCCGCGCTCTCCGCCTGTAAACCAGGTCTGGAGGTGGAAAATACACTCACGTGTGTTGGCATGAAATCCAGGTCACAACGTGCACAATTGTAGGTCAGCGTTTGTTTGGAGCTTTTTTCCTCGTAATCACATTAACTGACCATGCTGGACTTCACCCTGCCGCAGGCACATGCACAGATGGACCCGGGGGGGGAGCTGTTGAGCTCCTTTGTCCTCAGACAGTAAAGCAGTCCTTATGTTTAGAGTGTACAGTGTAATACCTGTATTTTTTTATCACCCGCTTTGATCTTCAAGGTACAGGAACAGAGCTTGTGGATCAGTTGGGTTTGACGAGATTTATTACTCTCTGGCGCCCCCACTGGTGCATCATCTCCATTAACTCTGCAGATCATCACAATGCTGAAAAGCAATAAAACACTGAGCTTTATATTAGCCATGACGTGCCTACATTGAACAACCTAACGAGGTGCCAGCAGTAAGTTTATATCCATGTGTAGCTTAAAGCTATATAAGCTAATGTTTACTGCTAAAGCAAGTTTGTGTTTCCTCTACACTACAAAAATATGTACATTTTACAGCAGAATTTCTATTAATTTACTGAATTTAAAGTGGAAGCTACCAGTACTGGTATAAAGAGTGGAAGCTAATGCTAAATAAACATTACTAGTCAGCCCAGTTAGCTGTATTGGCTAAGAGTGGAAGCTAACTGTACACAAGTTACTTCACACAACAGTGATCTATATTTGCTTTAGTTGTATAAGGAAAGTCTTTAATACAGCTTGAAAAAGCTTATTGTAGCTCAGTTTAATTAGCTTTTACCCCCAGTACTGGTATAAAGAGTGGAAGCTAAATGCTAATTAAACATTACTAGTCAGCCAAGTTAGCCAACCAACAAGTCAGGAACACAGGGCGTGTCTGAAATCGCACCCTAGTCACCGTTTAGTGTTCTATTCAAGGTGTCGGCCATTTTGTAGTGTTGTCCGAATTCTTAGTGGACAGTTAGATTCCCTATATAGTCACTGTATTCTTACCCACAATGCACCAAAAAACTAAAGGACAATCGATGTACACTACTTACAGGTTGACGCCCCACAATGCATAGCGGTTTCTACCGTCTGCCTCACAGCTCCCTATATAGTGTTCTACATAGAGCAGCCTACGTAGTAAACAGGGAACGAGTTAACGAGTGGACACTTTTAGACACACCAACAGTCTGTGATTGGTCAGCAAGTGAAGAAAACGACCTCTGATTGGTCTACAAGTCAGGAACACAGTCTCTAATTGGTCAACAAGTCAGTAAACATGGTCTCTGATTGGCTGATAAGTCAGGAATACAATATCTGACTGGTTGGCAAGTCAGAAATACAATCTTTAATTTGTTACCGAGTCAGGAACACAGTCTCTGATTGGTCACAAGTCAGGAACACAGTCTCTGATTGGTCACAAGTCAGGAACACAGTCTCTGATTGTTCACAAGTCAGGAACACAGTCTCTGATTGGTCACAAGTCAGAAATACAATCTTTAATTTGTTACCGAGTCAGGAACACAGTCTCTGATTGGTCACAAGTCAGGAACACAGTCTCTGATTGGTCACAAGTCAGAAACACAGTCTCTGATTGGTTACCAAGTCAGGAACACAGTCTCTGATTGGTTACCAAGTCTGGAACTCAGTCTCTGATTGGTCACAAGTCAGGAATACAATCTTTAATTTGTTACCGAGTCAGGAACACAGTCTCTGATTGGCTGATAAGTCAGGAATACAGTCTCTGATTGGTCACAAGTCAAGAACACGATCTCTGATTGGCTGATAAGTCAGGAATACAATCTTTAATTTGTTACCGAGTCAGGAACACAGTCTCTGATTGGTCACAAGTCAGGAACATGGCCTCTGATTGGCTGATAAGTCAGGAATACAGTCTCTGATTGGTCACAAGTCAGGAACACGATCTCTGATTGGCTGATAAGTCAGGAATAAAGTATCTGATTGGTCACAAGTCAGAAACACAGTCTCTGATTGGTCACAAGTCAGAAACACAGTCTCTGATTGGTTACCAAGTCAGGAACACAGTCTCTGATTGGTTACCAAGTCTGGAACTCAGTCTCTGATTGGTTACCAAGTCTGGAACTCAGTCTTTGATTGGTCACAAGTCAGGAATACAGTCTCTGATTGTTTACCAAGTCAGGAATACAATCTCTGATTGGTAAACAAGTTAGGAATGCAACCTTTTGACTAACAGTTATGCTAAAAATAACCACAATAATGACTTTGTTCAACACCGAAAGTGGATAAATACCTACAGAAGATATTCAGTGTTGTATTTATCATCATGTATTTATTTAATAAAGAGCATTTGGATTAAAAAGCTTCTGAAGAAACAGAACAGCGTCACTCTTCCGTCTCCAGCAGGCAGCGTTCCTGGGATTCGTTCTTTTATGTACAGCATGCTTTGATATTGTATATGACATCATCAACCTGAGAAGGTTAATCTGAGTTTGTGTTCAGGTTTGACTCCTTGCATGTGAACCTGGAAGCACTGAAGCGTGTTTGTAATCACAGAATGTTTTAAATGTTCATGTCAGTCAAACAGTAGAGTGTTAATAACTGACTGATGATTACTGGAGCTCCTTAAAAACGAAGAAGATACTAATAATACTACTCCTATGGAGTTTCAGATATGATCAGCGATGTATCTAGAACTTTTTTTACCAGCTCTTTATAAATCAGAGCATATTTGGTTGAATCCTCTGCCTCTGATTATGCCAGTGATTAATCTGACATGTAAGACCTTCAGTCCAGCTCCTGAAGTCCTGACCAATGGGAGAGCTCGCTCAGATGCATCTGCATAGATGTCACAGAGAAAACAGCCCTAATGTTGTTGGGTGTTTTATGGTTTTAACCCTTTCCAGCCACAATTTCACAACAAATCAGTCATCATCATCATCAGGCTGTGTCTGATTGCCTAACAGGCCCCACCAGATGGATGGATGGATGGACGGATTTGGAGCTCTCATCTGTTTCTCTTTGACACAAACACAAACTAGCGTCCTGTCAGGTCAGGTGTTGTAAACAGGGTCAGTGTCCTTGGGTTTAATTGCTGGTGTCTGTCCCGTGCTGACCTCCACACACGCGCTCGCTCTGCCCAAAGCCAGAGTTGCGCTCCGAGCTGCAGTTTGATGTGAAATAATCAGACACGTAATTATCAGTTTACTGGTCGGGGCAGTGAAGGGTTGTTTATGAAGAAAGTGTACGCACACATACACATTAGTGGAGACAGATGGTGTTGACCAACAGGAAAACATTAGGAGAGGAGCGTTTTGACACTGCCGCACCCCTCTGGAGACACACACACACACACACACACACACACACACACACATACGTACACTGGTGTGATCGTTATCCAGCGGAGATGACAGGGGCTGTAATTACATTAGTG
>CM038711.1:1466791-1474291 GCA_021613375.1 Megaleporinus macrocephalus | reverse complement strand
GTCCAGTGGTGGAGCTTTACACCATTGCAGAGTCCAGTGGTGGAGCTTTACACCAACCTAGAGTCCAGTGGTGGAGCTTTACACCACTCCGGAGTCCAGTGGTGGAGCTTTACACCATTCCAGAGTCCAGAGGTAAAGCTTTACAGCACCGCAGAGTCCAGTGGTGGAGCTTTATATCATTACAGAGTCCAGTGGTGGAGCTTTACACCACTCCAGAGTCCAGTGGTGGAGCTTTACACCACTCCAGAGTCCAGTAGTAAAGCTTTACACCACTCCAGAGTCCAGTAGTGAAGCTTTACACCACTCCAGAGTCCAGAGGTAAAGCTTTACAGCACGCAGAAACCAGTGGTGAAGCTTTACACCACTCCAGAGTCCAGTGGTGGAGTTTTACACCACTCCAGAGTCCAATAGTGAAGCTTTACACCACTCCAGAGTCCAGTAGTAAAGCTTTACACCACTCCAGAGTCCAGTAGTGAAGCTTTACACCACTCCAGAGTCCAGTGGTGGAGCTTTACACCAACCTAGAGTCCAGTGGTGGAGCTTTACACCACTCCAGAGTCCAGTAGTGAAGCTTTACACCATTCCAGAGTCTAGTGGTAAAGCTTTACAGCACCGCAGAGACCAGTGGTGGAGCTTTACACCATTGCAGAGTCCAGTGGTGAAGCTTTGTTGGAGCTTTACACCTGCCAGCTGACACTTGGCGTTGCACATCAGCCTGGAGACCCATTTCATGAAGCTCCTGATGCATCAGTTTTTGTGCTGGTGTTGCTTCCAGAACTCTGTGGTAAGTGATTTTGAGATCTTTTATGTCCCAGATGCTTTTCACAATAATAGCACTTACAGTTGTCCAGGACAGCTCTAGCATCTCTAGCATCTCTAGCAGGACAGGAATTGTACTATCAGACTTATGACAAAGATGAGCTCTTCAGTACGACCCGTGTTGGTCTATGGAGACTGCAGGACTGTCTCCTTGATTTCTTTCAGCTGTTGGTGATCTGAGTGGCTGGAACTCAGTATTTAGGACCTTATAGTGTTAACAGTCTACAAAAGTTTGGCCCATACAGAAGATATAGGGAGTGTTAGAACCTTGCCAGCCTATTGAATCAGTAACAATGCAATGCAGCCAATCAGAACAGAGCTCATTCGCATACGGCACAGTAACAAAACCGACCTGGCTGTCTCTGAGCAGTAAAGCGAGCTTGTGAAAATGAATTATGAAACCACACGAACAGCATAAGTGGACCTCAAATATAAAGCACTGGCTCTTTAACGAGGAGACGACATGAGTCAGCAGTGCATAAACAGCATATTCAAAGACAAGAGGACGCGTGGAAACAGGGAAAACAAATGAGTCTTCAGGGACGATTTGAATACTGATAGAGAAAAGGCGTCGCAAATGCGCTGGAGAGAGAACTCCATCACTTCTGGAGCTGCCACGCTAAATGATCAACCACCCATACGAGCCGGTCTGACCTGCAGAGAAGGTGTGCAGAAGACCTGATTCAGCTGATTGTGGGATACGAGAAGAAACAAAGACACAGAGATCAGTCAGGCACTGTATCCGCCCAATCACAGAGATCTGTACGTGCTGAGAAGCAGAGGCAGACTAAATCCATACTCCAGTAAAAGTACTGATATGAAGGTAAAATACTGATACAAGTCAAAGTACTTTCATATACAATACAAAAGTATCAAATACTTAAGTAATGAGCTACAGTGGAACGTCTTACTGAAGTACATGTACTGAGTAACTGTAACTAGTTACTACCCACCTCTGTATTTAATACAATGATATACTGAAGTACATGTACTGAGTAACTGTAACTACTTACTACCCACCTCTGTATTTAATACAATAATATACTGAAGTACATGTACTGAGTAACTGTAACTACTTACTACCCACCTCTGTGTATAATAAAATAATATACTGAAGTACATGTACTGAGTAACTGTAACTAGGTACTACCCACTTCTGTATTTAATACAATACTATACTGAAGTACATGTACTGAGTAACTGAAACTACTTACTACCCACCTCTGTGTATAATACAATACTATACTGAAGTACATGTACTGAGTAAGTGTAACTAGTTACTATCCTCCTCTGTATTTAATATAATACTATACTGAAGTACATGTACTGAGTAAGTGTAACTAGTTACTATCCTTCTCTGTATTTAATATAATATACTGAAGTACATGTACTGAGTAAGTGTAACTAGTTACTACCCACCTCTGTGTATAATAAAATAATATACTGAAGTACATGTACTGAGTAACTGTAAGTAGTTACTACCCACCTCTGTATTTAATACGATAATATACTGAAGTACGTGTACTGAGTAACTGTAAGTAGTTACTACTCACCTCTGTATTTAATACAATACTATACTGAAGTATATGTACTGAGTAACTGTAAGTAGAGCCTCTCGTCTCTAATCTCTGCTTTGGTTTGAATGCTTTAATTCATCATGAGTGCTCCGTTGTGCGTGTTCACGAGCACCCACGGTCAATCTGCCAGCGGCCGCGCGTCTGTTTTGATGGCATTATCAGACGTTCTGTCTGATGTTCTGAATTTTAAAAGAGCATCTCACAATTCAGGTCCTTCCGAGTGAAAACCTGAGACATGTCCTTTAGTGTCCTTTCGCACTTTGTCATTTCCCACGTCCATTCCTGCCATTTAAAAATAACAGGGACATTTTCACTGGCCTTAAGAGGACGGCGAGGCCCGGCTCCGACTCCGGCTCCGGCTCCGGCTCCGGCTCCGACTCCGGCTCCGGCTCCGGCTCCGGCTCCGGCTCCGGCTCCGGCTCCGACTCCGACTCCGACTCCGGCTCCGACTCCGACTCCGGCTCCGGCTCCGGCTCCGGCTCCGGCTCCGGCTCCGGCTGAATGGCTGAGGCTGTTGTCCTGATCTCAGACTCCTTTGATTTCTTTTACAATCAACAAGCGTGAGGCGTTGGGGGCGACGGCAGGGCCCGGCCTTTCCTGAATTAACAGCAGGAGCTTTCTTTCTTTCTAAACAGCGGCTTTTATCTTTTGCGAGCTGGACAGCAGAGCAGCTTCAGTTGTGCATGAGCCCTTCTGGAAGTTCTATTAGCACGAGTACAGTGCAGCAGCGGTAGTGAACAGGTGGAGCTACAGCAAGCACTTTATCAGAAACACTGCACTAATACTGGATCACACCTTCTTCTAGTCTCAACACAGTCTCCAGTCTCCATTCTTCACGGCATGGAACCCACAAGATGTTGGAAACATTTCTTTAAAGGAACCCCGGCTGGTAAAACTTGTAAGCCTTAATATGGTGTAAATGACTCTAAATCATTAAGACAAGTTATAAAAATCACTGAAAGTATCAGATTTATTAGATTTTGTGTAAAATCCGCTGCACGTGGGTCTCCATTGTTGTGTCTACTGACGTGATCAGCGGGTAGTGACGTCAAATGGTTGCAGTAACCGGCCGTCACGCTCGAGTACAGCTAGCTATAAACATGCTACTGTTCAGTCTTTACAGTTTGAACTAGAACTCAACATTTCTGACATCAGCGGTGACATCACACACCACGTTAGTGTAAATGGTGAACAGAGAGGGTGGAGGAGAGAGTGACACAGTGCTGGAGTTGTTGTGAAGCTGTGTGTTGGTGTTGACGGAGAAGGAGAGTGTCTGTTAAAGGAGCTCCGCTTTCTAGCAGGAAACATTCACACTCAGTAAACAGCTAGATACACTGAACGGGAGTGTCTCTGAGCTTCACACTCCTTTATTAGTGAGTAGTATGTTCACTACTAAGACTGGACTTTCACCTTCAGGATCCACAAACGAGGAGAAGCAGCTGACGCTAACGCTAAACGTTCTCAGGAGAGAGTCCAGAACATGTTCACGTTCACGGTTCTTCTCGTGGTTCTCCATAATCTGGAGCTTCTGGACTTCCTGTGTGGGGAAACTGTGGCACTGCATTGTGTTTTAGTCTCCGCTTAAAACCAACAGCCTCCGTCAAGTCTCTCACCAGTGGTGTAGGCGCCAGACTATGTTGTTGTCGTCCAGTTCTGGTGAGTCCGAAGCCCAAGGTTCTGAGATGCTTTAGAGACTCTATGAGTTACTGTAGCCTTTCAGCTGGAACCAGTCAGGCCATTCTCCACTGACCTACCTCACCAACATGGTCAGCAGATCTGCTGCTCACTGGGAGTTTAACTTTACTGCTCTGTTCTGAGTAAGTCTAGAGACTCTGTGTGTGATGATCTCAGATCAGCTGATATTGTTCCTTCATCCCTTCATTCCTTTATCATCACCAACACTGTTCCTTCATCCCTTCATTCCTTTATCATCACCAACACTGTTCCTTCATCCCTTCATTCCTTTATCATCACCATCACTGTTCCTTCATCCCTTCATTCCTTTATCATCACCAACACTGTTCCTTCATCCCTTCATTCCTTTATCATCACCAACACTGTTCCTTCATCCCTTCATGCCTTCATTCCTTTATCATCACCAACACTGTTCCTTCATCCCTTCATTCCTTTATCACCACCAACACTGTTCCTTCATCCCTTCATTCCTTTATCATCACCAACACTGTTCCTTCATCCCTTCATTCCTTCATCATCACCAACACTGTTCCTTCATCCCTTCATTCCTTTATCACCACCAACACTGTTCATTCATCCCTTCATTCCTTTATCATCACCAACACTGTTCATTCATCCCTTCATTCCTTTATCATCACCAACACTGTTCCTTCATCCCTTCATTCCTTTATCACCACCAACACTGTTCCTTCATCCCTTCATTCCTTTATCATCACCAACACTGTTCCTTCATCCCTTCATTCCTTTATCATCACCAACACTGTTCCTTCATCCCTTCATTCCTTTATCATCACCAACACTGTTCCTTCATCCCTTCATTCCTTTATCATCACCAACACTGTTCCTTCATCCCTTCATTCCTTTATCATCACCAACACTGTTCCTTCATCCCTTCATTCCTTTATCATCACCAACACTGTTCCTTCATCCCTTCATTCCTTTATCATCACCATCACTGTTCCTTCATCCCTTCATTCCTTTATCATCACCAACACTGTTCCTTCATCCTTTCATTCCTTTATCATCACCAACACTGTTCCTTCATCCCTTCATTCGTTTATCACCACCAACACTGTTCCTTCATCCCTTCATTCCTTTATCATCACCAACACTGTTCCTTCATCCCTTCATTCCTTTATCACCACCAACACTGTTCCTTTATCCCTTCATTCCTTTATCATCACCAACACTGTTCCTTCATCCCTTCATTCCTTTATCACCACCAACACTGTTCCTTCATCCCATCATTCCTTTATCATCACCAACACTGTTCCTTCATCCCTTCATTCCTTTATCATCACCAACACTGTTCCTTCATCCTTTCATTCCTTTATCATCACCAACACTGTTCCTTCATCCCTTCATTCGTTTATCACCACCAACACTGTTCCTTCATCCCTTCATTCCTTTATCATCACCAACACTGTTCCTTCATCCCTTCATTCCTTTATCACCACCAACACTGTTCCTTTATCCCTTCATTCCTTTATCATCAACATCAACACTGTTCCTTCATCCCTTCATTCCTTTATCATCACCATCACTGTTCCTTCATCCCTTCATTCCTTTATCATCACCAACACTGTTCCTTCATCCTTTCATTCCTTTATCATCACCAACACTGTTCCTTCATCCCTTCATTCGTTTATCACCACCAACACTGTTCCTTCATCCCTTCATTCCTTTATCATCACCAACACTGTTCCTTCATCCCTTTATTCCTTTATTATCATCAACACTGTTCCTTCATCCCTTCATGCCTTCATTCCTTTATCATCACCAACACTGTTCCTTCATCCCTTCATTCCTTTATCATCACCAACACTGTTCCTTCATCCCTTCATTCCTTTATCATCACCAACACGGTTCCTTCATCCCTTCATTCCTTTATCATCACCAACACTGTTCCTTCATCCCTTCATTCCTTTATCATCACCAACACTGTTCCTTCATCCCTTCATTCCTTTATCATCACCAACACTGTTCCTTCATCCCTTCATTCCTTTATCATCACCAACACTGTTCCTTCATCCCTTCATTCCTTTATCATCACCAACACTGTTCCTTCATCCCTTCATTCCTTTATCACCACCAACACTGTTCCTTCATCCCTTCATTCCTTTATCATCACCAACACTGTTCCTTCATCCCTTCATTTCTTTGAGATTGTAGAGTATTGATAATTCACTGCTTGCTGATCAGCTTTGCTCTGTTTGATATGAGCTGATATGAGCTGCAGTCTGTGGTGTGAGTGAGTCGGTAGGTGTGTCCAGACTTTTATCTGCAGTTAGTGTCTCCTCACTAACAGACGTCCTTGCACTCGTACGCTGTGTCCCTGAGCGCTGCACACTCTGGGTTTAGTGTGTGTCTCAGCGTCGGGTCGCTTTGATCCAGCTGAAGGATTTTCCAGAAATAGCTAATCATGAATTCATTGGCACAGTCGTTATTATGTAGCTTTCCAGTCTTAGCATCTGATTATTTCAGCCCCACACGCAGACGCAGAGACAAACGAACAGAACGAATCACTTTTCATTTAGTTCTGGCCCGTCTGGGCTGAAACGAACGCAGGGACGCGTCATATCAGTTAAACTGTCACTGCTGTTACGCAGGTCATTCTACCACCACGGTAGTGACACCACTGACAACATGACCACAGTGTGAACCTTCCAACACGTGATACGCAGCACTTAGGCAGCCAGTCCAGAAGGCCTGAGTCTTCTAAGAGAAGTCTGAGTCCGCTCAAGTCTTCATCTGATCAATAAGTGTCTGATCACCAGTAAGAACAGCAGATCTGATTAGAACAGATGTTAATAATCAGACATACAATACAAAGTAACATGAATATGCTATTGTGAGAGAAGTAGATCAGATCTTGATCCAGTTTGAAGAACAAAGTTAGGTTCCAGATTTCTCCTGGACGCCCCAGACATTGTATGAATGTGTTCAGTTCCTTCAGCAGCAAATCTTGATTTATCTTAATGAAGTACTGAGCAGTCAAAGCAGGTATTAGATGAGAACTGTAATGAGTAGTAATAAGTAGTACTGAGTAGTAATGAGTAGTAATGAGTAGTACTGAGTAGTATTGAGTAGTATTGAGTAGTAATGATTAGTAATAAGTAGTAATGATTAGTAATAAATAGTAATAAGTAGTACTGAGTAGTAATGAGTAGTAAGGATTAGTAATAAATAGTAATGATTAGTAATGAGTAGTAATGATTAGTAATAAGTAGTGATAATTAGTAATAAGTAGTAATGAGTAGTAATGAGTAGTAATGATTAGTAATAAATAGTAATGATTAGTAATGAGTAGTAATGATTAGTAATAAGTAGTGATAATTAGTAATAAGTAGTAATGAGTAGTAATGAGTAGTAATGGGTAGTAATGATTAGTAATAAGTAGTAATAAGTA